>QEPC01007608.1:24571-34604 GCA_003113815.1 Sphenodon punctatus
ATATGTAAAATGGGAATACATGTGTATCTGTCTTTCCCTGTGCGTTCCCCTCATCCTTGTGCATCTTTGATTGTAAGTACACTGGGCAGGGAGTGGGACCTGTCTAAATCAATCACTCTCTCTTAGGGTATTATTTCACTGTCCTTTGTTAATGACACAATACAAAATCTCTGATAAAGTATAAGATATGTTAAATTGGCAGAATGTGGGAAAAGACCGCTGATTTTATGCGACAACAGTAATGATTAGCAAATCGGTGAAACACATACGTGCCGCATCTGCAGAATCTTGTAGCAGAAGCATCGCAGAATCGCGGGGTAACGGGCGGAATTCTGCGAGGCGCAACATGGGATGCTGAGGTTTAGGAATGGAATTGAGGTGCGGTAACAGCTGCTGCCACATCAGCCCTAGTCATGGGAGCGGTCCATCTTGGCAGAATGCTCCCTCCCCATCCTGTTGATGGCCTGTTCCAGCTGCCCAAACGCCTCCACCTGCCTGTTGTGCTCCCACCTCCATTCCATGAGCACCTCCGCTTGCAGCCTCCAGTCCCTTGCCTCCACTTGTTGGATGGCCCTTTCTGTGGCAACCTCCATCCTATCGATGGCCACGATCATCCTCTTGCCCTTTTCAGCGGTTGAGCGGATGATGTCCTCCGCCTGCTCCTCCCTCCGGTGCTGTACCCAGTGTTCCCTCATCCGTTGTGCTGGGGGCATTGGCCGGCTTCCTGGGACCCATCAGGTTGCCCTGTTGGGGTAGACAGTAGGGGTTGGTTAGGCGCCCCAGCCACCTGCCTCCTATCCCGTGGCATGGCTGGGGGGTTGTAGGCCCCCCCTTGGGTTGGCAGACATGCCCTCCCTCAGTGTACACCTGCGCCCAGGCCCCCGCTCCCCAGCACGATGTGCCCCGGTTCCCCTGCACGGACTCCCCCGGCGCCCTCTCCCACCCCCCACTTGCTGATGTGCCTCACCTGGGACCTCCAGCTGCTCCTGGGGCTGCTCTCTGATGTCCTCTTCGCATGCCTGTCATAGGTGCTGGGGCATGCCGTGACCTGTTTGGATATGGGAGGGATTGGGTGGGGGTGGTCTGACTGTGTCCCCCGGTGGCCCCCTGGGTACCCTCCCCATGGTCTGGGGTGCCTGGGTTTGCAGGAGTAAGCCCCATCCCCGGTGTACCCCCTCCCCCCCTTGGCCTGTCCCCCTCCATCAGTCTCCCCTCCCACCCACTTGCTTACCCTCAATGTCTGTCTCAGAGCCCTCCGAGGCTGGTCCCTCTGTATTACTGGGGTCCCCCTGCATCCACTGGATGAGGGTAACCATTGTTCCGGCCTCAGATTCTCCCAGTCTGGACAGGGGCTGGGGGTTCTTGTGGCTGGTGCGCGAGGGGGGCCTGGCCGTCCTCAAGGTCCCGGGGCATTCCTCTTGGGGGGGCAGGGCCCCTGGAGCCATTGACTTCTAGGGGCGGGGTGAGGGGAGGGGGTACTTCAGGTCGTTCCCTGACCTGGACCACTGTGCTCCCCACAAAGCACGGGGTAACAATGGATCCCTTCATGTGAAGGATGCAGTCCAGGGCATTGTAGTAGGGGGCGGTCCGGGCTCCATGGCCAGACAGCCAGTTGTTGTCTTTTATGGCCTTGTACCCCTCTTGAGCTCCTTGACCTTGGAGGGGCACTGGGCCACGGTCCTGTGGTGCCCCACCACCTCCATGTTCCTCACGATCTCCAGGTAGATGTGCTCGTTCCGCTGGTTGATAGTTAGCTCCAGCTGGTGCTCCAGGGTCCTCCAGATCCTATTAAAGTCCTGTGTGTCCCTGTGCCCCCATTGTCCCCCTTGGTGATACGATCATCTCCCCCAAGAGCCCGCCTGGTCCCGGTTCTCCTCCTCCTCCTCCATATGACCTCCAGCCCTCTCCTCTGGGGGCTTGGGCTCCCGGGCTCGTTTCCGTGTCTGTGGGTCGACGGGGGGGGGGCGGCGGTTGGTTTCTTGGTTTCCTCTTCCTCGCAGTCCTCCCTCTTTCCCCTTGCCTGCCGGCTCACCCAGCACCCTTGGGGCCCCTGTGCCTCCATTCCACCCCCCTTTGGTCCCCTTACCCATTTCTGGGGTGCCTCATCCCCGGGGCCGGTTGCAGTGCCAGGGCATCCTGCCCTGGCTGCTGCTGCTGCTGCTGCTGTCCCTCCACTGCCTCCAAATGCAGCACGACCACCTCCTCCACCTGTGCCTCCTCCTCCTCCTCCTCCTCCCTCCCTTGCTCTCTCACCCTCCACTCTCCTCTCCCTTCCGCCTCGCTCCATCCTGCCACGTCCCCTGCTTCCGGGTACTCTTTAAATCTCCCTCACTGGCCTGTGTTGTTGCTGGTTGTCTGGCAGTGACACTGCATACTTTGTCCCTGGCTGGGAATCATTTTGCTTGATTCCAGCCAGTGGTTGCNTCCCCTGCTTCCGGGTACTCTTTAAATCTCCCTCACTGGCCTGTGTTGTTGCTGGTTGTCTGGCAGTGACACTGCATACTTTGTCCCTGGCTGGGAATCATTTTGCTTGATTCCAGCCAGTGGTTGCCGTTCAGACGTTGTTTTTTTTTTGTTTCCTGGTGGGAATTGCTTTGACTACACTTTCGGAGATGGTCCAGGCTGGACCTCCGGAAGGGTGGTTGATTTTTACCCCTGCTGGGGATTGACTGTGGTGAACATCTGGCGGCCGTTGAACAGACTTTCAGGGCACTTTGGCACCACTGCAGGGTTGACCGTGGTTCACTGTGGTTCACTGTGATCTTGTAACATCTGAAATCACCCATACTTACTTAGGGTATTTTCAGATGTTACGAGATCATGCTCAACCACAGTGAACCACGGTCAATCCCGCGGTGGGGCCAAAGCGCCCTGAACATCTGTTTTGCGGGCGCCAGATGTTCACCATGGTCAATACCCACATGGGGTCAAAATCAACCACGCTTCCGGAGCTCCCCCCTGGACCATCTCCAAAAGCGTGGTCAAAGAGATTCCCGACAGGAACCAACAAAAAGTAACATATGGCTGACAACCACCGGCCGGAATCAAAGGAAAAGATTCCCAGCCAGGGACAAAGCAGAAAGCACGCAGCATCGCTGCCAGGCAACCAGCAACAACACAGGCCAGGGAGGGAGATTTAAAGGGCACACTGTAGCAGCCAGGGCGAGCCACCTCTGCGCCTTCTGGGTGCTTCGACCACGGTCCGGCCCGGGATCAGCATAACGTCTGTTGCGCTGCCCTGGGCCGTGATTTGGCGGCCCAATTCCCTGCTGTGGTCCCGGTCCCGTCACGTCTGTTCAGGGCTTCTTTTGACCACGGGGGGTGGTTGTTCGGTTCACCCTCACCGGGAATCCACTGTGGTGAATCGGGACTGCGTAACATCTGAAATCACCCATATTGACAAATGTCAAGATTTTGGATATTTGTTTTGCAAGCAAATTAAACATGTTTCCCCTTGTGGACTGAATCCACCTAATTCTACTTCTTGTCCTATTAGGATTCAATCAAGTAATATTTCATTTGTTTTTATTGATTCCCTTAAAATGGATCATATTTTATTCTTGCTGGAAAATCTGAATGTAATATTCTGGCTTTGCAACCTTCTATCGTGACAGTAAATAGCACAGTCACTTGTTATGGCAGACAGCTTTTTCCACCTCCTAATTTGAGATCAATGCATTCTCAGGTTACATTTTCCGTACCTCACTTTTCTTTGCAATTTTCATTATTAACTGGCATCATAGCTAAATTGCAAAGGTCAGAAATTACTCTTTTTAATACACATGATGCAATTGAAGATACCTTGCATGAAGTGAAGCAACTACATCTAAGGATTGATATCCATGAAGGAGATTTTCCTCCATGGCTCAATAGATTGGCTACAGCTATTGCTGCAGCCTGGCCTTCTTTACCTAGCATGGCTCGTTCCATTGCTCGCGCTGCTACTTCCCTAGGTAATTCAATTTTAGGAACGGGTTTACAAATTATTACCTACCTCAAACCAGTTTTTATTGCTATACTGTTGATTGTACTATAAATCATCGTTATTAAGATTTTTAGGTTCTTCTCTGGACTGTGTCTGAAAAAAATATCAGCCTCCAAAGAAGATTGATGTCTCTTCCGTCACCATTTTGAAGAAGATACCAGTGCTTTGTACCTTCCTGATGTCTTCCTGAAGACATGACTGATTGGACATTTGTTGTTGAATTTTTCTTTCTTGTATTGTATTCTACATTCTTGAAACACATTCTCGCCAAAGAGAGGGTGTCATGTATCTTGTATATAGGCATATATGTTTAACCATCTGTGTTTCAATATATTGGAAATCAGAATTAGCCTCTCTGTATGATGACTTCTTAAAAGAACTGTCCTATTGTGACATTTCTACTGAACTCTTGACCAGATACTGGAAAATCAGCCTGTATACTAAATAGACGATATAATCAAGTCTGTCTCTTAATGAAATTAAGAGTTTCTGTTGACTAGTCTTAAGATACGTTACTCTCAGGCAGGGCAGGAAAAGGCCTTGTTTGTTTGGAGTTTACTCACTGTTAATCCTATCTTATGATAGCAACCTGTTTAGTATGTATCAACAGGCTTCTTACTATGTATTTTGAGAAAAACCCCTCTCTGTCAGCAGTTTTGTTCTGACATCATTTTTAGCTGACCTCCAAGCATCTTTCATTCTATAAGAAGAGAGTGGAAAGACGGTTTTCAGAAATTTTCCTTTCCTGAAGCTTTTCTCATCTTTCATATGGCAGAATCGGGTAAAGGACTGGGTAATATGTTATATCCAATATGATGCATTGAGTCAACCATAGCAATAATACTTAGAGCATATGTTATATCTTATAGATGTTAAGATCTTTGAATTTGTAAAAGACCTGTTCTCTGAACAGATATGTCTTTCTAAGTCATGTACTTTTAACTGACACTGGGTGATTTCAAACGTTACATTTTCGGCATTCACCACAGTCAACCTCAGTCAAACGTGGGCAGTGGTGAAAGAGTCGTGCACGTCTGCTGGCCCACATCCCGATGTGCACCACAGTCAAACACGGCCCGGGGTGAAGCTAACCACATTTCATGAGGTTGTGGTGGGAGGAGGTCCAGAAGTGTGGTGAATGCTCACCATGGCTCACCATGGCAGGTGAAAGAAATGTAATGTCTGAAGGGAAAACCCCAGCTTCAGTGGAAGGAAATGACCACGAGCCATGGTGACGGCATGCAGCGCTGCTGCCAGGCAACCAACAACAAGCGGCACACGGAGGGAGATTTAAAGGGCAGGCAGAAGTAGGGGAACGTGGCGGAGCAGTCGATGGAGAGGAGGGTGGAGGAAACGGAGCAGAGGATGGATCAAGAGGGCGAAGAGGAGGAGCAGCAGCAGCAGGAGGGGGAACCCGGCCCAGCAGGGGACACCCAGCAGCACGCGGGGCCACCCTGGAAGAAGGTAGGGGGTGCATTCAGGAATGAGGGGGTGCAGCCAGGAGTGGGTGGGTCAGAGCCAGGCAGAGGAGGGGCACGGGAGGGAGGGACCACAGCTGCCAGGAGCCTAACCAGCAGCCCCCAATGTACCCACAAACAGACCAGAAAGAGGGCACATGCCACAGAGGAAGCCAAGGCCAGTAGGAGCCAAGGCCAGGCGGTGGTGGCCACGGAGGAGGAAGAGGGAGCAGAGGGGTTCGGCACCCAGGCTCTGGTACCACAGGGGGGGTCAGTGGGAGCTCCAGGAGACCCACAACCTCATAGCTATCTGGGCAACACCCAAGATGCAGGGCGAGCTGGCAGTCAACAGACGGAATGAGCAGGTGTTCACCCAGATAGCCACAGAGATGGGGGAGGCTGGATACGACCGAATGCCCACACAGTGCCGGAATAAAATAAAGGAGCTGAAAATGGGGTACAAGGACATAACCGACAACAATCGGCACTCTGGGCGGGCGACACGTGCCTCCCCTACCTGGACGCGCTGAGCCAGGTGCTGCACCGCAAGGGCTACATAGTGGCCCGGCACCCGGTAGGAGGGGGTGCCCGGGAGGACCGACCCGTGGAGGAGGACCACCCCCCTTTCAGCCAGAGAGCATCGAGCAACCCCCAGCACTGGGCACGGGAACCACGGAGGAGATGCCAGGGACCTTGGGAACATGCATCCAACACCCCCCCAGCCCTACCTCCGGTGAGTCCACACACGCCCCAGCAGACTCCGAGGAGGTAGAGGGGGAGGAGGAAACCATCACCCTGAACCTCATGGAGACCAGGCAGACACCAACCCCAGCGACTGACTGGCCTCAGAAGGAATGGACACCGAGGGAGCAGGTAAGGGCAATCTTTTCTTGCAGTGCTAAAAAGAGCAGAAAAAGATAGGAACATAAGAAGTGCCATATTGTGTCAGACCAATGGTCTGTCAAGCCCTGCCTGAATTCTGTCTCCACAAGTGGGTGAACTGAGTGACAAATCTCTTTCTGCAGGGGACTTCTGTTCCTAAAAGGTCAGGTTATAGGGCAATTCATTCCCTGTTGTTCCAGTCCCCGTGCCATACCTTGCATGTGGTGATTCCATCGCCCTTGTCATAAAACCTCCAGACATCCGACTTCTGGCACCGAATGTCTGGGGGTGTCACTGGCAGTGGCGACCTCCACCTAGGGGTCCTCCTTGGCCTGGCAGCATCACTGGGGTCGGCATCCGATTCCTCTCTGAAATGGGAACAACATTAAGAACACCAAAGTTATATCATGCATTTATGATGTTGATGCCTCTAGTCCTCCCTCCTTGGGGTGCTAGGGATTGCAACTAGAAAGCATGTGCAAATCCTGCCCTCCCAGGGGTGCTAGGTGATGCTAGGGGTTGCAACTAGGAAGGCCCTGACTGGCACGTGAAAATTCTGTGCTCCCTGGTGTGCTTGGAATGGCAATGGAGAGACCCTGGCTGGCTGGTACATGCAAATCCTGCCCTCCTGGGGATGCTAGGTGTTGCAACTAGAAGGCCCTAGCTGGCACGTTCAAATCCTGCCTTCCCTGGGGTGCTTGGGATGGCAATGGAGAGACCCTGGCTGGCATGTGCAAATCTTGCCCTCCCTGGGGTGCTAGGGGATGCTAGGGGTTGCAACGAGGAAGGACCTGGCTGGCACGTGCAAATCCTGTGCTCCCTGGGGTGCTTGGAATGGCAATTGAGAGACCCTGGCTGGCTGGCATGTGCAAATCCTGCCCTCCCTGGGGTGCTAGGGGATGCTAGGGATTACAACTAGGAAGGCCCTGGCTGACACATGCAAATCCTGTCCTCCTTGGGGTACTAGGGATGGTGACGGGAGATGTGACCCTGGCTGGAAAGACCCTGCCCTTATTTGAGGGTGCGTAGGGAATGGGATGGCAACTGGAGAGTGGAGACGCTTGCTAGCCTGGCACATGTTTGGGTGGGAGTGCTGCTCATGCCAAAGTCCCCCACACTACATGCTCATGCCAAAGTCCCCCACCTCTCTCTCTGTAGCATACATCCACTGCCACCTGCTGATGCCCACTGTTTGTGCCTGACTGATGCCCACCACCCACGTACCCACCCACACGCCATTGAGGTCGCTCTAACGGATAGAGTCTTTCTTGTCCTCAAAGTAAAAAAAAAAGTTTACAAACCTGGCAGCACCTCCTGAGCCCGCCGCTTGCTCCTCATCTGAGGAGCAGCCAGGCACCACCACCTGAGGTGTAGTAGGGGCAGCGACCTCTTCCTCCTCCTCGACCACAAAGTTGGTTCCCAGCCAGGGAATCAACACTGCAGCCTTCTTTGTTTTGTTTTGTTTTGTTTTTTAAAATCACACACAGCCAAAACACACAGTCACCCACAACACACACCAGCACTCACCAACCAGCCACACAGCACAGCCAAACCCAACCCAAACACAGCCAAAACACACAAAACGAACAGCCACCCAGTCAAACACACACACTCACTCACCACACAGCTCTTCATGCACTCGAATTTCCGGTTTCCGGCGTGATCGTGCTCTCGCTATACTTTTTTCCGAACGGTCGAACCCAAACCAAACAGCCAAACCGAATGGCTGAACCCAAACCCGGCGAACGAACTGAATGGCCAAACCGAACGCAGCCGAACCGAATGACCGAACCGAATGGCCAAACTCAAACCGCAATCTGTTCGCCCATCCCTACTGCCTGCTGTCCTGTGCTGTTCCTGGCCCCCACCTTGCTGTCCCCCTGGCCATCCCTGTCATTCTGTTGGCTAGGGTTGCAGCCGTTGGCTCAGCTTTCCCCCTGAGTGCTCTTGTGTCACACCAGCACCTCCCGCACATCGGTGTCCTGGTAGCTGGGCCTCGGGATGGCCTCCGGTTCCTTCTCAACCACTTTATTGGCTGCAGCCTCCTTCTCGTGCACTTCCAGGTCCCTTGGGCTGTGTGAGCAAATGCGATCTGTCAGTGGAGTCATGCTTCCCAGCTGGGGCCCTGGCCATTGTTGGCTGAGCCCCTCCCCCCCTTCCCTGTGGTCATGCTCTTATCTGGATCATATTCCTCCTCATCCTGGGGGGTATCCCTGGTGTCGACCTGCTCCCCATATACCCACTATCCCTGTGTGCTGTGACCCTGTGGGTTTCGAGGGCTCATGCGGAGGATGATGTTACCCATTTCTGTTTCCATGGACACCAGTGGGACAGGGCTGTCCCCTCCTGCATCCTGGCTGGCCTCACCAGGGGCTGAGGGCTTTCCTTGCTCTGGGGGTTCGGGCAGGGAGGGTGTTGTTTTTGCCTTATTTCTGACCCTGGCGAAGCTTGTGCCATGAATGTGGGAGGCCATGATGTCCCCGTCCACACAGAGGAACCAATCCAGCTGGTCCTGCATGGCACAGCTGGACTTGAGATTATTGTCCTTGATATGTTTATATCCAGACTTCAAGTCCTTTGCCTGCTGCATGCACTGGGTGACATCCCTATTGTAACCCTGTTGCTGCATCTCCTGGGCGATGGCTTCAGACCTATTTGGTCTTGTAGCTGTGCACCAGGTTGCACTGGATGTTTTCAGCTCCACACACATGTAAGAAGTCCTGTGTCTCCTGTCTGAACCAGGGCTCCCCCTTTAGGGTTCCGTGTGTGGGGTGCCATCTAGTTTTGCGGCTTGGGGCCCTCCCAGTGGCTGTTGTGGCAGTAGAGTAGGTGATCTCCTGTTGGGGGGAATGCATGGGGGTGAGATGTTGTCCCACTGCACTCCTGTAGCATCTGTGGGGTGTTCCTGACCCTCCCCTCCCTGTGGGTTGTCCCACTGGTTTATCTGGCTGCCATGGAAGCCCTCCTTGGCTGTCTCCCCGGTGGTGCTGTGTGCCTGGGTCTGGGTACTCTCCTGGGGGGGGAGGGCGGGGGGATGGTGTAACTGTCAGCTGCCCACCCCGTGTTTCCCCGGCATGTGCTTGGGCTTTCTTATCACCCTCCCACCTCCCCTGGGCAGGTGGGTACCCTCGCTTTTACCTCACTGTCCAATGTGCTCTCCTTCCTGGGTCTCATGGTCATTAGGGATGGGTGAATAGATTGCGGTTCGGGTTTGGCCGTTCGGTTCGGCTGCGTTCGGTTCGTCCGTTCGGTTCGGCAGTTCGGTTCGGATGCGTTCGGTTTGTTTGTTCGGTTTGTTTGCCGAGTTCGGGTTCAGCTGTTTGGTTCGGTCGTCCGAACAGACCATTCGGTTAGGCCATTCGGCTGTTCGGTTCAGCTGTTCGGCCATTCGGGAAATGTTGTTATGGTTTTGGGTTTTTTTATATGGTTTTTTAGTTTTTTATTGGGTTTTATATGGTTTTCTTTTGTTTTTATTTGGTTTTTTGGTTTTTATATGGTTTTTTTAAAAAAATCTAATATTATATATATCTGTCTACACTAAATCTAACTGCTATTAACTATTCTAAATGCTATGCACTAAATGGATTATCTAATAAGTACACAGACCTACTCCTACAAACACTAAAACTAAATCACTAACGCTATCTCTATCACTAAGCTAACTCCTACAACTCTCTTCATCTATCTATCTATCTATCTATCTATCTAT
>QEPC01007608.1:34704-50234 GCA_003113815.1 Sphenodon punctatus
TAGAAGAGGAGTCTGTAGTGAAATACATACATTACATACTCAATGAGTCTGTACAGTGCATAACACAAGGTTTCAGTTTATGGTTTAAGTTTCATTTCATTACAAAAGTGAAATGAAATTTAAAGCAATCTAAAAATCCTACTCAATGCCTGCTGTTCAGGAACAGTGACTAGCTCAGAAGGTGTTGGGAAGGGGGGAGGTAGATAATTAGTTTTGTTTCTTGCAAGCCTCTCCACCCCTGGTGCCTGGAAGTCTGCTCCTCAGTGACTGACAACTCCCTGTAATGTTTGACCTTCCAGTGAACCTTTTTTTGCCACCCGAACTCATCCGAACATGATCCGAACTGACCAAACTGTTCGACCATTTCGCCGTTCGGTGTTCGGTTTGTTTGGTATGTTTGGGTTTGGGTTCGAGTTTGGTCATCCGAACAGGCCGAGTTCGGGCTGAACTCCGAACTGCCGAACCGCGTTCGCCCATCCCTAATGGTCATGGTTTGGGGTGGGGATGCGGGTGGTGCCGGAGCTACATTGTGCCCTGTGCCCTGTGTTGGGACAGGTGTGCTGTCAGTAGCCATCCTGCTCTGGCCCAGGCCCCCCTCCCCTGGACGTCCCTGGGTCCCTCTGCTTACCCTGCCCTTTCCTGCATGTGTCGTGGTGCTGGCTCACCTGGTTTTGTCCTGGGCTTTTCTGCCTGACATTTTGGGAGCCGGTGCACCCATATCCTGTCTTGCTTCTCCTTTAAGGGCTGGCATTCAGTGTATCTCCCGGTGGGTGTGTCTGCCTGCTGGCTCCTGCGGGGTCTCTCTACCTCTGTCTTGCTGGTTTCGGCAGACGCTTCCTGTGGGTGTGTGTGTTTTTTTGTTTACACTGACTTTTGGGTTTTAAACACCCACCTCCACCCATCTCTACCCACAGAGCATGCCGACTCCTTCCTGGCTGCTCCGTGGGTGTTGGTAGGTGGGTCACGGGCATGCGCACACCCACTCATTGATGAACACTCTCCCACCCATCTAATGGGTGTTCGTGGGTGGGTGGCGTCCATGTAAAAAAGGCCATAGTCAGTCTCACCATCCTAGTCAGGGGAGCAACAGTATTTGCCCACTGCTCTTCACTTTCTGCTTATGCATAGAAATTCTATCCACAGAATTTCCAGAGTACAGTTCCCTGAGGTGTAATATCTGAACATATATCAGAGAATTTAAGATTGTCCATGCTGTCTGCTGCAGAAAAGCAACCAGAGTCCTTCTCAGGCATAGTACCCCCTTTGCAGTCTGCATCTCTATACCTTGCAACATTTCCAGTGGCCAGAGGGACTCAGTGAATAAACTCCACACCTCACACATTTTATACACACACACACGCACGCACACACCTTCCAACATTTCAAGTGCATAAAGATGGACAGAAGCTCTCCTACTTATCATCCTGCTTAGTTTCTTGTAATTTCATCTTTTCCCCATTATCCTTTCTAGTGTTTTTCCTGTTAGGGAACTTGTATTCCATTCTTTTTTACTCCTTTTTTCCTGAAAGAGAAACTGTGGAATTCAGCACCCAAAAAGGGGATGCCCTCCTAAATAGGGACTGTTAGGAGATATGCATGTGCCTCAGAATGCAGTAAGGAAAATAACTGCCCCATGGTGAGCTAAAGTTTGAAACAATGCACCCTGGGATATCAGTTTGGAAAGGACACCTGAGTGGCATGTAGCATATTGTGAGCTGCTCTGAGTTGCCTGTATGCAAGTGAAGCAGGATAAATAAATAAATAAATAAATAAATAAATATTCACTGGCTATAGTGATATAGCTTGCCTAGCCAGAGCGAGCAAGAAGCCAGTGAACTGCCAAACTCCTGTAAGAAACAACCAAGTCCAGGGACCTAGCTAAGTTGCAAGCCTAATTGGGACCAGGTGGCTAATTAAGAAGCAGCTAATCTGTTAAGAGTGTACCTAGCCCCATAGCTGAACCAGATAGGCAAACCCGCTCCAGCCAATTCCAGGAGAAGGGTGGAGCTATAAAAAGTCAGCCTGGTCAGTTAGGATGGGGGAACTTGAGGAAGGTTGGTAGTTTGGCTGCTAAGTGAGACAAGCCAAACGTCTCCTGTTAAAGGATTGGGGGGGATCAATCCTCCAACCCCCTGGATAAGGGGAAAAACCTAAAGGGACATTGTGTACTTGGCTGCTAAGCTAGATGGCTCGTGATTGAGGCAAACCCTGGAGGGATTACTCCTCCACCCCCATGGACAACTAGGAACTGATGGCCTACATGCAATGAAGACAGTGTGGGAGCTGTAGGTGGACTCTTGCAGATTAGAGACTCTTAGACACAGAGCCCAAGACGGTTAAGCCAGGAGCTATCCAGATCCCTGGGCCTGGCTAAGAGACTTGTATGTTTACTGCAGGTCTGCTAGGAAGCAGAGGCCTTACCTCAGAAGAGAATAACTTTATGCTGGTATACTTTACGTTTTGGGAACCCACCTTTTTGGGAGAAACCTTACAACCCGGTGACATGCGTGGGCTTTAAGGGGTGTAGGGAGGCCTGAATAAATTGCTTCAGAGAGGGGTCAGTTATTATTGTAGCCCTAAGAGGGGCAACTGTTGTTAGCCCAACAAGAGGCAACTGAGGCATATTTTATGTGAGACGGATGAGCTAATTCCCCATGTGGCTTCTCAGAGCACTGAGAGCTAGACCCATCCACACAGCATTATGCAGTCTTCGTTATGCAAGGAAATGCATGTGAAGTGCCCTTGCTACTTGATAGATTGCTGTGTTGTATGCTGCCACTTGACACATTGCTGCTTGGAAAATGCTACAGGCAAATAAGACCTCAGTCAGGGCTGGATTCAGTTTTTGGGGGGCCTGGGTCTGCTATAGTTTTGGGAGCTTGTATTTGCATTTTCAGTTGCATTCACAGCTGCCAACCATCTCCAGCCCCAACTAAGGATAGACTGGGGTTGTGTCTGTTTTGGGTTGTGTCTGTTCATTATGCCAACCAAGCAGTGCCCAGAAAAGCACGCTAGCAAGAGTGGGACAAATGCTCAAGAAGACAAACCCATCACAAAAGTGCAACTGTGGCCAAAAATACCACCACCCCCAGAAATAGTGTACCCACAGCGTGACCCACCATCAGCAGTGCACCCACTTTAAGATCATTATGGATTGCCAACCAAGCTGTGCCCAGAAAAGCAGGCTAGCAAGAGTGGGTCAATCGCTCAAGAAGACAAACCCACCACAAAAGTACATCTGCGGTCAGAAATCTCCCAAAAGCCAGGAGTAGTGTACCCACAGAATGCCTCACCATCAGCAGTGCACCCACTTTGAAATCATTATCCCAACAAAGCAGTGCCCAGAAAAGCAGGCTAGCAAGAGTGGGGCAATCGCTCAAGAAGTCAAACCTACAAAAGTGCAACTGCAGGAAGAAATTCCACAAAAAAACAGCAGTAGTGTATGCAAAGCATAGCCCACCATCAGCAGTACACCCACTTTAAAATCATTATGCCAACCAACTGCCAACAGGTAGTGCAAGCAGCAGCAGCAGGCAGCACCCAAACTTTAAGTATATTTGACACTGGTGGCAACCCCCAGCATTGCCCCTAGCATATGGACAGCCCAGGACAAGGGAAATGGAGCTAGGCAGATCCCTCTGGCTCCCATGGTGCCAAGCAGTGCAAGCATCAGGCAGCAGTGCTTACCCACTTATTTTTTTAAAAGGCATGTCATTGGTGTGGCACTGGTAACTTGGACCGCCCAGGCCAGGGGATGTGGAGGAAGGCAGAGTTCCCTCTGGCCTCCACAGTGCCTGCCAAGCAGCAGCAGTGAGGCACCACTTGTTTTTTTAAAAAACTTAAAAAACAATCATGACATGGCACTGGAAACAACGTATCCCCATCCCCCAGCATTGCTTCTAGTATATGGACGGCCCAGGCCAGGCCAGACACCTCCCCCACCCAAGCCAATTACTTACAGATCAGCAATGTAGCGCACACAGCCAAATTCACCAAAAAGAATAGAAAATGACTGCGCAGTTGCTTTGATTTAGCCCCTACCAACCCATCAAAACTTGCCATCTGGCTTATCCATCACTCAGTTGTCCCCTCCCATACCTCCCTCCTACCAAATATGGCACCACGTTTCATTTCTAGAGGCTAGGGGATCAACCCTTTTGGATCATTCCACATGTGCAATGATACCAGCACTCGATGAGGACTTCCAAAGTTTTCCAGGAACCGGCCATGGCACTCAGAATTTCAGACTTCAGATTTCAGAAATTCAGAACCAAGGGCCAGAATTCCCAGTGGATTCCGAAGTTTTCCAAGGACAGAGTTTCAGCCCTACTTCTTCATGGAGCATTCTGACTTTTTTCCTGGTGCCCCATAAGTGTCCATGAGCGAGTGTTGTGTGGGCCATGGAAGCGCACATCCACTCACACCACCTTCACACGAGCAGCTGGGTGCATGGTTGATGGTGGTCCTGTGTGGTTGCATCTTGTTTAAAAATGGCCTAAGAATAGTGAACTGGAGAGGGGAGAAATGAGAGAGTCTCATCTTCCTCATGCTACAAAGACCACAGAGAGAATAGCATACAGGTACATTTTCTAATGAAAATGGGAGTGAAATTATGCAGAAGAAAAGAGAATTAGTTCAGTGAGCTGAATGGAGCACTCAGATGGTAAAAATAGAGCAGATCTGCGTGAGTGTGGACGTGGCAGCCAGAGAGGTTCCATTTCACATTATGTGCTTCTGCCCCATTTAAAAAGCCTGATTTGATATTTTAATAGCAGGCTGCACTGGTTTTACAGAAATAGACATGCTTTAAATGGACTGACACAATCATAGTGCTGGTTGGCTTCTAAAGCACATTTTTACGTGTACCTCGTTTTTAACATTTGGCAGTTAAATTCTGCTCATCTATGCAGTTACTTGACCTACATATCTCTAAGCACTGCTGCATGTGTCATCGCCATCCCTGCATGCCAGGCAGCTGGGAATGTGCGGGTTAAGACCATGACATAATAGGCCAAAAGTGCAACCAGCATAGATTTAAGGGTGGCATCATCCTTTAACCCTTGGTCACATCCTGTGCCTTTCTTGGAGTGTTTTATTAAAAGTGATGAAATCAGGCATGATTCAAACACAAGAACTTTATTGACAGGCCATGTCTGTGTAACTTCCATGGTTCAGTCATCTACTGCAGCAGAATCATTTCTGCCATGCGAGAGCAGCACTTTCCTGCTGTCCCCTGTAATCGTCACTATAGCAGTGTGAGTGGTACTCCCCTACTGGAGGAGTATCAGAATGTTTCTTGGGGAAAATTACCTGCATCCCTTCCAGCAAAATAAATAGAAACTGATCTAAGGCTACTTGTTCTACTATCTGAACTGGGGTTCGGGTCTCAGGCTTCAACAGCGACTGGCTGGATCCTGGAGTTTCTGAGCTATTATCCAAGGTCTCCTATCTTTCAGTTATAGCATAGTTCTAAACTGACTCTGTACACATCTTCAGAAACCCCTAACCTTTTAAAGTGGCCTATTTAACATTGTTATATTGATATGCTTCTTCTTCTCCCAGGGCCAGATAGGTGGCCTGGCTTTCCCAGTCAAGAAGGGGAAAAGTTTTCACAAACGTGACAAGATAGGCCTCTGGGTCATTCCCAGGGGACATTCTTGTCAAGGTCAAATCCCAAGGGCCCCGGTCACATGTAACTACTTCCACTTGAGGTTTGAGAACTTCTTGGGTAGGGTTATGTAATAACTGATCATGATCTGCCTGTGATGTTTGCTGCTGCTGAAATAATTTAAATAATGCAACTTGCTGTTATGCCTATGCTGTCAGGAGGCCAGTTACCATTTGTCCAGTCCCTGTTGCCTCTACAAAAGTAAACAAAATTCTTCCTATTCCAACTCTACCTTAACTGGCCTAAATGAATGTACCCTTATAGGAGTGTCTAATAAGACTTCACTCCAGGTAGCTCTGATGCCCACATTCTCCATCACTCCGGTGTAGTAGCATGGGTGGCGTGGCACTCCCCTTCTGGAGGAGTGTCAGAGTGCCTCTTGGGAGAAAATTAGCTCAATGATGTTGCTACACCAGAACCATGCAATTACCATGTGCTCTGGTTTGGCCCCGGTCCTGAGATAAGTCCTGATAAGAAGGTGTGTTTTGCACCTGAGTCTTGCCTCCACCGCCCCTATAGTCTTGTATAAAGATATTCCCTCTGTCATATGACCCTGTTAGTCCTATTAGCTCTATCGGTGGTCTTCAACACTGTTAACCATAAGTTGTTGGTGACTCGTCTACGGGACCTGGTGGAGGTGGACGAGACCGTTTTACAATGGTCCCATTCATACATCGCAAATAGATCTCAGTGGATAATACTGGGGGACTGTACGTTGTCCCCTGGTGGTCTCCTGTGTGGAGGCCCGCAGGGTTCCATGTTGTCCCCTCTCCTGTTTAACATGTATGCATCTGGATCTCCAGGTTTGGCTGTGGCCAGGGACACCTTTTACCAAATATATCTGGTGAAGAGGCTGCACCCATATGTCTTGGACTCTGATCCTGCCATTATCATCCATGTATTTGTCACCTCAAGGCTAGACTATTGCAATGCGCTCTATGTGGGGCTGCCCATGGTAACGGTTCAGAAGGTGCAGCTAGTGCAGAATGTGGCGGCCTGTTTCCTCATGATGACTGGCCTTAGGGAGCACATAACACCAGTGTTTCAAGCACTGCACTGACTACCTATTGTCTTCTGGGCCCACTTCAAGATGCTGCTGTTGACCTTTAAAGCCCTTCACGGTCTAGGTCCTACTTATTTGAGAGATCACCTCACACACACACCCGACCCCTGCTCAGCCCCTGTGGTCATTCGAGGGCACTCTCCTGAAAGTCCTGTACTGTCAACGAATTCAGACAGACAGGAGGGTGTTCCCGGCAACTGTGCTGTCGCTGTGGAATTCCCTCCTGGTGGAGGTGCGCCTCAGCCCAAATCTCGCTTTCCGGCAAAACTGTAAGACCTGGCTCTTCTGCCAGGCATTTGATAGGGGAGAGGGGAAGGGTGGGAGGGGCTTATAGGATTGGTAGGTGGTTTCTTTTGCACTGGAAATTTTTTTTGCACACAATGTAAATTTTTATACTGTTTTAATGTCTATTTTAATGTTTTAATGTGTCTATATTTTTTGTTATATTTTTATTCTTTTGTAAGCTGTCATGAGTTGCTTGATGTGAGAGGGGTGGGGTAGAAATACAAATATAAATAAATAAATATATAATAGTTGGTTTCCACCTGGGCGTCCTTGAATAGGCTGGCTTTCCTTAGGGTCTCCTCTGACCCTTTGTCCAAGTTGTCTCCTGAAGGTTTTGATTCAGCCCACAGTATCCAGAAGCCTTTCCTCCATCTTTCTTTGGAGACTGCAGCACTAGTCCTCTCTCAGAGCTTCCCCCTGCATACTGAGGCTTTCTACTTATGTACCCACAAGACTCTGGGCCTTCCCAACAGTTTCATATTAGACTTTGTCCCTTTTCTGCATCAGCACCTGTACTTCATTTAGCACCAACTTGGATGTGATCCTTTTCTAGGTATAGCATCTGCACCTGTTTTGTTAGCACTACTACAGCGACCGTCTCCGGAAACCGATCCTTTCAACTTTTTTCCATTCATCATGATACATGGGGCACATGTCCCTTCAGATCCTCTTGCTTCTGGGGAGGGGGAGTAGGCCACACAGGAAGGGATGGTACAGAGGGTATGAGGTGCAAATGAGACAGCACTACACAGATGGGTGCTGCCCCCATGCTGTGTGCATGGTAGAGTAGCAGCGAAGATCATTAGATATCTCCCTGTAGTGTCCCTGACCTTTTTTTAGCTGATTGGTTTCTGAAAAGCCAAGAGCTGTGTGACTGGCAAGTGCTGGGTTAAGTGGTCTAATTTCTATCAGCTACTAGTGAATATGTCAGAACTGCTTTGTATGAGGCGGACAGGGCTGTGATCTACTGACTAGATACAGCCCAGGAGTCTGATATAAAGCAAACCTTGGCAAACCCAGGGAGCAGGCAAACACTGAGGGAGGCAAACATAGAGGGAGTTTGCCTGGGAGTTTGTTGGTTCAGGGAGTCAGGAAGTACCCCTCCTTGCCCTTTTCTGCCTCCCCCCCCCCCCATAGTAGCTATTAGGGGCAGTGTGGGAACTGTTGTTGTTCTGTGTCAAGAGTGTGCCATGTTTGTCTTCATTTGGGAAGTCCAAAGGGATTTCCTCTGTCCCAAGTGTGCAAGCTCATGGACCTTCTGGAGACGATCAGAGAGCTGAAGTTGCAAGTGTCCACACCGCACAAGTTCCAGGAGAATGAGGACTTCCTTGACAGAAGCAATGAATCATTTCTCCAGAAAGAGAAATGTGAAGAAGTAGAAAGGAGGGAAGATGCACAATAGGGATGTGCATGTCATTTTTGTTATTACAATAACGATAACGACAACTGTCATTTTCGTTATCGTTATTGCAATAACAAAAACTACAGCCAAGAATAACAACAACGATAACGTCATTATCGTTGTCATTATTAGTGACATTTGCAGTTTTGTTTTTGATGGAAATTGAGAGGGGAGGAGGGAGCAGACATCTCGGAGCCCTAAAGAGGCTTGAACTCTTGAACTGTGCCTGTGTTGGGAGGGGCGAGCAGCTCCACAGTATCTGATGGCTGCATCACTGGCCAATGAGCAGCGCAATGAGGCCCCAGCAGTCTCATGGCAGTCTGTGATTGCTCAATGCCTGCTGCCTCCCAAAACCAATCAGGGGGCTGTGGGGGAGGGCACTGCAACCCTTTATAATGAGCGAGCCATGTATTTTTCTCTCTGTTCTGTGAGAGTTCTCTGCTTGTCAGGTTGCGTTTTACAGAACTGGTGCTTACACACAAATCTATTACCAATTCCTTTCCTTCCTCATATACCCTATCTTTTACCTTCTCCCTTTCCCTGCGCTGTACATTATATATATAAAGAGTGAGATATAGATTAGATAAGATATAGATAGATACTATAGGCATTTAGATTTAGATAGATATTAGTTGTGTACAACATATATAGAGAGATTAGATATTATATAGGTATTCAGGCTAGTCTATTTTATTATATTAGGATTATAGGATAGTAGGATAGGTTAGGTTTTGTGTATATATAATTAGATCATACAGTACTTCTTTAACTGTGTGTGCACTTGTGTGTACAATGCGAAAGGGAAGGGCTACTAGTTCAGCCTCTGGGGTAGGTGGCTCTGGTGGAGGATGAGGCCGTGGGAAGTGGGGGAGTGGGCAAGCCTGCTGCCACTTCTGCCACTGCTGGCAGCCCACCACCCAAGCTGAAGAGACCTGATTTTCCCCCCTCAACATGGCAGGTCTTATCAGGGGAACAGGCTGCAGCAGAGATCTTGGGAGTGGGATCTAGTGTGGAAGGCATGGAGCTCCAGCCTTCCTCTAGTAGTAGCAGTAGCACTGGAGGAGAGAGCCAAGGGCAAGGGGTGTGTGTGCAGCAGCAGCACTACAACCCCCCTCCTGAAGCACTGTCAGCAGCTAGCACTGCCAGCAGTGATTTTTCACTGGGGGCAGTAGATAATATTGTTATGGGTAGCCCCAGCAACGATGATGATGATGTGGGAGCTGTTGCTGGGAGTGGTTCAGAGGCAACCACCTCTCCTGGGCAGACTCTTCCCTCTGACCCCCCCCAACCCGGGATTTTGAGGATTGGGGGAGGATGTGTTTGAGGCCATCCTTTCCCACTTTGGCAGCAGCAGCCCAGCTTCAGCAAGTAGCAGCAGGGCATCCTCTCCTCCCATGCTGCAAGGTGGAAACAGCAGCATCTTCAGCATGGGTGGTGTGGAGCTGGGAAGCAATGAGGGGAGTGAGGAGGAGGTGGAGGAGACTCATGTTGATGCCGATCCCCCTGTAGCCACATTGGGGACAAAGACAGCAGCCCCAAGCGGTGGCACGAGGGGTTCAGGAGGGCACCCCAGGGGGCCTGTGTGGGATCACTTAAAGGAAGTGATCCCAGGTTACAGCAGCTGGGTGGCCTGCCTTCACTGTGGGAAGGTAGTGTGCCATGGGAATAAGAAGGGGAATCTCAGCAACAATTGCATGAATTCCCATCTGAGGACCTGGCATAGGGCTTTGCTGCTGCAAGAGACATTAGAGAGTGTGGACAGGAGTGGGTTCACAACTGCAGCAAGCATGAGCAGCAGCAGACCTTCCCCCTCTGCTCATGGCAAGTGGAAGGAGGGACAGCAGCAGCAGGTCCCATCTAGAACTCCCCAGCAGCAGCAGCAGCAGCAGCAGCAGCAGCAGCAGGTCACAATGGAGGATCTGAGGTTTGAGCAGTTGGGGCATGGCGGAGTGCATCATCCAATGGCAACCAAGATCACCAGGCGGGTGGGGGAGATGATTGCCCTGGATGACCAGCCATTTTGAATTGTGGAGGACCAGGGATTCCACCGGCTGCTTGCACTATTGGCACCTCAGTACCATCTTCCCTAACACACCACCTTCAGCAGGCAGGTGGTGCCCTCCCTGTACCAGGCAGCCAGGGAGCAGGTGAGGGAGCAACTGGCCAGGGCAGGTGGGGCAGTTGTGCGTTTCACCACAGACATTTGGAGCAGCTGAAATGCACAACATGCCTACCTGGCCCTAACTGCTCACTGGTGGCAGCTGCAGGTGGCAGGAGGAGGAGAAGCAGGCAGCAGGGGCAAGGGGGCAGGGCACAGGTGGGCCCTGCTTCACGCCCAGGTGTTTGATGAAAGCCACACTGCCGTCAACATAAGGGGAGCCTTGGACACCATGGTGGAGGGGTGGCTAAGGGAGGAAGCCCCATTCGCCAGGAGGTTCATGGTAACAGATAATGCAGTGAACATGAAGAAGGCAGTGCTGGAGGGTGGGTTCCAGCACATCCCCTGCTCTGCCCACACCCTTCACCTGGTGGTGAGGGATGCCCTGGGCCTGGGGGAGAAGGCAGAAGAGCACAGCAGCATCCCCCATACCCTGTTAATCAAGAAGGACAGGAAGATTACAGGGTACTTTAACAAGAGCGTGAAGGGTGGTCACTTCTTGAGGGAGAAGCAGGTGGAGCTGGGGGCGCAGGATGCCATGCACCAGGTGGAACTCCACCTATAGCATGATGGAGCATCTGGTGGAACAGAGGCGGGTCCTGCACAAGGTAGCCTCAGAGGGAGAGATTATGGTGGAAAGGCCACTCAGGTGGGATGAGTGAACAATGATGGCTCAGGCCGTGCTTGTCCTTAAGCCCTTTAAGGACATGACGGAGAGCCTGAGCACAATGACGGCCACCCTGAGTCAGGTAACGCCCCTGGTCCGAAGTCTCATCAAGAGGATGGAAGGCTTCCTGAGGGACCAAGGTGGGGGGACATGGAACAGCAGCTTGTACCAGAGGTGGTGGCCCTGGTACAAAAGTTGAAAGAGGGGCTAAGCAGGCATTTTGACCCTTTCATTCATAAGGAGGTATATGTACTCTCCACCATGCTGGACCCCAGGGTGAAGGTGAGCATGGCAGCTCGCACGCCAGACTTCACCCTGAGGAAGCATACTCTGGTGGAGATGGTATGGTCAGTTGAGAGGGTCATTTAGCGGCAGCAGTAGGGCAACCAGGAGGGGCAAAGCAGCAGCAGCATCAGCAGCAGCCGCAGCAGGGCAGATATGCAGAGCACTCCCAGGAGCAGCAGCAACTCCTCAGCTAACAGCCACCCCAAGTGGACCACCCCAGGGCAGGCAGCGTGGGTGCATGCAATTGGGGAGGAGGTTGGCAGGAGCAGCAGGCAGAGGGAGCAGGAGCCTAACACTGCAGAGCAGGCAGTGGCAAAATATCTGAAGGAGCCAGTGGTGGATTTCAGTAGCAATCCCCTTCTGTACTGGGAAGAGAAGGGGAAAATATGGCAGGCTCTGACCAGGGTGGCACAGGAATTAGTGTCCTGCCCACCAACCAGCGTGCCCAGTGAATGGGTGTTTTTGGTGGCAGAGGACATAGTGAGTCCCCACCATTCGAGGCTGGCTGCTGGGTTGGTGGAGCAGCTCCTGTTCCTCAAGGTCAACCTGCTGCTGCTGGATTTCTCTCAGCTGGCCTTGGACCCATAGTGAGGGTGGGGGTACGAGAGAGAGAGAGAGAGAGAGAGAGAGAGAGAGAGAGAGAGAGGCTCCCCGCTAAAAGAATGAGAGAGAGGGAGACATGCTCCTGCCCATGCTGTCACCCGCCATACATGACCAGAGAGAGACAGAGAGAGAAACAGAAAGGCTCCCTGCTGCTAGAATGAGAGAGAGGGGCTCCACGCTGCTAGAATGAGAGACAGAGAGGGAGGGGCTGGGGAGAGAGAGAGAGGTGCATCCTGCTCAAGCTCCCACCTGCCTGACTGCCTGCTCCTCTGATGCTCCGTCACCGCCGCTGCCCACTGCCAGAGAGCCTCTCTCTCTCTGACACCACCCCACAGAAACATGCCCTGCCACTGCTGCTTCCAAGCTCCAACCTGCCAGACTGCCTGCTCCTCCAATGCCACATGCCACCGCCTGCTGCCAGAGAGCCTCTCTCCCTCTCTCTCTCTCTCTCTCTGGCACCACCCCACAGAAACATGTCGTGCTGCTGCTGCTGCCATGCTCCCATCTGCCCGACTGCCTGCTACTCCGATGCTTCTCCTCCTACACCTCCGTCCGCTGCCAGAGAGCCTCTCTTCCTCTCTCTCTCTTTCTCTGGCACCAACCCACAGAAACATGCCCTGCCACTGCTGCTGCCAAACTTCCACCTGCCCGACTGCCTGCTGCTGTGATGCTCCTCCTCCTCCACCCACTGCCAGAGAGCCTCTCTCTCTCTCTCTCTCTGGCACCAACCCACAGAAACATGTCCTGATGCTGCTACTGCTGCCAAGCTCCCACTGCCTGCCTGCCTGCTGCCCCGATGCTGCTCCTCCTCCACCGCCTGCAACCAGAGAGCCTTTCTCTCCCTCTCTCGGGAACCAACCCACAGAAACATGCCCTGACGCTTCTGCTACCAAGTTCCCACCTGCACGACTGCCTGCTGCTCTGATGCTGCTCCTCTGTCTCTACTGCCCACTGCCAGAAAGCCTCTCTCTCTCTCTCTCAGGCACCCCCACACAGAAACATGCCTGGCCCTTGGCTGCTCCCCATGTGGTGCTGTCCGCAAACAAATATAACCTACCACTCCAGTCCCAAGAACCATCATCAGGGTTCTGGGGCCATCATTCCGCTCACAGGGAGTTGTCATTCCACTGCATCAAGAAGCAGCCACTCCAGCCCCAGGACCCACCATCAGGGTTCTGGGGCCTACGTTACAAGCTGGAAGGACTGTCCATTCACTTCATCCAGAAGCTGCTACTCTGGTCTAGAGTTGATGCAGCAGGAGCTTTTACCACACCACAATTCCATTCCGAAAACTCAGCATCCAATGTTGCGCCCCGTGGAATTCCGCTTGGTACCTTCGCGATTCTGCATTTGCCACTGCAGGAATCCGCAGATGCAGCATTTCTGTGCTTTATTGCTTTTTCCAATCGTTGCCGTTGTCGCGTACAATGAGCGGCCTTTTTCTGCCTTCTGCCAATTTAATATATGAGAGACAGTCATGAGTGTTTATCGCGGTTCTGCGAACGGAGTATGCACTTGCAGCGCTGGTGCGTGTGCTGTGCTGACTGCTGGTGTTGCTGTGTTGTCCCTCTGTGCCGCAATCACTGCCCATTCTTCTCAAATACATACATGCATGTGTTCTGGGTGGGAGTTCAAGGAACGGTGTTTTTATTTAATGGTAAATTGATCTTTTATGTAAACGTAAATTGACCTCCAAACTAAAGCTTTTTGAGCAAAACTCCTGGTGGGATTTTAAGGTGACCTGTGTAGTGGCTGACTGAGTCATTTTTTACATCATAGGGCCTGCTCAGACAGTTGAAGGAATGAAGTTGGCATAGTTGTTAAGGTTCCTGCTTGCTATACAATTTGTAGATGTCATTCTGCAGGTTCAAATCCCCACTGTTCCATGTAACTTAAATTTGTTTTTGTTTTTTACTTTTACATTAGTGTAATTGTTTGTTAATCATAAATTATTGCTGTGTTGTGTTGCTTATGGCCTACTTTGTATGCCAAAAAAATATGCTTAGTTATTACATTAACCCAAGACTGAGCAGCCGAGCCAGGCAGCGTGAATGCTATTATGCTTCACCCGTAGCACCGCTGGCATTACGCTCACTCGCAGTTGCTGACTGCTGTCGCCGATGCCATCACTGACTGCCCTGCCCCCACCTGTCCTTACGTGCCCACCTTACCTCCCCCTGACACCAGAGTTCTGTAGACGTGCTGGTGGGTGACAACTGGCAACAGACAGGGAGAGGGGGGTCTGGTGCTGCCCGTTCCCACTCGGTCTTGCTGGCAGCAACTGGCTGTCTGCTCCTGAGTCCTGGCTGGGGGTCGGGGGACACTTTCTTTTTTCACTCACTGACTGATCCATCCACACAACCCACCTGTTAATTGTTTTAATAAAGATTTTGAAATGTATTTATTGAATATAAATCCCGTCCCATGCTCCCACTCCCACCAGATAGACAGAGTGAGACGGCTTAAAGCTGACAGCCACAGGCATTTAACACAGGTAGGCGGGGTTTATTTCACATTGTCCATGTGAAAGCATGGCCCCCTAAGCCCGGCCTTGGAGTCACAGCAGTCACAAAATGATGAGCAGCTGAGTGAATGACATTCATCTGAATGAATGTGAATGACGCATTCACATTGTGAATTCACATTCATGGGTGTGTGAATGGCATTCATCTGCATCAAACACCCGGCACCACACCTTCCTCTTTGTTATGTTAACAGTTAATACTAAACAGCTAACTGCAGTAAGTAGGGTTGGGAGGGACCAGACTCCGGAGTGAACGTTATGTGAACTCCCCCACCCTCTAAGTGTTACAAAACTATAAGTCCCCCAACCCCCACTCCCGTACCCTCCCGTACCTGCCCGAGAGTGTTTAAGTTCCAAGTCCAACTTGCTTCCCCATGTACCTGGTACATAGTTTGAAATGTTTGATTGTGGTTAAACTGTGGTTAGTGTCATGTCAGATATGAATTTATTGCAGCATGGCCTTAGGCCATTGCTGGACAAACGACATACAAAACATACACAATACAAATAAATATAGAACTATAAAATACCCTAAATAATAAAACTCCCCCTAGGGTTAGTGCTTATCTATAAAGGACCATTTGTAAGCTCCCTAGGTTTATACTTTGCTTAACTTTAGGCAGGGCTGGCCCCAGGATTTGTGAGGCCATGTGCAAAGTCTTGGTGTGGGGCCTAGTTTGCATAATTAGGCACCACCTAATTATACAAATGTAGACATTTACATAAAACTTACTCCCTCTGGACAGGAAGGATTCCCATTCTCCACCTCTCTGAGCAACCATGGAGAAGCATGGGCTCCTAATGCTTCCCCCCCTCCCCAGCCGAGTGTCTACCACCACTCCCTAGGAGTGGTTCCACTGCAGGGGCAGTCAAGC
>QEPC01007610.1:7277-18115 GCA_003113815.1 Sphenodon punctatus
CAGGCAGAGTTGCAGATCAAGGAGCACCCCCAAACTACGGACCTGGAATACCAGGAGAGGGCAGACCCCATCAATGATGGGGCCATTGCTCCCCTGACTTTCCCATAACCATCACCTCTGTCTCGTCAGGATTTAACTTCAAATGGCTCACCCTCATCCAATCCCCCACAGTTGACAGGCACCATGTAAACACCAAGACTGCCAGACCTGGGTCTGATGAAAATGAGAGATATAGCTGGGTGTCATCAGCATATTTATGACACCTTAAACCAAACTCCCCCAACTGAAAACCTCCCCCAAAGGCTGCATATACACATTGAACAGGAGAGGGGATAAGATGGAACCCTGTGGAACTCCATACGTGAGACCCCAGGAAGAAAATGAATAATACTAGCTTTAACAAAGCAAAATTAGATTTTGGAGCAGATCTGCATCTAAACATACTCATTTATTTATTATTTATTATTATTAAAAACAAAAAAACAAAAAATGAATGAAATCAAATTAATGTTGGTTACTTATTCATTTGTTTTTTTTAACCTTAGTTATGGAAACAAATGGGGATCCATTTGTTTTCATAATTAATTAAATTATACAAAATTGCACACCCCTAGTAACTACTAAAAGTGCTTATTCGTACAAACATTTTCAGTAACATGAAGACTCCTCTTTTCTAGTTTATTTTCAGAAGCAACACATTTTCTCTTAACTTTCTTTCACTGAAAACTAGTTTGACTTCAATCAGATGTCATTTAATTAGAACGTTAAAAGAATTTGAAACATGCTGGAAATTTTGCTTTCCTCACCCATAAATTCATCACACTTGACATGCTGTGAAATTTACTTGGGTGCTAGCTGCACAAATGTTTCAAATTTACTTGGTTGTGTTCATATATAATTCAGTCACAGAGAATCAATAGTCAGGAAATACAGCCATTGAAATGAGTATATTTAGTTGCAGATCTGCTCCAAAATCTAATTTTGTTTTGTTAAACCTAGTAAATGAAAGCTATGAAAGTAAATAGGCTGTGGTGCGGCCCCTGCTCAAAAAGCCTTCATTGTTCATTGACATCCTGGCTAGCTATTGACCAGTCTCTAACCTTCCCTTTCTAGGGAAGGTTATTGAACGGGTGATGGCTCGACAGCTTCAGGAGCACCTGGGCCGGGTCAACTTTCTTGATCCCTTACAGTCTTCCTTTTGTCTGGGTTATGGCATGGAGCCTGCGCTTGTGGCCTTGGCCCACGACCTCTCCTGAGAGTTGGACCAGGGTCATTTGACCCTGGTGATTCTGTTACATCTTTCAGCTGTATTTGATACCGTTGATCATGAGTTGTTGGTGACTCAGCTGTGGGATTGAGCAGGGATCAGCGGGAATGTTCTTGAATGGTTCCGCTCTTTCCTGGTTGGGAGAACCCAACATGCGGTGCTGGGTGATTATTCATCTTCTCCCTGGGGCCTCACGTGTGGAGTTCCGCAGGGTTCCATCTTATCCCCTCTCCTGTTCAATGTGTATATGCAGCCTTTGGGGGAGGTTGTCAGAGAGTTTGGTGTAATGTGTCATCAATATGCTGATGACACCCAGCTATCTCTCTTGTTTTCATCAGACCAAGGTTCGGCAGTCTCGGTGCTTACTTGGTGTCTGTCAGCTGTGTGGGATTGGATGCGGACAAGCCGCTTGAAGTTAAATCCTGACAAGATGAAGGTGATGGTTATGGGGAAATCCTGGGGAGTGATGGACCCCATCATTGATGGAGTCCACCCTCTCCTGGTATCTCAGGTCCATAGTCTGGGGGTGCTCCTTGATCTGGAGGTCCGCCTGGATGTCCAGGTGGCAGCTGTGGCAAAGGGGGCATTCTGCCACTTACATCTGGCAGTCTCAGTACTTACCTGGTGTCTGTCAAGTGTTTGAAAATTATAATAACAACAAAAGCAATTATTAATTTATTATTATTATTATTATTATTATTATTATTTAATAATAATAAAACAAACAAAAAACAAAAAAAAACCAGTAGAGTCCTTGGCAAAACCCCACAAAAACAAATGTTTGTTTTTTTTAAAAAAGAAAACAAAAATGAAAATGATTGGCGTGCCTACTAGTTATCCAACAAGTAGTTACCCAAGAAGTAGCAGTTAGTCAGTTTATTTCACTTTTGAGATAATTTTTTTTGTACTTTTGTCCTTATACATATTGGATTTTATTCTTATTTACACCTAGTTGCAAGTAGAATAGCTGGGTGGGTGTAAACTGCAATAATTTTAAGGACCTATAGGATGACATAAGTGTGATTCAACACAAATGAAAATCAAGCCCATTATATTTCTTCATGAAAGGTTCAATGTCATTGCTTTCTATTAGTTTTGCACTATATCACATTCAGGCACTAAGATTTCTTCTATTTCTCTCCATTGCTTTCTCATAATTAGACATAATTAGTTTAGGTGACTTCAAGTTACAAAGTTATTTCAAATCTAATCACTGTCTAATTGGCAATATTAAGCTTTCAAGTAGAAGTTACAATTGATGATGGGCTAAATCACACTTTCTCATGTAAGAAGACAGGTAAACTGGGCATAGGATAGGTCCATAGAAAGACTGCAAATATTCAGAAAGATCATTTCTCTCCCCATGGAGCATTTACTCCCATTCTCCAGTTTAATCTATGGTACTCTTGACTGCTATCAGCAGCAGAATGTATTAAAGGCTATGCTATCAGCATGTGAAGTAGATGGCTGTCGGGGACTGCATGTACGGGACTTTGCAGAATAAATATAAACAGTGAAATCCATGAGGTCCTTGCCACACGCACACAAAAGGAGGCTACAGAAATGAGATCGTGCTTATCTCTAAAATCTCATAGAGAACTGGACTCTCAATGAGATTTTTGAGGCAGAGAAGGAGCTAAAAATTGACCGTTCTTGACATTCTCACAAGATTCTCAAAAAATTTAAAAATGCTCTGTGTATGTGCAAAAGGGCCATTTTTCATATGGGCAGCTCCTTTCTAAGATGGTGCAGGCTGTGACACCATGTTGAAAAAGGGCAGTAAAAAGGATACCTTATTTTTGTTATGTAAATTTCCTCCAGATTATTTATTTATTTAAAAAATTTATAACCCACCTCCCCTGCCAGGCAGCCCAGGGCAACTAACAAATCAATCAATACAAATACAATAAAATATATAAAAGCATTAAATAACATTCAAAAATAAAATGGGGAGAACAAAACCCCAAACACCCCCCCACACACCCTTCTCCCTCACCAAACACCTGACGGAACAGCCAGGTCTTACGATTCCTATGTAAACCTGGGAGATCTGGGGCAGACGGGCCCCCACCAGGAGGGAGTTCCACAGGAGCGGTTCGGCCACCGAGAATGCCCTGTCCTGCATGGCCCCCTGGGAAACCCGGGGCACCTCCAACAGGGTGCCCCCAGATGACGGCAGGGGCCGATCCAGAACCTGGGGAGTGAAGCAATCTCACAAATAGGCATGGTCCAGACCGTGTAGGACTTTATAGGTCAAAAACAACACTTCAATAAATCAGTCTGGTTTATTTGCGTAGCCTGAGGCCATTGCATACACACATCAGTACAAAACAACACAGACAACACAAAAGTGCTCCTAAAGTAAAATATTATCTCAGGTTAAATTGGACAATGGTAAGTTGAATATAGATATAACTATATCCCTACAGGGATTAAAAACAGATGCAATAATCATAATACAATAATCATAAGCTCAGCTTCCATCACGGATAAGTTCATATAAATCCCATGTAAATCACAAAGGTGCAATTGCCCAGAGACCCTAAGCTAGCATGAGAATGCAAATTCAATAATGAAGCTATAAAATTAGACAGTTCATTAAACCTAACCATATAAAAAGTATAATTTGTTAGCCTAGGAGATTAAACCCAAATTTAAAAGTTGCCCTATCATAATAGTACACACAAATAAATTATTTAGACTGTCCCCCTGAGTTCCTGGACAGCAGCCCTGCAAACGTCATCCCCAGCTGCCAACTCGTCTAAAATGGAGGGCCTCGAAGAGGAGGTCCCCAACTGAAGGAAAAGATGATAACTAGCTATTCGGGGACTTAAAACGATAGGACACTGCAAGTGGGACTGTTGATCCAAGGAGCCAGGGAAACCCTTACTAGCAACTAAAGAGGCAGCAAAATTTGCCTCCGCTGGTATGGAGTCACTGCGTGGACTAGGCAATGGAACCCTAGAGGTATCCATAGAGGTTACCAATGGGGTGGCAGATGGAACTAACTGGTTAACTAAAGACAGGGCTATGGAGGAACCTACTGGGGACTGGGTGGTTGGGGAATAGCCAACAGTGTCCCTCAGTGGAGAAATGTCTTCCAAGGTCTCCGAGCTATTCCCCTTCTGAGTCAAAAGATTAAGCTTAAGATTAATTGGAGCCCCAGAGGCTTTTGAAGACTCTCTCCTTGTCAGATGTATCAGAATAGGATTCGTCAGGGCCACCAGAGTAATTGGATAATTTAAGCCAGATAAGGAGGCACTGACTGGATGGGAATGAGGAAAAAGCGGGGCAACACCAGGTCTTTCATACACTTGGCTGATGAAAAACCCCCAGGAAGACAGAGTGTTGTAATGGGCCCACAAATTATGTACAATAGATAAAGCATTAAAATAAACAATACACTGATTGGAGCCCACATATGGCAACTGGACAAAATGGACGACCTGGTAAGCAAAGACCTTATATCCCAACAAATCAGAAAGGTTGGACAGGATTCTGCTCTTAGAGCCCCAAAAGGAAAAATACCATGGGGCTAAAGGAGCAATCCTGAAGGTCACGGCCATAGGCACCAGCTGGAGCTTTTCTCTGTTAAACAGTGGCGGAGGTCTAGAAATTGAGAGCTGTTGCCTGGGGGATACCAGGGAAGGCTGACCAGGGGACACTAAAGTCTGGCTTGCAGTGAAAGTCCCTGACTTGAGGAGGGCATGTTTATCCCCTCTTGTATCTATATTACAATCCTTCAGTAGATCCTCCAATCTTTGAAGGCGTGATTGAATTGCTGCCAACTGCAGCTCTACTCCATCAATCCGGCTGTAATGAGGCAAGTCAAATCCCCTACCAACACAGTTAACTTCTCCAGCAACACATGTAGGGATGTAAACTACCCAGGTACAGATGAAAAAGCCCCTAACCCTTGGTTCTCACTGCTGCTTAATAGGGGTGACGGGGGACAATAGAACCAGTCTGCAAATCCCCAATGTTCTTGTGGCCTGTAGAGTCAGACGCCAGAGGTGTAATCTCATCCTCAGCCGGAAAACTTGCCCTCTGGCCATTGGGGAGGAAGTCATATATAATTTAAGCTGTCATCCCCTGGCCCTAGTAACCATGCCCTGTTTCCCTTTTTTTGTCATGGTCTGGGAAAGCAGAGCATCCAATCCTACAAAGCCCCAAACAGCACACTGTACACTTCCAATAGCAGTGGCAAAGAGGGAGGCACCCTTCGGCCGGCCCTCGCCTAAGGCCACGCGCAGAAGGGCATGCCTTGCGCATGCTGCCCTTAGGTGTGCTGCCCCGACACGTGCCTCTGGCACCGCAGTGCACCGCAGCGGCTTTTACTAGGACCCGGAAGTGTGGCCCCGCCTCCTCACACACCTGCACGAGATCTCTTCCCAAGGAGTCCCCAGACTCAGCAGTGGGCACAGGGGGCAGAGCAGGGAAGCTGGACTCCCCGCTGCCGTGCACCTCAGCGGCTTTTACCAGGACCCGGAAGTGCGGCCCCGCCTCCTCACACACGTGCACGAGATCTCTTCCCAAGGAGTCCCCAGACTCAGAAGTGCGCTGTCAGGCTCCGGGGTATGGAGCTGTGGGGGGAACAAGGAGGGAGAAGGAAGGCCAGGGCTATCAAGCTCCAAGGAATGGAGCCAGGGAGAGGGAAACAAGGTGGGAGGAATCAAGGCCCAAGCACAGGGGGGAAAAGGGTGTCCTCAAGGCGATGCTCTGAAACCTCTCAGTCGCTCTCTCGTACCCAAGAGATTATGTACTCAGCATCGCTACCAGGCACGCTGGTCTAAGAAGGTACGTGACTCATCATCGAGGCCAGGGTCCGGAGGCAAAGAGGGAACCCACCACAGGTAAGTGATATAGGATCCCACAAATGGGAAACTTCTCAGGGGTACTAGTGGAAGGGGAGTTTAGGAAAAACCCCTCCGCAAGGGTACAGGCCTGGCTACTCAAGGCAGGGAAGCTGGTTGGTTAACCAGTTCCCTGGAAGCAAAGGGGGAACTGAGCAGGGGCTCTCCTAAAGCAGTGGAGGAACTAAGACCTAAGCTCACACGGAACAAGGGGACGGAACAGAGCACGAGCTCACTCGGAGTGGGAGGGAGGAACAGAGCATGAGCTCACTCGGAGCGGGGGGGAGGAACAGAGCACGAGCTCACACAGAGCAAGGGGAACAGGCAAACATGTGACACGCACAAGACAAGGGGGACAAGCAAGCATGGGGCATGCACAAGACACGGGGGACAAGCAAGCATGGGGCACGCACAAGACAAGGGGGGGAAACAAGCAATCATGGGGCATGCACAAGACAAGGGGAGAAATAAGGAAGCATGAGGCATGCACAAGACAGGGGGAACAAGACATAGTCTTACCACATGCAGAGGGGACACACATAGGAATCACTCACACAATGTAGAACACAAGTACTCCTCAATCACAACAGACAGGAATGGGATGGGGGTAAGAGACGTTGCTCCACCAGCTTCCTGTGGCCACACCAAGGCTTAAATACTTCCTGTGGCCAATCAGGAAGCTGGGAGGCAGGACTAACAGCTGGGAAGGGGCATGACACACAGGGAGCAAGCACACAAAGGAGACAGAAGGGGGACAACCCAATACTCTCACAAACCCACCAGGTGGTGCAGGGCGCTGGACAGGCTCTCCAGCACCCCAAGGGCCATGGGTTCAAGGCCCATCCCTGACATGCACTCCCTCTCTCCTCAGGCTGGGTAGTGGGCTCCGTATTCCACAAGTGACCCCCTTCTTGTGATCTGGGGGTGGAGGGCAAAGGGGGAAGAGAAGGGAAGCTGGACTCCAAACCAACACTTTGAATCGGCCCTGGAAGACTATTGGCAGCCAGTGCAGAGATCAGAGCACTGGTGTAATGTGCGCTCAGCAGCCCAGCCCCACCAGGAGCCAGGCCGCTGAATTCTGCACCAGCTGCAGCTTCTGAGCCGTCACCATAGGTAGCCCCACATAGAACGTGTTACAAAAGTCTAGTCGAAAGGTGATAAAATCATAGATGATCGTGGCCAGATACATAACCAAAACCAGCAGCTGAAGCCACCGCACCAGATGTAACTGGCAGAAGGCACTCCTCGCCACAGCCTTCACCTGGAGATCCAGGCAGAGCTGAGCTTTGAGGAGCACCCCCAAGCTCCGCACCTGGGAAGTCAGTGGAGGGCACACCCCCTCAACCGCGGGGGTCGCCATCTCCATTGGCTTACCCACTAACATCACCTCCATTTTGCCAGGATTCAGTCGCAGTTTATTAGCCCTCATTGAGTCCCCGACAGATGCCAGACACCGAGTAAGCACTGAGACAGCCAGGCCTGGGTCAGTTGAAAATGAGAGGTACAGTTGGGTGTCATCCGCATACTGATGATACCTCACCCTGTACCTCCTGATCACCTCACCGAGCGACTTCATGTAGATGCTGAAAAGGAGAGCGGACAAGACAGAACCCTGCGGGACCCCACACAAGAGGTCTTGGTGAGATGAAAAATGATCACTGAGCACCACCCGCTGAGTTCTCCCAGTCAGGAATGAGTGGAACCATTCGAGAATGATCCCACCCACCCCCACACTGTCCTGCAGGCATGTCATCAACATCTTGTGGTCAATGGTATAAAATCCAGTCGACAGATCTAATAGGACCAAAAGGGTCAACCAACCCTTATACTTTTCACGGTGCAGATCACCAACCAAAGTCACCAATGCTGTCTCAGTGCCATGCCCCAAACAAAAACTAGACTGCAAGGGATCAAAATAACCAGTGCGGTCAAGATACCCTTGGACCTGCTGAGCCACTACCCATTCAATAACCTTCCCTAAAAAGGGAAGATTAGAGACAGGTCGATAGCTGACAGGGGAGTCATCTTCAAGTGATGGTTTCTTGAGCAGAGGCTGTACCACTGCCTCCTTAAGTTAGGCCGGCACTTTGCCCTCCAACAGGGAGGCGTTGACCCCCCCAACCAGCAATGGCCCCATTGTCTCACGGCAGGTCTTAATCAGCCAGGACAGGCATGGATTTAGTTCAAAAGAAGTGACTCAAACATCCCCAAGCACCACCACCACATCAGCGGGTGTCACCTACTGAAACTGATCCCACAAAATCGGACAAGGTGGGGCTTCTGCCACCTCTACCTCGCTCGTATTCACCAAGATCTCGATGCCGCACTTAATACAGTGGAGGCAATGTATTAAGTGCGGCATCGAGATCTTGGTGAATACGAGCAATTTTCTCAACAAACTAATCTGCAAAAAGGTCACAGTGTCTGGTGTAGTATGTCAGGTGTATGAATGATAATAGACGTTAGAATTGTCCAGGCTGAAGATACTGCAAGGAACTGCTTAAAACTGCAAGGAACTGCTTAAGAGCCAAAAGCCCCTAAATGAACTCATGCACAGATCTTGATTTGACAGTTTGCACAATTGCAACTGCAAATTGAAATGCAAATGCTTACACAATATTTGCAAGCACAGCTAGATTTTGGAACATGTATTGCTTACGCAACAGTTCTGGGCATATGGCTAAATACAGACATTTGCGAAATGGGCCAGAGATCAACCGGCTAGAAGGGTGACCACAAAGGCCAGATGCATCCTAGTCTGAATGACTCACGAAAGGCATGAGAGGGCCGACTCTGCCTAATTACATATGCATGGCCTATGGAACCAAAGACCTATAAATATGGGACTGATGTCTTTTGGAACTCAGATGCCTATAACATCATCTCGTGGTACCATCTCAACATCAATGGACAGGTCTCGGCGACCCCATCACCTCTGTTATGGGTTGGCCACCCTGACAGGAGGATTGGTAAAGTATGAAAGGATGAATGAATGAATGTTGAATATGTAATGTTGCAATGTTATAACTTTGTATAGAATAAAGCTAAGAGGTTTGCCAATATAACTCCAGTCTATCTCTGATCTCTTGAACTGACCACAGTATCTAAAAGAACATTGTCATATTGGTTGAGTGAATGTGTGAATGTTAATAACCGTGGACCAGGACTGAGACTTAAGCCAGGGTCACTGCCCTGGTGGAACCTCATGTACCCCACGGGTGTGATTGCATAAACCTTTCCCTTTACCTACATGAGCCAAATCCTACAGTTAGCTGCCTTTCTGGAACTCTGTAGTGAAATGGACTTCCTTCCCTTTGTATGAATATCTGAGAGAGCTTGTAACACACTTGGAGTGAGGACATTTAACAACTCCAAAAGGTGCTTTTCCCAAAGTCACACTTGACAGTCCAAAACCACATGTGACAACAGCGGGCAGTTGATGACTCAACTCCAGGGTTGAGGGAGGTCAGACTGACCAGCCCCCGCACAACCCAGAACAGCTCCGCCAGATGGAATTTAGTGGATGCTATGAGGGTAGCAAAGAATTCCCTCTTTCCTGCCCACATAGCCACGGCATAGGCTTGTAAACTAGCTCTATGCCACAATCTACCAGCTTCAGCTTGAGAACAACACCACCATCGCTCCAACCATCACCCTACCAGCTTCAGCGTCCTCAGCTCCTCAGAGAGCCACGGAGGTCTGTGGAGCAGCCACCTGGGCAACGGATGCCTGGGAGCCATTTGATCAATGGCCTCCATCAGCAAGATATTCCACAGCTTGACAAGGTCATCGATGTGACGGTCATAAGGTCTACTCCCCCAGAGCACCTAGGAACCGCACTGGGTCCAACAGCCTCCAGGGGCAGACCATCCTAGCAGGTTCCACACCCTTCCAGGGTCAGACATGTGCTAGAAGGGAGGTCTGCAGGAGGTAATGGTCTGTCCATGACAAGGGAACAGCTGTAATCGCCTCCATTTATGGACCACCCGCCTCAAGACCAGTGCAAAACATGAGGTCTAAGGTATGTCCTCCAAGATGTGTCAGGCCGTTGACACTCTGGGAAAGGCCCATTGTTGCCATGGCAGCCATGAACTCAAGCTCGACTCCACAGAGGACTGTGTCGGCATGAATGTTGAGGTCGCCGAGGGCTATCGTCCTTGAGGACTGCAACACCACCTCCGACACAGCCTCCGCCAGAGCCTGCAGGGAGGCTACTGAACTGGTAGGTGCACGGTATACCAATAGCACACCCAAACTGTCCTCTGCCAAATCAAACACAAGATGAAGACCCTCAATGCCTACCATGGGCCACATTAGATACCTCCTCACAGACCACCCTTATTTAAAAAACATAGCTACACACACCCCCATCCCTCTGGCCGTGGCTGATGTTGCACGGAATACCCAACAGGAACAAGATCAGACAGAATTGGCCCCAATTCATTGTCCAGCCAGGTCTCCGTGATACACGCGACATCAACGGCATGGTAGAGGATTACCTCCTGGACCACTGTTGCCTTATTTGCCAACAATCTCATGTTTAACAGCACCAAAACCGGACCAAGGGCCCTCTGACCAAGTTCCACCTGCTCATCTGCTGAGGGAGAGGAAAGCAGGACGTACACTAAGCACCTATCTTGCCTCACCACTCTCCCACCCCTCCCCCTGAGACCATACCTCCCCCCGACCCATCACAACTCCAATAGCCATGCCCACCC
>QEPC01007610.1:18225-31438 GCA_003113815.1 Sphenodon punctatus
CCCATTCAGGCTATTCCTCCCTGTCTCACTGGAATGCATAGCCCCCCCCAAACAATCCCACCACCTCCCCACCCTCGTCTGCCACTGGAGGGTCTCCCACCCTCCTTGGCCTCTCCCCCCCTCTCACTGAGGGAGAAAGCCCTCCCCTCCCTACTCCCTTCCTCCTTCCAGCAACCTACTCCTACCCCCAACAACCCTTCCCCCCTCTGCCACAGAGGGGCATCCCAAACACTAACCCCCTTTCCCTACCGACTACACTATTTTCCCTATCTTCCCCAGTCCATATCTCCCCATCTTTAGATAAAATAATACCTCCCATATCTTCAAAAAGCCCCCCCAGCAGTTATCCATCCCTGACCCCGCTTAAGGGTCATGCCCAAGGACCCTTGGGTGCATCCCTTAGGTGCGCTGCCTGCAGCACGTGCCTGCAGTGCAGCTGGACTGATGGCTGCCTTTGCCCCCTCTGGGCCTGACATCCCCACCCTCTGGAGCACTGGCACAGCCACTCACAGTTCTTGTTGGGGCCTGCCTGGCCCTGCTGCTTCTGCCACCGCTGCCCCAAGCCCCATTGCAGGTCAGCTTGTTGGTGGGGGGGAGGGATCTGTCCCACAGCCACTGGCTGCCTTTGGCCACTCTGGGCCTGACGTCCCCACCCTCTAGAGCACTGACCCTGCCCCCTCCTCCAACCAGGGGAGGGGGAGATGGAAACAGGGGCCGGTCACTCGCTCTTCTTGTTGGGGCCTGCCTAGCCCTGCTGCTTCTGCTGTCACCGCCCCAAACCCCACTGCAGATCAGCTTGTTCGTGGTGTGGGCGGAGGGAATCTCTCCCACAGCTTGGCCGCTGGCTGCCTTTGGCCACTCTGGGCCTGAAGTCCCCACCCTCTAGAGCTCCGGCCCCGTCCCCTCCTCAAACTGGGGGAGGGGGAGATGGAAAGAGGGGGACAGCCACTCACACTTCTTATTGGGACCTGCCTGGCCCTTCTGCTTCCGTCACTGCTTCCTCAAGTCCCGCTGCAGGTCAGCTTGTTGGTGGGGGGGAGGGATCTGTCCCACAGCCGCTGGCTGCCTTTGGCCCCTCTGGGCCTGACGTCCCCACCCTCTAGAGCGCTGGCCCTGCCCCCTCCTCCAACCAGGGGAGGGGGAGATGTAAACAGGGGCCGGCTACTCACTCTTCTTGTTGGGGCCTGCTTGGCCCTTTTGCTTCTGTTGCCGCCGCCCCAAGTCCTACTGCAGGTCAGCTTGTTCGTGGTGGGGGCGGAGGGAATCTTTCCCACAGCTGGGCTGCTGGCTGCCTTTGGCCCCTCTGGGCCTGAAGTCCCCGACCTCTAGAGCTCCGCCCTCGCCCCCTCCTCCAACCGGGGGAGGGGGAGATGGAAAGATGGGGCCAGACACTCACATTTCTTGTTGCGGCCTGCCTGGCCCTTCTGCTTCCACCACCACTGCCCCAAGCCCTGCTGCAGGTCAGTTTGTTGGCGGGGGGGGGGGATTTGTCACACAGCTGGGCCGCCAGCTGCCTTTGGCCCCTATACTGCCTTTTGGCAGTATAGGGGTTGTAACTTTATAGTATGTGAAGCTGCTTTTGAGCAAGGAACAGTATTTCTAAATGTCAGCAGGAACACAGGTTTGGAAAAACCTTTCAAATACTATAGTTTTCTATTTGTGCTTTTATTATCTCCAAAATATATTCTCTAAGGGTCATATTCAATCAAATATCTCCTGGTTTCAATGTGACATCTCTCTTTTTCTAAGGAAGAAAAAAAATTCTGAGACTTGCTCAGATTTATGTAGTATAAAAACTGGACTAGATTTTTAAGATCCTGCTAAATTCAGGAAGATAAGATAACTTCTAGTTATATCCAGAGAGTATTTTAGAATAATGTCATTTCAGGGCTCTGTGAGAATACCAACTCAAAGCACTTAACAGCTCTAGGCATTACTTTGGAGTGTCTACACAAATGGAACTGAATTAAGAACCTTGTTGGTGGAAAGAGATTCCTGAAACAAAAAGATTTTTCAGATATCTGGCAGTTCAGTTTTGCTATTTATAATGTATAGTATATAATCAGGGACCTGTGTTCAGTGATTTTTCCCCATTAGTGGCAATTTGAAAAATGAGGTGAACATGGGTCTCTGTATATAACGTACAGGCTACCAAGACTCCACTGCCCTACGTAGACAACTCAGCATCCTTGAATATTGGCCATGTATTATGGTGCCAGTTTTTTACTGGATCATAAGCTTGGACTCTAACCTTTTATTAGTTTCAAGATTGAAGCCTTTATTGTTGGCCCTCAACTCCCTTTATCCTTTCCACTCATTCCACAGAAAATAATCAATACGTGTGTCCCAAGAATTACTGTATGTTGAAAATAATACTTACATGATGGCCACATTTGGTTCATAGTTTAACCTCAATTGAGAGAACCTACAAAATTTGGCCAACAGATTCTTAATTTTAGTTAGCACCACTGAGCAATCTCAAAGGGTGTTTTTACACACACATTTCTCCTACATGTTTGCTGTTACATCCTGAACTTTCTGCGTGTCTAAATCACTCATCCGGATCTTTGAACTTCTGCGTAGAGCTTCTCCCAGAACGTTTGTGTGTAAAATGTTCTCCTGGTAAACTGCTTTGCTCCAGGCAGCTGTGGTCACTTAGTTTCCATGGCAGCCTGTCATGTGTACAGCTGCAGCTACTTTAGGCTGCCTCGGGGCAGTGTTTGTGTAAAGAATGCATCCAGGAACTGCCTCAGGGCAGTGTGTGTGTGAAAAATGCATCCGGAACTTACTTGTGGACTTGTAAACCCAGAAGATTGAAAAATCCAGAATTTTAAGGTGTGTGTAAAAAGAAACCATGGGTAATTCTCACAGCAGGAGACGTTTTGCTAGGATGAATCACACATGACTTAGGGCTGAAATGAGAATCAAAATTATTCTCATCATGATTATCTCATGAGAATCGAGAACTGGCAGTGAGATCTTGAGAAGATCTCACTTAATGGTTTGAGATCTCACAAGATTCTTTTTAAAAAAAAACCACCACGCTATGTGCATGTACAAAATGGCCACAGTGGCTGTTCTGCACATGCCTGGCCCTTTTCCAAGATGTTGCGGCCCACTTTAGTGCAATTTTGGAAAAGGACGGCTGGTCTTCCAATGTGCAGAACTGGCTGCCTTTTTCTAAAATGGCATTGATGTGGTCTGTGCCATGCAGTGGCCATTTTGTCCATGTACAGAGCTTTTAACATTTTTTGAGAATCTCACGAGAATGATGTTGAGAACAGATGATTGTTGGCTCATTCTTGATCTCAAAAATCTCATCAAGAGCTTGGTTCTCAATGAGATTTTTGAGATATGTGAGATTAAGGGTTTTTCAGACATGACGCTAACCCCAGTTTAACTACACTTAAACATTTCTTATGCATGTTGCAGGACTGCATAGGGCACCAATACAGCCCTGCAACATGTATAAGAAATGTTCAAGTGTGGTTAAGTTAGGGTTAGCATCATGTCTGAAAACACCCATAGTTTCACCCTAATTTGACTATCAGTATGAAAACAATGAGAAATTCATGTGGGTGACTTTCATAGCAAAAGGAAAAATTTCTCCCCGACTTTTACTGAACTTTCTCTTTTTCTTCCTTTCTCCTTTTCTAGTTTGATTTTGTTAGTTATGAAACATCATATCCTGGAAGGACTGAAACAGACCGGCTGTGTGAACAGAGGTCCAGTTTAATAATATTTGTGGGAAGATTTTGACCAAGACCTTACTATTTTAATTCTTGATGCTATAAAAACGTATACATATGTATGCCTAACTTCATGTACTGATAGTATTAGCTGATTTTATTGAACAGACACTGTTTTCAGTTTCATTGATTTCAGTGGGATTACCCATAGTAAAATCATTTGCATAAGAGTAGGACTTGATTTGTTTCTTTTCAAAGAACTATGCTTGAAATAAAAACTCAAAAGGACAATCTGCAACAAAGTCTACAAGTGGAATTACAAACAAACAAATTGTGCTTGGTAGCTTTGAGTTACTCCGAAGAAGACCCAGAGTTCCTGTTCTATAGTTTTTTTAAAAAAAATCATGCAGATTAAGCGGGGGGGGGTAATCAAGATATTTGAAATTGCATTTCCACCACCACATGTCTGTGATAAAGCCTAGTTTGCAATGTTTCTGAGGAAAATACAGAGGAGCTTTCTGAACATAATAGTCTGCAAATGGCAATTATAAAAGATCCAATCTGCTTTAAAGGCAGGGGGTTGTACGCAGACATCTGCTCCTCTCTCTCTTTCTCTTTCTCTTTCTCTTTCTCTTTCTCTCTCTCTCTCTCTCTTTCTCTTTCTCTTTCTCTTTCTCTCTCTCTCTCTCTCTTTCTCTTTCTCTTTCTCTTTCTCTCTCTCTCTCTCTCTCTCTTCATGCAAAATACAGGGAAACTGGAATGTTGCCAACTTTCCACCCCTGTTTAGTGTCAGTAGAAAATAATATTAGGAAAATGGAGACTAGGGCATAATGATGTTTAGCACAGTGTGGGGGACCTTTGGGGTTATGTTTTATAAATAAGAATTTAAAAAGCAATAGAAGTACTATCATCCTATATTGGCCATGTAGGAAGATGGCTCTGAGTGCCACCAATTCTTTGCAGGATTATTTTATTTATTTGTTTATATTTCTGTCCTGTCCATTGCACAAAAAGCAGGCTCAGGGCAGGATTACCATCCCAAATAAACTGAGCATGCACAAATGTTCACCACCATGTTTATGCAGCATAAAAACATGCAGCTTCCAAGGTCAAGGTACACTTTTACAATAGTTCTTCACTTGGGCAAGCCCCTCTGGTCTCCCAGCTGCTAACTTCTTAGTGAACTCCTCACTTGGATCCCAGCCCTTGAAATCTTTTGTGTGGTACTCTTGGTCAGCCAGCTCTGGGGGCAAGACCTGTGTAAATCAGGGTCGTGAGAAAAGCTTCCAGTCGCCTTGCCTCCTTCCTGCATGGGGCACTCCTGTAAAAGCTTCTGGCTCAGTAGCGCTGGCAACCTCTTAGGCTCTGCTCCTTGCCTAGAGGTCTTCATCTACAATCTTTGCTTACTTTATGCCTTCTATCTTTCAGTTGGCCAGCAGATTCTGACTCTGCACCATCTGGGACCTCTTGTCCATCACACATTGGCTTACTAGCCATCTTAAGTGTCTGGACTGAAGGCCATTTTTAGGGATGCACCCTACAACCACTTATCAAGATCTCCATTCTAAAGAGGATGAGGGTGTCCCATTTACAATCCACACTAAAACAAAAAATGTAGAGTTACATATACTGTGAGAAATTTCCATTTCTTAGCAGCCTTATGCAAAGCAGTGAATCCAATTCTTCAAAGCCTATTTATATTCCCAATGCCAATGGTTTTCAAAGTTTATTGGTCCAATGGATTACTGCTAATGTTCCAATTTTCTCTCATGTAAAATGATAAATACATATTTGTGGTATTCATTATGCAGAAAAGTCTCACCCTTGCACCCTGTCCCTTGGCAAACTTCTTGCCTCCCACAAATTCCAATATCATCTTTACACTGATGACACCCAACTCTATCTTTCTACCCCCTTTCTCTCCTCTTCTGTCCACTCACGCCTCGTCAACTGCCTCTCTGATATCTATGCCTGGATGTCCCGATGTCAACTCAAGCTCAACATGGCCAAGACCGAACTCCTCATTTTCCCTCCCTCCTCTTCCTCTCCCTCTAACCTGCCCATCTGCATCGATGGAGTCACCAGCCATCCTGTCCTCCAAGTCCATAGCTTGGGCTTCATCTTTGACACGCACCTCTCTTTTAAACCTTACATTGACTCTGTGGCCAAATTCTGCCGATTCGCTCTCCACAACATTGCCCGCATCCGCCCCTTTCTCTCTATCTCCTTGGCCAAAATCCTTGTTCATGCCATGGTTATCTCTCACCTCAACTACTGCAGTCTCCTACTTGCTGGCCTCCCCCACTTTCACCTCTCCCCCTTATCGCAATCCAAAACTCCGCTGCCAAGGTCATTCACTCTGCCCGTTGCTTCGACCATGTGCAACCTCTCCTCTTCTCTCTTCACTGGCTCCCCCTTCCTGAACATATCCTGTTTAAACTCCTGGTATTCATGTTCAAAACACTCCACCACGACCAAGCTCCCCTTTACCTCTCGGACCTAATCTCCCTACGCACTCCTGCATGCACTTTCCGCTCCTCCTCTGTTCCCTCCCTTACTCTCCCTCATTTCTCCTGCTCACCTAACTGCCTTCGACCCTTCTCCCTTGCTGCCCCCCATGCCTGGAACTCCCTCCCTCCCTACCCACATCCACCTTGCCCCCTTCCTCTGCTCCTTCAAATCCCTCCTCAAGACCCACTTTTTCTTTGCTGCCTTTCCCAATGCCTGCTAGTCGTTCCCCATATAATTACTGTCTGCCCTCCTCTGCAGACTGCTGCAACCAACCTGATTGTAACCAAGCCAAGCACATGCACCTGAGACTTTGCATCCGCTTGAATGTTTGTTTGTCTTCTCCCCTGTCTCTCCCACTGTCCCCTCTTCCTGTCTACCCCATCTTGTCTTTTAGATTGTAAGCCACAGGCCATATTTCTATGTTCTGTACAGCACCAGGTACGTGACCGGTGCTATATAAATGTTTATAATAATAATAATAATAATAATAATGTACTGTAACCAGACCAAGAACATGTACCTGAGTTCTCGCATCCTCATGATTGTTCCATCCTTTGTCTCTCCCTCTGTTCTCTCGGGTTTACAATCTCTAAGCCCAAGAGCTTACAGATTGTAAACTCTCGGGCAGTGACCATGTCTATCTTATTCTCTGTAAAGCACCAGGTACATCACTGGTGTTATATAAATGCTAATGCTAATAAAATAACAAATAAATAATAATAATAATGAAGAAGCAGCAGCAGCAGCAGCTATGGAGAGATGGTTGGAGAGAAGTTGCTGCCACTTCTTTTACCACCACCATGACTGGGTGAGTTACTGGGCTGGGGGAGGCTTTTCCTGGCACTTCCACCCACCCAATACAATCCTATGGGTGGGGGGGACAGGGTAACATGGGCATGGATCTTTTATTTTCATTAACAGATCCATGTTTCAGATAAAAGGTAAGGTGGGCATATAGCACACCACAAAAACCACATGAATAATATTTTCACATAAATCTGCCCTGTTCATTTATTTTTAGAATTTTAATGTTTTTTATGTTATTTTATGTGTGTGTTTTCATTATGTTTTTTATTTATGCATTCTGTAAGCTGCCCCGAGATGCTCTGTGAGCAGGAGGGGGCAGAGTAGAAAAATGGTTAAATAAATAAATAAATAAACAAATCAGTATGTGGACAAACAGCCTTATTCTCACGCTTTGTCATCGCCCTTTGGTGGAAACAGAGGTGGTACTGGACAGTCTGGTTGGACTAGTCAAGACAGAATGGGAATTGGTTGATAGTGTTTGAAAAAGACTGAGGATTTGGGGTGAAAACTAGTTGTTGGGGGTGGTGTACAACCACTACCCCTCTCGGAGAGTGCAGGATACTGACCACTGACTTGTGGTGGAGGTGATCACCCATGTGAGAGATAGTGGAGTGCTTTGAGATTGGGAATGCCTTTTTGAGAGAGGTGTGGAACTGGGTAAGATAGGAAGAGCAATGTATTTTTTTGGGTGTTTGAGGGTGAGTTATGGATTAGGGCTGGTACTTATTTTAATACATATTTGATGTAATATTGTTGTTTTTGAATGATTGTAAACCACCCTAAGGCTCATTTGGGATAAGGTGTGGTATAATTTGATGATGATGATGAATAAATCATAATAATAGTGTTGATAATAATATTAATGATAATAATAAATAATGCTAATAATATAATAAAATTAAAATGGCCATCTTTTGAGTGAAAAGAAAAACTAGGCAAGAGAAAGAAGATTAGTTGCTACATAGATAAAAAGATAAAAGAATGAAATTAATTGCCACCACACATCCCCTGGAAATTGTCAAAGTCTGCAACATGTTCAGTGCAGACTGACTATGGGTGCTTTTAAACATGATGCTAGCCCAGCAGGTTCTTCTTTGGCGTGGCTGGGCCAGCATCACGGTGGTACATTTATTCCGGGCTCGCCAGATGTGGGCCCAGTACAAACCCCAGCAGGGACCGTGGCCGGCCAGAAATGTGAACCCAGTCCAGTCCCAGCAACTGCCCATCTGGGCCAGAACAGGCAGAACCAGGCAGGAACATGTGGCCCAGTATTGAGGTCATGGTGGGGCAGGGTGGGGTTGGATGCAGAGTAGGGGTAGAGACTGCTGGCCGGCCTTGCAGTGCTTTGTGCCCCTCTTCCTCAGCTAGAACAGGCCACAGGAATGTCTGTTCCTGCCACCAGAGCTGCCTCGACTGGGGGTAGCCCTCTCCCACCCCAGGTGGAGAACAGCTGACCGTCATGTCTGTGAATCCCTATGGCTGAAGAAGAGTTCAGAACTCATTGGCACCACAGCCCTGCCTAGAAAAAAGAGGATGATGAGAAATGACAATTTTATGCACATACTAGCCACTAAGACTGCTTTTAGACATGTGCAGTGAACACGCTGCATAAAATCACTCTGCATGTAAATATCCCGCATGTAGGATTTAGACGTGACATTTCACGCGTTAAAGCCAGTTGCGCGTTCTTTTAAAGCTGCAAATTAAATACCTTGATGTCAAGGTATTTAATTAGCACCTTTTAAAGAATGCTCGACTGACTTTAATGCGCTAAATGTTATGTCTAAACCACAAACATGGGATATTACACGCAGCATGATTTTATGCAGCGTGTTCGCCATGTACATTTAAAAGTGACCAAAGAAGCCAAAGCCAGCACATGCAAAATGTGTTAATTCATTGTCCATCTCTGAATTACCTGGAGATAGTCATGTCACCAGCCCTAGTGCAGACAGAAGCCAACTTAGTCAAGGACACCTTCTGTTTTAGTTTTCATATTTTTTTTTTAGGAGTGGTTCATAAAGAAAGCTACCATTTCCACCACTGTGTGTGTGTGTGTGTGTGTGTGTGTGTGTGTCTTAATTTTATTAAAATTTAATTTTAAAACTATCACTCCAGATGCACAAAATAGTCTCCAGGGTTTTCTTCATTTGCACAGCCCATGCCACCAGCAGCGTCGGTGCCATTTTTGAAAAGAACGTGCATGCACACAATGGTACAGTTTGCATTTTGCACATGCACAGTGATTTCTTTTATTTTAAGTACATTTTTAATTTTAAGAATGTATAAAATGACAGTGCATGTGCCAATAAAAACTGGGGCCATTCTGCATATGAACACCCTTTTCAAAAATGGCGCCAAAGCTTCCCACACCATTTTGGAAAAGGTTGTGCATGTACTAACACCCCCAGTGGCCATTTTGCACATGCTCAGTTTTTTAAATTATCATTTTTTAATTTTTAAATAAAAATGGATGAAAGCAAACAAGCATTTGCTTATCCATCCATATTTTGTAACATTAGTTGCGGACATGAATGGGGCTCCATTCATTTTTGTAACTAATAGAAAACATTATGGATGCACACCTCTAATTTAGTTGTAATTGTGGTTCATTCCAAGTTTCAACTAAGGATCATGTAAATCAGCTGATAAACAGTGTGGTCCAGTAGCTGAAGCACAAGAACTTGAAATGGGAATCTAGAGTTCTAATCCTGGTTTGGCCATAGACTGACTGGGTGGCTTTGGGTGTGTCATGAACTATAAGCCACAGTTCACCACCTGTAAAACAGGACTAATACTACTTACCAACCAATTTCTAAAGGAGGTCGTGAGGATGGAGATATTATTGGAGATTGTTTTGAGTGCCAAAAGGTTATATAAATGTGAGTATCACTAATAGTTATTTACTATGTGAAAAGTCCACCAAACATAAGTGGGAATTTAAGTTTCTATACGTAATTCTGAACAGACAGGAAGACTACACTATTTTCAATGTGCATTTGCCTTTACATTTTCTTCTTTTGGGTGCTAAGTGATGCAAAATATTTAGGAAAGAGAAAAAGATCATCTGGTATATATAGAAATAGATACAAAGATGGGGACTAATTAGCTCAGGGAGATAATTTACCCAGATGAAGTTATTTAATATATTATGCTCAAAAAAATTTTTTTACTGTACTTTTATGTGTTTTGTACATTCATTACTTTATTACTTTTGTTTCAATATAAAGCATATTTATTAGCCTTTAGGTGAATTAATGGTTTTGGCAATTAGCTACCAATTGATTTCACTTCAACGCAGGAGCTGTTGTTAACACAGTTAATCAAAACTGGTTATAAAGAGGTGCTACTGATGATGAGAATCAATTACAAAAAAAAGAAAGAAAAAGGAAAGAAACTAAATCCTATCTGGGACTGGAAAATAGTGCTCCTTGTTAACCTCCACAAAAAAGATAGAGTTTAACTCTCCAGGTAGGTGATATAAAATGTTTCTCTGGAACACAAACGTTTCATCTTGCTGCATTTATTTCTCAGTAGGGATTTTTTTTTTTTTTTAGCTGTCTAGGTTTAGAGATATGTGGCTATCAAAATAAATCTCACTTCCAGCAGCAGGAACTCGAAGGGAGACTTCCTCTCCCTTGTCAATCTCACACCACCATGAGAATTCTTAAATATTTTAAGTAGAAACTAATTAATTTTGCCACATTTGCAACCCCTCTTTTCCCATGGGGCCAGTGAAGCAGTTGGATATACCATGCTCTTTAGTTCACTGGCTTACAGTGCTTCGTACTTCAGTTCCCACTTGAGGCACGCATAGTTTAAATTTTTGATGAGGCTTTAGTATTTGGATCTCAGGAACGCTGACCTCTGAGATGAGGTCATCCTTCTCAGTAATAAAAGGTGGCTGAGCAGATAGGTGGCTGAGCTTCAGCCTAAAACAAGTCATATCCTGTATGGGTGAAACAGCAGGCGTGTGCAAAGTTCCTTTTCATTTTTGAAATTACTAAAACAAATGAAGCACTATTTGTTTTAACAATTAAAGTACAAAAACGGATGATAAGCAAACAATTATTGCTCACTTCCATTCGTTTTCATTTTTAAAATTAAGAAAAACAGCATTTGCAAAAATTACTGCACATATGCAAAATGTCTGGCGGACCATTCTGTACATGCACAGCACTTTCCCAAGACAGCACAGAATGGTCTGGTGGCCACTGTGATTTAAAAAAAAATATTTTTAATAAATTAAAAAAACCCACTGAAAATTGTAGGTTCATTTACTAAAAAAGACCAAAAATGTTTTTGTTTTTTTCAGTGAAGATGGTAGGGATGTCTTCTGCGCACCCCTGTGAAACAAGCCATCTGCTCATCTGAAGTGTGGCTGCCAGATGTTTGCCCTGGAGCTACTCTGAACACATTTACTCCACGTGGTGTCAAGGCAGTAAATGTGCAGCATGCTGTGCGGGGCAACCTAGCCCAGCTGGGGGGAATGGGCACCCACAGGGCCAAGATTTCCTCACAGTCCTGGGTCTGCCAGCACCAGAGATGTGAGACTAGCATACCCCTCTCAACTGACAGCTAGGTGGGAGAAAGAAGTGCAGAAGTCCCCAGAAGCTCTCAGGGGCATGATCTGAGCTCCCCTCTCCCAGCCAGCTATCAGCTTAGAGGGGCATGCTAGTGCTGGCTCCAATGAAAAGGGGTAAGGGTCAAGGCCAGGGAAGGCTTCTTCCCTGGCCATGACCACCTTTCCATGCCCACTGCTTTCCTTTCCTGGAGGAAAAGGAGAGGAGTGGAGATCAAAGCTAGTGCATGGCTCCTGTGAAGGAGTCATGCAGTTCCTGCGATCCCCTCTCCATTCAGGAAAGAAATCAAGGGATTCACAGGGGCTTCATCTTGGCTTTGATCCCTGCTACTCTCCTTTTCTGCCAGGAAATTCCCCCTTTTCAGTCGACCCAGCTGAAAAGATGAGTTGTCGTGCCTCTTCATGGGCCTCGGGTGGCGCAGCTTTGTTGGGAGGGGGAGCGGTGTGATAAACGGTGCCAGTCCCCTAACGAGGCCACCAGTAAGGCCCCGCCTCTTCCCCCTGTGGAGGTACTCTTATTTGTGGGGGGGGGGAATTTCCAATTCTGGGCAAAGTCATCCGAAGCATCAAGGATCAAGGAGTCATTTTGGTCACTCCATACTGGCCAAGGTGTCCATGGTTCTCGGATCTGGTGAAGCTCCAAACGTGATCATCACCCTTTCATCTTCCAGACTGCACAGATCTACTCAGGCAGGGGCCTCTAAGTCATCCAGAGCCCCAATACTTACAGCTGATGGCCTGGCCTGAAAGGAGGGCCCTAGAGTCCAAGGGATACAGTGAGTAATCAAGACACTCATGGCCTCCCACAGAGCCTCCATGGATAGGATATATGCAGCCATTTGGAAGTGTTTTTTCCAATGGCGACAAGCAAGGGGCCGAGGGGAGGCCCACCCAGACACAGCAGAGATCTTTGAGTTCATGCAAGAAAGTCTCAACAAGGGCCTGTGACCAGCAACATTTGTGAGGTAAGTCTTGACTCTGGGGGCAGTTCTGGGAGTGGGATCCAGGGCGCAATTCTCCAGACACCAGGGGCGGCTGGTGGGTTTTGATGTTGGAGGGTCACTGGGGAAGTAAGGCCGGCGGGCATAGCGGCGGATCCTAGCCTAGGGGTGGAGCTTAGCCTAGGGGCAGAGTCAGGGATATGGTAGGGATACAGTAGGCGGAACCAGGACATAACCCAGCCAGCAGCAAGGAGTTCCCAGGGTTAACATTGGATGGACATTACATTACTTAATCCAACAATTTCAGTTAGGCACGTTATATTCCCCTCCTCTGCCTGGTTTAAAAGCAGGGAGATCACCAGTCTAACAGTTACATCTCATGATTTCAAAACCTCAATTTTATCACAAACATCACATTCCAGTATTTTGAACACAGCTCAAATCGCATGAATTGCAGTGACATCTTAAGATTTCCAAACCTCAAATTTACCACACACATCCCATTTCCAGCATTTTGAACTAGGGGTGGGAAACCGGTAGAATCCGGTATCCGATAATGCCGGTACCGGGCGTACCGGCATTATTGGATTTGACCCGGTAATCCGGACCGGGTACCGGATTCCGGGGTACCGGATTTTTTTTTGCATTGCAGCCATTTAAAAATGGCTGCAATGTAAAAAAAC
>QEPC01007610.1:31538-82026 GCA_003113815.1 Sphenodon punctatus
CCCCTCTCTCCCCCCTCCCCCATGTGCCCCCACTCCCCAACAGCATGCCCCCTCACGCACCCCTCCCCTGTGTGTCCCAACTCCACCCCCAACCCCACCTGGACCCCTGCAATTTATTCACTGCAGACCGGCTCAGGTGGTTCCCTCTCTGCTCCAGGTGAGGACCCCTCGCCTTGTTCAGATCCTCACCTTGCCTCACTCGGCTCCTCCTTAGCCTCCCTCCCATCCCCAGGCTTGAAGCAGTGTGCATCATGAGCAGCAGGAGCTGAGCCTCCTGCTGCTTCTGAGTGTGCTGCTTGAGGTCCAGGCCTGGGAGCTGCTGCGGCTGGCTCCCAGCTCCCCCTCCCTCCCCCACTGGCTTCAAGTTCCCTCCCAGTCAAGTGAAATTTGATTTGACAGTGAGGGACTCGGAAGGGACTCAGGGAGGGAGGGGAGGTTGGGAGCTGCATGCGCAGCAGCTCCCAGCCTCTACCCCCCCATACCTGGTCACCTGTGCAGCATGCCCAGGTATGGACTTTTCCCCCTGCTTGGCCCCCGCAATGAAATAGTGCCCCCTTCCAGCACGATTTCATTGCGGGGTCCCTTTATGCAGAATGGACGGTGCTTCTAGCCGCCCATTCCGGATAAAGGGAGAATGCCTCCCTTTTGATCCTGAAGACTTCCATAGGAAGTCTTCAGGGGTGGTGGTGGTGTGTGACTCACTGGCTTGTGTGTGCATGTGCGCACATAAACCAGTGACAATGTTCGGAGCCAGCTTGAAGAACCTTGTTTGAAGTAGCAACCTTTAGAAGGTTGCTACTTCAAACAAGGTTCTTTGAGCTGGCTCCACACATGAGTCCTCAGTGCGACTTTTATTTCTTATTTTTTATTTTTTTTCTCTGTCAGCCGGTCAGGGACTCAGCCTCTCAGCTGGAGGGGCATTGTCCCTGACTTCCCAGGGGGCGCACTGCCCCTGCCAGATACCCACATGTTTGGTGGTTCCTCAAGGCAACACGGGTGATAGCACTGCCCCCAATACACCGGTTTCCAACCCGGAATCTAAAGACAGTCCTGACAGTACTCACTCAGCTGCCCTTTGAGCCCCTTCAATCAGTCTCTCTCCTTCCTCACCATAAAGATTGCTTTCCTTGTCATTATAACCTCAGCCAGGAGAGTTTTGAAGCTGGGCACTCTCTCCATCACACCTGAACTATGCACCTTCCATGAGGATAGAGTGGTCCTCAGAACCGACCCATCTGTCTTACCCAAAGGCCAACACCACATTCCACAGAGCACAGGAGGCAATCCTACCTGCCTTCTTCCCAAGGTCACAGCACCCGAGGGAGCAAGTTTGCATACTCTCGACATCCATAGGGCACTGAAGGTCTACATACAAAGAACTTATGTTGGGAGCAGATTATCCAGCCTATTCATTCTATACAGGAACTCCGACAGGGGGCCTCCAAGGCTACAATCACTTGATGGATCTGCTGCTGCATAGCTGAATCCTACAAAGTCTCGGGAAGGGCCCCTCCTCAGGGAGTGATGGCCCATTCTCTCAGATCAGCTTCCACATCCTGGACTGTCACATCTAGGACTCTGTGTGATGAAATCTGAAGAGCAGAAACTAGACACAATAAAATCCACACAATGACCTCAGCGGATGTGGCATTCGGTCACAGAGTCCTACAAGCCATTGAGGCAGACCTGTAACCGAGCCCCAGATCTCCTTTCTCCCACCCACTGGCACTGCTTTGGTACATCCCAGATGAGCCAAACAGCAAGCTTAAGGGAGAAAAGAAAATGGGGGCATTTACTGGTGAATTTTTTTTCTGTGAAGCTCACTGCTTGGCACACCGGACCACCTGGGGCCTGCTGGCAGGAGGGGAAGTATCGGAACCCTTTCACCTGGGCCTCAGGCCCTCTCTCTCTTTTTTTCATAGGCTACCATTCAAGGTGAACTCAAACTGGGAGAAGCAGGGAATGTTCCACACCTGGCCCACCCACAAATCCTACCTGCCTTTTACATCTGGTGTGTTGGCTGAAGTCGTATGTCTCAGATGTGAATCTTGCTACAATCATCCATGCTTTTATTATCTCGAGACTAGATTGTTGCAACGCACTCTATGTGGGACTGTCCTTGGTGATGGCCCGGAGGTTGCAACTAGTTCAGAATGCAGCGGCCCATCTCCTGACTGGGATGGGCCAGTACGAGCACATAACACCTGTGCTCTGTTCTCTGCACTGGCTGTCAGTGATGTACTGCCAATCAAGGTGTTGGTGCTTATATTTAAAGCCATAAATGGCCTTGGCCTGACATACCTCAGAGACCGCCTCAAATCCCAGATTCTAGATCAGCCCCTGTAGTCATCAGGGAGTGCCCTCCTGTGGGTCCCCCAAGAGTCTCATGTATCGACCATGCAGAGGGCATTATTGGTGGCCACACCATGGCTGTGGAATGCCCTCGCATCGGAGGTCCGTCTGCCTGAAGACTTCCTCTCTTTTTGTAGACTATGTAAGATCTGACTGTTCTGCCTGACCTTTGGAGAGGAGGAAGGAGAGGGTGGAATCACCGGGGTCATTAGATGTGGTATTATTGCTGCTTTTATGTATTATTGTTTAAAATTATTTTTAGGTAGTTTATATGTTTTATTGTTGTACGCCGCCCCGAGATGCCTGTGGCAGGAGAGGGTGGCATAAAAACTGAATGAATATAAATAAGTTTGCATATTTGAGGTCTGATTTCTGAACACCTGGAGCAGGACACATCCCAGTTGAGAAGTGCCAAGCAGTGAGCTTCACAGAAAGAAAATTCACTGGTAAGTGCCCTAATTTTCTTTTTAAAATTTATCTAGAACTCACTTTTTTCTCCCTAGGTACACTTTACTAGTTAGTAGGGGTGGGACATCAGGCACAATACCGGCTACCAGTTTTACTGGTTACCGGTATGCAAAATACCAGGTTACCGGATTAAAACTGGATTACCGGTGCCGGATTTATTACATTGTTTTCAATGGGGAACTGTCCCCATTGAAATCAATGGAATACCTCCCACATCCACCTCCCAGGCTGTGCGGGTGGAAGGGGAAACCCCCCCGCCCAGCCTGGATTTATTTATTTATTTTTTAAATTTAGCCGAAGACCCTAGTGTGGGCCCCGGGCTGCCGCCGGTGACCCAGAGCCTGCACCAGCAGGTAGGTACTGTCAGTACTAGGGTGATCCCTGGGGTGGGGGTGGTTTAACACACACCCCACCCCAGGGATCACCCTACCTCCCCACCCAGGCATCGCCTACCTTTGGCGCTCCGGGTGGCGGCGGCGGCGGCGCTCCGGCGGCTTCAGCGATGGCTGTGGCTGCCAGCTTCAGTGCTTTCTAGGCCTTCCAGGGAACTTCCAGGTTTCCCCGGAAGGCCTAGAAATGCTGAAGCCAGCAGTCACAGCCATCGCTGAAGCCGTCGGAGCACAACCGCCGCCGCCCGAAGCGCCAAAGGTAGGTGATACCTTGGTGGAGAGGTAGGGTGATCCCTGGTGTGTGGGGGTATTAAACCAGCCCCCACCCCAGGGATCACCCAAGTACCAACAGTACCTACCTGCTAGTGCGGGCTCTGGGTCACCGGCGGCGGCCCTGAGCCCGCACTAGCAGGGACTTCGGGGAATTTTTTTTTAAAAAAAATCCAGGCTGGGCAGGGTGGGTGGGGGGTGTCTCCCCTTCCACCCACCCAGCCTGGACTGGGTGTTTGGTTTTTTTCTTTTCTTTTTTTACATTGCGGCCATTCATTTCAATGGCCACAATGTAAAAGATACGGTACCAGTAATAACCCCCCAAATACTGGATTAATCTAATGCTGCCAGTACACCAAAATACCAGCAGTATTGGATCCCGGAAGATCCGAACTTCCCACCCCTACAGTTAGCCTGCCAGGCACACCATATTTTTGGGTTAGGTATTTTGAGATGGGAAATATATTATGGGCCTTTGTGTACAGATTTTATTGGTGGATATATCTGATATAAAGGATTATCTGGTGGTAGCATTGCATATCTTAATTTGTGTAATGTCCCAGGGCCCACAATGAGGACTTATAGTACTATACAAATTGAAATGAATAATTAAATATATAAATCTTTTACAAAGTTCACAACAATGACATTAGTGAACAGACTCGTACCTCCATTTTGTCCTGTCACTCCATATGCCCCTGTTAATTATTTTCTTGTTACTGAGGCAAAAGGTTTACCTAAGTAAATCTTTCTAATGCTGCTAGAATATAACAGATGCACAACTGCCCTTCTGGGTCAATTCATTAAACAGGCTCATTATCACATCCCTCCCAATCACATGTCCATGTATTCACCTGCTGTATTCACCTGGGTGATTTTAGAGTAGTAAGCATTAGAGGATGTAGAGCAGGTGATTGAAGGCTCCATAAAGCTGCATTTATAGAGTGGGGGTAAGAAATGTGGCTTACCAATGGAAAGGGCAGCTGATTCAGAGCAAAATAACCTTTAAACCATACAATTTGGCATAGATTTCAGCCTATGTAATGAAATACATGATATCTCCCCCAGCCTGCCCTTTCATCATCCACCTGATGTGAGTCTAGTATGTAATCTGTTTAATTCATTTTTATACCTTTTGCCTTAGTGCATCAGTTATGTGTTATATGGAATGTTTTACACTAGATAAGAACCTAAGTAAAAGGTCTCCATATATTTGGAGAATTTGATAAGTCCAATACCGCTGATACAGTTAGATGTTGTCCAACTGCTTTATGTCATACATTCTTTTGCCTCCAAAAGTCTTATAAAAGCCAGGCTGAAACAGTATTTCTTAGGGGTGTGCATGTTGTTTTCTTTATTACAATAAAGATAATGGAAATTGTTGTTTTTGTTTTCATTATTGCAATAACTAAAACAATCACTGAGAATACAAAAAATGACAACCGAGAAAACCAATAACAGTAATGATAATGATATCGATACCGATATCGAAACAAAAATGATAACAAAAATGATAACAAAAATGATAACAAGAAACAAAAACAAAAATGTCATTATCATTGTTGTTATTATTAGTGTTGTGGCAGTTGGGTTTTGGAGGGGAAATGTAGAGAGGGGAGGAGGGAACAGACATCTCAGAGCCCTAAACAGGATTGAACTCTGGAACTGTGCCTGTGTTGGAAGGGGCAAGCAGCTCAGCAGTATCTTATGGATGTATCACTGGCCAATGGGAAGCAGAAGCAGGCCCCAGCAGTCTCATGGGACTCTGTGATTGCTCAATGCCTGCTGCCTCCCACAACCAATCAGAGGGGCTCTGGGGGAGGGCACTGTAACCCTTTATAATGCGAGGGCCAGGTTTTTAATCTCCGTTGTGTGAGAGCTCTGCTTGTCAGCTTGCGTTTACAGATCTGTGGTGCTTGCACATAAAAAATAATCCCTAGCCCTCATTGCATTATTTATTTATTTATTTATTTATTTATTTATTTATTAGGTATTCCCACCAATATCTTTCCTTCCTCATATCCTACATTTTACCTTCTTCTTTCCCTGCCCTTCTAGCCTTCCCTTTTTAGGGAAGGATGACTCAGCAGCTTCAGGAGCATCTATATTGGGTCAGTTTTCTTGATCCCTCGCAATCTGGTTTTCATCCTGGGTTTGGCATGGAGACTGCACTTGTGGCTTTGGTTGATGACCTATGCCATGAATTAGATATGGGCAGATCTTTTATTTTAATTTTATTAGAAGTGTCAGCTGCATTTGATACCGTTGACCATGCAACATTGGTGGCTCAGTTGCGGGACTGGGCCGGGGTTGGCAGAATTGTTCTAGAATTAGTTACACTTGTTCCTGGCCAGAAGAACTCAGCGTGTTCTCGGGTAATGTACTCCATCTCGCCGGGACCTCATGTGTGGAGTCCCATAGGGTTCTATTCTGTCCCCCCTCCTGTTCAACATGTATATGCAGCCTTTGAGCAAGGTCATGAGAGGGTTCAGTGTGCGTTATCATGAGTACGATGATGACACACAACTTTATCTCTTTTTTTCTGCAGACCCAGACCTGGAAGTCTTGGTGCTTACCCAGTGCCTAGAGGCTGTGGGGGACTAGATGAGGGCGAGCCATCTGAAGCTGAATCTTGACAAGATGGAGGTGATGTTGGTGGGTAGGGCTAGGGGTGGTGATGGCTCCCATCATTGATGAGGTTTGCCCCCCTTTGGCCACACAGGTCCACAGTCTGGGGGTGCTCCTTGACTCACAGCTCTGCCTGCATCTCCAGGTGGAGGCTTTGGCGAGGGGAGCATTTTGACAGTTACATCTGGTACAATGGATGTTGCTGTATGTTCCTGACTCAGATCTGACCTTCATCATCCATGCCTTTATTACCTCTAGATTAGATTACTGTAACACACTCTATGTGGGGCTACCCTTGGGGAAGGTCCAGAGGTTGCAGCTGGTGCAGAATGCGGTTTCCTGTCTCTTAACGGGGACAGGTTGCCATGAGCACATTACACCAGTGCTCCATTCTCTGCACTGGCTGTCTATTATCTTCCTATAAAAGGGAGGGATCTGTGCATGCGTCAGAGCTAGAAGCTGAAAGCCGCGTGAGCTCTGCCCCCCCCAACTCATTAATTAAGAAAAAAAAAAGATTTAGGTGGATTCAAGCCCCAAGAGTAAGGAGGTATGACTGGCAAGGGTAAACCTTGCCAAAAAATCTCACAGGCAAACGCACTGAGTGTTTTTGCCATAAGAAACAGACCATGGAGTAGAGAAGGGAAGAGGAGGGAAACATCGGGATGGCAATGGTGCCCGCAGTGCATGAAGCTGAAACTGACCAGGCCTCATCAGAATCAGAGGCAGAAGGAGGAGGAGAGAGATCCCTTAAGACCCTGATTGACCAAATGAAAAAGGAGTTGAAAGCTGACGAAGCAGATCAAGCAGGCAGTGGACACAGGAAAAAAAAGGTTAGAGAGGCTGACTGGCAGGATTGAGGCTGCAGAGGAGCACATTTCAGCAATAGAAGATCAGTCTCTAAGCATGCAGGAGCAACTAAATAAAGTCAAGGGTGAGGCTGCCTTCCTTATGCTTAAGTGTGAGGATCTGGAGAATCGCTCCTGCAGGGGAAATCTTAGATTTAATAGAGTTAAAGAGACAGCAGGCTTTGAGAAGGTGAATGAAATAATCTGGGCACTGTTAAAAGAAAACTTCCCAGAGGAGGTGCACCTGCACGCTGCTGCAATTGAAAGGGCCCACAGAACATGGAGGCCTGGCAGGAAGGACTTGGATCCCCCCAGACCTATCATTGTGAAATTTGCTGATTATCAGACAAAAGAAGAGATCTTGAAAAATGCCAGAATTAAAAAGAAGCTGTCATTTCAGCACCAGACTGTGAAGGTGTTCCCTGACTATGCTGCAGAAAAAATAAGGAAAAGAATGAAGTGGAACAAGTACTTTGGGCTGCTTATAGAGAGGAATCTGAAACCAAAGCTGATTTTCCCAGCAAAGATGTTCATCATTGACAACGGGAGAAAGAATTTTTTTGACAGTACAGAAGATCTGGAGGTTTTTTTGGCTTCTCAACCGGTGGTTCCTAGTGCCAGTGTATAAAGGAGGTGAATCCTGCCCGCAGTTTCTTGCAAGAGGGAAAAGAAGATAAAGCAGAGCAAAGAAGAGGCAAGGAATAAATGAAGAAACAAGGGGAACAGAAGAGAGGCACTGATCAAAAAACTTGGCAGGAGCTTTAAGGGAAAAAAAAAAAAAAAACTGTTCTGAGGAGCTAAAGGTAACTGGTGTTATATTTTTGTGGTTGGCTTAAGTCATAAGAAAAATGTACAAAATAATTATGATGAGAGGAGCTGTGGAGGAGGGCGGGGAGAGAAGGACACACTTGGGGTCTTTTGAGCCAGGTGCAGGCTTTCAGCAAACAGGGGAAGGAGGATGAGGGGCTGGGATCCAGGGAAAGGGGGGGAGGTGGATAGGTAAGCATAGGAGGGGGAAGGGGGTCACAGTTAAAGGCGAAGGGAGAGGAGAAAGCAGGGGTTCTCATAATAGATTATGGTTAGTGCAAAGGGGTGCATTTTCTTTAAGAAGTGGATACTATGCAGATGACTTGGAACAGGATGCAACCAGACAGCTGGATAAAATCAAAAAGGAAAGGGGTTGTCAGAATTGTAAGTGGCTAAGGGATGGGCTTAGACCCAGATATAACCTGAAAATAAAGTATGGCTAATATTAAAACTGTAACAATCAATGTTGGAGGCTTAAACTCCCCGCAGAAGAGAAAAAGAGTGAGGGATTTTTTTGGAAGATCAGGGGGCAGATATCTTTTTAATACAAGAAACACATTTACTTGATAAAGATGTCCCCAGATTCGCTAATTCAAAGATTGGAGGCTTATATGCCTCTTGTGCCAAAAGTAAAAAAGCAGGGGTTATAATAGGATTTAGAAAAAAAAATAGTTTTGAGGTTGAAAAATGTATTAAGGACAAGGAGGACAGATTTATTTGTATAACTGGGAAGTTGCAGGGAAAATTGATGACAATAGCAAATATATACGTACCCAATGTGGGGAAGACAGCCTTCTTTAGAGAAACTTTTAAAAGAATAGCAGAAGTGGCCAAGGGATGGATTCAGGGAGACTTTAATGCTACTATAACTGATCTAGACCACTCTCAAAGTGATGGTGAAAACAGGGATAGTAAGGAAATACCCATGCTGTTAGAAAAATATGTATGGGTAGACTTATGGAGACACTTAAATGGGAATGAGAGGGTTTATACATTTTTCTCTGTCATACATAATAGCTACACCCAGATTGATCATATGTTGACTAGCAAAACAGAAGCACACAGAGGGAAAAAATGCTATATAACTCTGTCATGTATTTCCAGTTATAAGCTTATATATTTTGTCTATCTGTGTTTCAAATGTATTAACTTTGAGTTTTTATATGTTAACTTTCTATTTTAATGTATTGAAATTGTGTTCACAGCATTGATCTCTAAAATCAACTTCTGTGATTATAATGACTCAAGCTGAAATCCTCAGCTACATTCCACCCAAATGACCTTTGACTGTATCCAAGGATACAGCCAAATGGCAGACCATAAAGAGACCTAGCCTAGAACTCCCTCTGGTTAGCTTAGGTTTTCTCAAGACAAAAAGTCTGGAATGTTATCTCTAGGTGTCTGGAGTTTATCACACCCTTCCAAATGAAGGATGATACCATGTTCAGATCATCTCAAACAAAGGAATGATTTAAGTTAGTTTTTTCTAACTAACAAATCTAGACAATTTATAGATTGAAATAGCTAACAGATCTGGTTATTTTCTCTCTGTAATCTGACAATTATCTCTGATAAAAAATATAAAGCTTCTATTCATTTTAAAGCTTAATAAACTTTGAGAGAAAGTCAAAACTCTGATTGGTTTCTTTAAGAGAGGCAATTCGAATCCAGTGTCGAATTACAGACTGATGTGTATCTGATGTCAGCGTGACAGTCTAAGAAACTGAACCTCCCATTTTAAGGAAGCTTTAAAATGGGAGACACAAAGAAATGATCCTTACATTGGAAATCCTAAATACCATTGGATTTCCTTCTCATTTAACATCTTTATGGCAGAGGGATGAATCTGGATTGAATGTATGTATAAATTATTGATATCTTTGAGCCAATGAATTGTGCATATGTTAAGCTTTTACAAGCTTTTTCTTAAGATAGAAATGTTTTAAGATCATGTAACTTTGATTGGCAATCATACCATTCTGTGTAACCTACTGATATTTTCTATTTATATTTAAGTAAACTTTGCATATATTTTTATATACCAAAAGTCTCATGTTCCCTTATTTATAAATGTATTGTCATTTTTACAATACTATCTTTGCTAGCCAGACCTCAAATTAAGTGTAAAACTCAATTTATATATTTAGGAGAAAAAAGGCCCATCCAGTATGACCAGTTCAGCTGGGAAACTTAGCCTTTTTCCCTTTTTATAAAAAGAGTGACGAAATGTGACAACTCCAGTTGTATTAGCAGACCATAATGCTGTGGTGACAATATTTAAGGATCCAGGTAGTCAAGGCCCTAAATCATTTAATTGGAGCTTAAATGGGAGATTGCTGAAGAATTGGGAATATAAAGTCCAGATACAGAAGAACATTGCAGAATTCTTTGCATTAAATACTAATTCAGTTAAATCCCCAACAGTACTTTGGGATGCAGCAAAGGCAGTGATAAGGGGCAATTTAATCGCCCTGCAAGCAAAAATTGTCAGGGAAAAAAGACAGGAAAGGAAGGAAACATATGCTAACCTACAAAAGCTGGAGGCGCAAAATAAAATCTCCCCCACTAAAGCATTATAATTAGAAATAGTTAAAAATAGGGGAAAAATAAATGCTATGGAGCTAGAGAGGACAAAACCACAACTCAGTAAAATAAAATTCTATTTCTATGAAAATAGTAATAGGGCGGGCAAGGCCCTGTCTAGACTAGTTAAAGCAAGGCAGAGAAAAGCACATTTAGCTAGGGTGGCTGACAAAAATAATAAATGCTGTACTGAGCTCCCCCAGATAAAGCAGACATTTTTAGATTTTTATAAAGAAATATACTCCACACAAAATCCGAATGAAACAGAAATATGGGAATTTCTAGAGGGAGTAGATTTACCAAAATTAAATATAGATCAAGTGGCTTTCCTGAATGCCCCTATTACAGAGAAAGAAGTTCAGGAGGCAATAATAGTGTCAAAAAAGAATAAGGCCTCTGGACCGGATGGATTCCCAAATGAATTCTATAAAACCTTTGTTAAAATATTAGGGCCACATCTCACAGTAGTATATAATAATATCTTAACAGAAAGCGAAATGCCGCCGAATTTTTATAATGCAGCAATTACGCTGATACTTAAGCCAGGCAGGGATCCAGACCAATGCGGCAGCTACCGTCCTATATTCCTGCTGAATACAGATTTTAAGATTTTTTCTAAAATATTAGCAGACAGGCTCAAAGCAATAAGTGGAGAAATTATACATATAAATCAAACGGGGTTCATTCCAGGTAGGCAGGGAAGGGACAACATCCAGAAAGCAATTAATGTGATCTATGCTTTACATAGGCAGAAAAACCCTGTCATGGTAATCTCAGCTGATGCTGAGAAAGTATTTGATTTTGTGGAGCTAACGTTTTTATTTGAGACCCTGGGGAAGATGGGTTTTGAAGGTAATTTCCTGGGTTGGCTTAGGGTATTTACAAGAAACCGCAATCCAGTCTTTTAATTAATGGAGAGCTCTCAGAGCCTTTTTGACTGCAGACAGGGACTAGGCAAGGTTGCCCCCTGTCTCCCTTATTGTTCAATTTGGTCTTGGAAGTATTGGCAGCAGCAATTAGACAGAACGGGAAAATAGAAGGGGTAAAAATTGGGGGACAAGTAACAAAGCTCTCGCTGTATGCAGATGACTTATTGGTATATATAATGAATCCTAAGGAGACGTTGCCGGAACTGATGAGGGTGATGGAAAAATTTGGGAAAATATCTGGGTACTCGATTAATAAAGAAAAATCCTTTGCGTTAGTTTTCGGAAAGGGGATAGAACAGGAGGAACAACTAAAAAAAATCACCATNAACTCCCTCTGGTTAGCTTAGGTTTTCTCAAGACAAAAAGTCTGGAATGTTATCTCTAGGTGTCTGGAGTTTATCACACCCTTCCAAATGAAGGATGATACCAGCTTCAGATCATCTCAAACAAAGGAATGATTTAAGTTAGTTTTTTCTAACTAACAAATCTAGACAATTTATAGATTGAAATAGCTAACAGATCTGGTTATTTTCTCTCTGTAATCTGACAATTATCTCTGATAAAAAATATAAAGCTTCTATTCATTTTAAAGCTTAATAAACTTTGAGAGAAAGTCAAAACTCTGATTGGTTTCTTTAAGAGAGGCAATTCGAATCCAGTGTCGAATTACAGACTGATGTGTATCTGATGTCAGCGTGACAGTCTAAGAAACTGAACCTCCCATTTTAAGGAAGCTTTAAAATGGGAGACACAAAGAAATGATCCTTACATTGGAAATCCTAAATACCATTGGATTTCCTTCTCATTTAACATCTTTATGGCAGAGGGATGAATCTGGATTGAATGTATGTATAAATTATTGATATCTTTGAGCCAATGAATTGTGCATATGTTAAGCTTTTACAAGCTTTTTCTTAAGATAGAAATGTTTTAAGATCATGTAACTTTGATTGGCAATCATACCATTCTGTGTAACCTACTGATATTTTCTATTTATATTTAAGTAAACTTTGCATATATTTTTATATACCAAAAGTCTCATGTTCCCTTATTTATAAATGTATTGTCATTTTTACAATACTATCTTTGCTAGCCAGACCTCAAATTAAGTGTAAAACTCAATTTATATATTTAGGAGAAAAAAGGCCCATCCAGTATGACCAGTTCAGCTGGGAAACTTAGCCTTTTTCCCTTTTTATAAAAAGAGTGACGAAATGTGACAACTCCAGTTGTATTAGCAGACCATAATGCTGTGGTGACAATATTTAAGGATCCAGGTAGTCAAGGCCCTAAATCATTTAATTGGAGCTTAAATGGGAGATTGCTGAAGAATGGGGAATATAAAGTCCAGATACAGAAGAACATTGCAGAATTCTTTGCATTAAATACTAATTCAGTTAAATCCCCAACAGTACTTTGGGATGCAGCAAAGGCAGTGATAAGGGGCAATTTAATCGCCCTGCAAGCAAAAATTGTCAGGGAAAAAAGACAGGAAAGGAAGGAAACATATGCTAACCTACAAAAGCTGGAGGCGCAAAATAAAATCTCCCCCACTAAAGCATTATAATTAGAAATAGTTAAAAATAGGGGAAAAATAAATGCTATGGAGCTAGAGAGGACAAAACCACAACTCAGTAAAATAAAATTCTATTTCTATGAAAATAGTAATAGGGCGGGCAAGGCCCTGTCTAGACTAGTTAAAGCAAGGCAGAGAAAAGCACATTTAGCTAGGGTGGCTGACAAAAATAATAAATGCTGTACTGAGCTCCCCCAGATAAAGCAGACATTTTTAGATTTTTATAAAGAAATATACTCCACACAAAATCCGAATGAAACAGAAATATGGGAATTTCTAGAGGGAGTAGATTTACCAAAATTAAATATAGATCAAGTGGCTTTCCTGAATGCCCCTATTACAGAGAAAGAAGTTCAGGAGGCAATAATAGTGTCAAAAAAGAATAAGGCCTCTGGACCGGATGGATTCCCAAATGAATTCTATAAAACCTTTGTTAAAATATTAGGGCCACATCTCACAGTAGTATATAATAATATCTTAACAGAAAGCGAAATGCCGCCGAATTTTTATAATGCAGCAATTACGCTGATACTTAAGCCAGGCAGGGATCCAGACCAATGCGGCAGCTACCGTCCTATATTCCTGCTGAATACAGATTTTAAGATTTTTTCTAAAATATTAGCAGACAGGCTCAAAGCAATAAGTGGAGAAATTATACATATAAATCAAACGGGGTTCATTCCAGGTAGGCAGGGAAGGGACAACATCCAGAAAGCAATTAATGTGATCTATGCTTTACATAGGCAGAAAAACCCTGTCATGGTAATCTCAGCTGATGCTGAGAAAGTATTTGATTTTGTGGAGCTAACGTTTTTATTTGAGACCCTGGGGAAGATGGGTTTTGAAGGTAATTTCCTGGGTTGGCTTAGGGTATTTACAAGAAACCGCAATCCAGTCTTTTAATTAATGGAGAGCTCTCAGAGCCTTTTTGACTGCAGACAGGGACTAGGCAAGGTTGCCCCCTGTCTCCCTTATTGTTCAATTTGGTCTTGGAAGTATTGGCAGCAGCAATTAGACAGAACGGGAAAATAGAAGGGGTAAAAATTGGGGGACAATTAATAAAGCTCTCGCTGTATGCAGATGACTTATTGGTATATATAATGAATCCTAAGGAGACGTTGCCGGAACTGATGAGGGTGATGGAAAAATTTGGGAAAATATCTGGGTACTCGATTAATAAAGAAAAATCCTTTGCGTTAGTTTTCGGAAAGGGGATAGAACAGGAGGAACAATTAAAAAAAATCACCATTTCTAATAAGTGAGTCAGGATTGAAATATTTGGGGGTAACTAACCAAAAACACAAAAAAATTATACTCTGCCAACTTTCTGCCCTTATTTAAACATCTGAAAGAAGAAGTACGCCCATGGAAAATATTGATGGTGTCGTGGCTAGGGAAAATCAATTTGTATAAAATGATGGTGCTTCTCAAACTTTTGTACAAGATGATGGCAATCCTGATCCAGCTTCCAACTTCCTTCTTTACATTAAGTGATGAGCTTCTGAAGGATATATTCTGGAACGGGAAAAAGCCAAGGATTAAGAAACAGGTTTTAGTACAATTTAGGGAGAAAGGGGGCTTTAACGTCCCAGACAAAAAGCTATATTATATAGCGGCATCGCTGGTGGGGCTATATGATTGGTACCACGACGCAAAGGCACCTGAGTGGGCAGTTTTGGAAAAGGAACTCTTGGGGGTGCAGTCGTTAAAGGACCTGATTGTAGATCAAGGTAAGGTTCCCAGGGGGATCAAAGCGGACCATCCATTTGTAGGGAATTTTATTAAGAACTGGGAAACAATTAAAAAAAATGGGGCTAACAGGGGAACTATCCCCCTTTACACCAATTGACTCCATACAAAGGAGGAGGGAGAGGACCCAGCGTGGAGAGGAGGGAGGAAGGCATACCACCGCGGGGGCCAGTGGGGGCAAAAGGAGACCAGGGACTTTATTTGGATATGGGGGACCCTCGAGTACCAACTGGAGATCACCCTCAACCAGCGCAATGAGCAGGTGTACCAGGACATAGTGCGGGACATGGAGGCAGTGGGGCACACCCGCACAGTGGCCCAGTGCTGGTCTAAGACAAAAGAGCTGTGAGGGGGTACAAGGCCATCAGGGACAATAACAGGAGGTCTGGGCACAGAGCCCGGACAGCCCCGTATTATGATGCCCTGGACCGCTTCCTCCACATGAAGGGGTCCATAGTGGCCCCACGGCTCATTGGAAGCACCGTGGAGCAGGGCAGGGAACGTGTGGAGGTACCCCCTCCCCTCGCCGCCCTCCTGGAGGACACCGGCCCCAGGGCCCCAGACCCACCGGAAGACCGGCCCAGGTGCTCCGTATCCTACATCCCCCCCTGGACAGCAGCCCGGAGACTGACATGGGCCTGGCCATCCAGGGTGACTCAGAGACTGGGACCCGAACCACGTGCAGCCGGGGCTCCCCGGGGGAGCCCTCCCACACTGAGGGCCTGGACTCAGAGGACCCCGCGGCAGACACAGATGGTGAGTACCCACCCCATGGGGGAGAGGCCTCGTGCCCATGGGCCCGTGACCACTTGGGGGGGCATGGGCCGGGGGGAGCACAGTCGGAGACCCGGGGCCCCCATGATGGGTGGGAGGGGGGCCCTGCCACAGGGTGGCCGACAGCACCCCACCACACTGATATACCCCCCCACTTCGCCCATAGGCCGTGGACCACCCCGGGACAGCACCCAGGACAGAAAGGGATCAGCCCCCAAGGACCACGCCTAGCAGGCTGAGGGAGCAGGTGAGGCATCAGGCCCTGTATGGGGGGCCCAGGAGGGTTCCTGGAAGGGGTACCTGGGCACCATGAGGAGGGGTAGATGGAAGGGGTCCATGGGGGTGGAGGGTCCGGGTCCCCTCGGAGCAGGGCTGCGGAGCCTGTGGGCTGCATGGGCCTGGGACCAGGGGCCCACGCCTCACTGAAGAACAACCTTCTCTACCCACAGGGCAACCCCAGCAGCCAGCGGCGCCAGGGCCCGTGCTTCCCACCGAGTGCATGAGGCAGTACCAGGCATGGGTCCACAGGCGCAGGGAGGAGCAGCCGGAGGACATAGTCCACTTCTTGGAGGAACAGGGTGAGAGGATGCTCACGGTCATGGCCCAGATGGATGCAGCAATCGAGCGGTCCCTGGAGTGGGCGGAGGAGTGGGACAGAAGGCTCCAGGCCGAGCTGCACCTGGAGCGGCGCAGGGAACACAGCAGGCAGGAGGAGCTGCTCGGGGGCCTGACAGGACATCCAGGCCATGGTGCGGGAGCACTCACTAAAGATGTACAGATCCCACGACATCGGGATCTTGCTGCTCCTGCATGCCTGCACGATGTGTGCCTATGTCATGGCAGGTGGGCCCCTGGCCATGGTGCCCAGTCAAGCACCCATGGGGGGCCCCTCCATGCCCCTGCACCCTGCCCAAGCCCCCAGCCGCCTCCATGCCCCCCGGGGCCACACATCCGCCTCCCTGTGCCCGCAGGCCTCAGTGGGGTGCAGCCGCCAGGGGGGGCTGGATCCTTGCCCCCCTGGCCACCCTACCAGGGCCACCCGACCAGGAACATGAGGCGCCCCGGGACACCTCCAGCAGCAATGACAGCGGGGGGGAAGGTGATCTCTCTGAGCTCGATGGCCCTGACTGGGTGAGCTCGGGGCCATCCCAGGGGCCGCCGGGGATGGGGGGGAGGGGTAGGAGGGGTAGGGCAGCGTAGGGGTGGTGGTGGTGGTGGTGGTCAGGCACTAACTGTTATGTGGGAGTGGGTGTCACTGTGCACATTGGTGGTATTAAAGGTGTGTATGCTACAGTGGCTCCTTGTCTTGTATGACGGAGACAGGGGGGCACGCGCAGGTGTGCAGGGACTGTCCAGAGGTTCACCAGGGGGTGGGCCGGAGTGGTGGGCACCCCCCCTTCATGGGCGCTTCCCTCCACGAGGCCCTCGGGCACCTGGAAGCGATGTGCCAAAAGCAATCCCCCCCTTGTGTTTGTGGTACCTTGGCCTTGGAGTGCTGATTAGTTGGTCTGTGAGAGCTCCTGTGTTGTGCAGCTGTGCCAGGTCCACACCCCACGCCTCGCTCTGTTGTGCTACAATGTTGTGGTCTGTGGCCGCTTTCCCTGTCCTTGGGACCCCCGGGAGGCCCCTCGGCCGCAGAAGGTGTGCGAGGCCCCATGAGCTCCTTGTTACTCTCCCCGGGCACCTGGACCATGGCTGCATGTCCATCCACGGGGCTCCCGCTTCACGTGCCCCATGGGGCCCCCCGTATCTGGAGCTACACCGAGACCATGTCTCTCTGTGACCTGTGGCGTAGCCCTGCCATGCAGCTGCTCCTGGGCCGGCCGGACAGCCGCTCGTCCGCCTTCGCGAGCCTGAGCTCTGGACTCCGCTACCTGGGCCACGATGCGAGCGCCCAGGACTGCCAGCTCCATGCCAAGACCCTGGGGCTGGTCCGGTTCCCTGAAGGGTGTGTGCCGGTGATTAGGTATTCGCATGTGCCCTGGTCCGGGGCGGAGACCGTGAGTGCGCTGTGGGTGTGCAGCCTGGAAGCCTTCTCACAGTGCCTTGCGCAGGGGGGCCCTGACTTGGCCGTGTCCTACTTTGGCAGCATTCATGGGGCGCGTGGGTACCAGCGCACCCGTGTGGCCGTGTATCACCGGCTTCTATGGCTGGGGCATCTTCATTGGCCCCCTGCTGCAGCCTTCTGTGTAACGGAGCCTTCCATGGTGGAGCTGTCGGCACTGGGGCGGGTCTGGTCCCGTCCGGATGTCCAGTTGGGGCTGTACGTGCATGACCCCTTCAAATCTTACTACCTGATCACCAACCACATGTCTGAGCTGGGATACCGCCGGGGCATGATCCATTGGCCCCACCTGGTTCATCGGGCTAGACACCCTGGGCCCAGGCCCCTCGCTGCCCCCAATGGCTGCCTGTGAGTCCCTGGGTCCCTCCCCTGCCCCCTTGTGTCCTGGGCCATGTGGGCATCGGGACCTGCCCATGGGCTGGACCCCGGTGCCTGTCACCACCCTGCTGTATCTGCCTTGCTGCCACGAGGCCACCATCCCTGTGTGCTGCTGCTCCGGCTGAGTGACTGGGCCTCCTCTGGGCCACTCTTCTCCTGCCTGGGTTGCTTGTGTGCCCCAGAGACCTAGGGCCTAAGGACAGCCCCTCCTGAGCTCCTTCCCTGATGGGGTCACCCATCTTTGGACCTGCTGTGCTGGACGGCCTCTTCGGACTGTCATTCCTTTGCCCCTCGTTGGGATGCCTGGACTGCATGTGCCTCCTGGGCCCTTCCCGGCCAGGTCCCTTTGACATCTGGCCGCCCGCTGTGGCATTTGCCCAAGCTGAAGGGCCCCCCCCCATTTCTGGGACTGTGTGTTTGCTGTGGGGGGTGCCCATGGGGACTGTTCTGCTGGGGTGTGTGCTGTACCTGGTGCCGGTGCCCTGCCCTCCCCCTGTGCCCCTTCCTCCCCTCTTCCCAATCCCGCATCGCAACCTCCCCACCCCTGCGGAGCCCGGCCTGCCTTCCCTGGTGTCCGGTTGCCTTTGTCCCCCCCCTTCCCTGTCTGTGCTATCCTCCGTGCCTGCATGCGTGTGTGTGTGCTTGCTGTGTGTGGAACCTGTGCACTTGTTCTCCATCTCCCTCTCCCCCCTCCCTTCCCGTTTCCCTGGTGTGGGCGTTCCCTTGGGTGCCTTTTGGCTTCTTTTGCCCTCCAGCAGCCATGTCTGTGTCCCGCCCCTGCCCGGGGGATTCTGGGTGTGCTTGCCACAGCTGGGGATCGGCGTAACATCTGTTGTGCTGCCCTGGTCCGTGATCTGGCGGCTTCATTCCCCTCCGTGGTCCAGGCCCCGTCACGTCTGTTCGGGGCTTTTTTGGCCCTGGGGGGTGGTTGATGTCTTTACCCCCCCAGGGGATCCACTGTGGTGAACCGCCAGCCCGTAACATCTGAAATCACCCTAAGTTGATTGCCAGATACTACCTGACACCAGAGAGAATGAAATTTGCGGACCCAAGTGGGAGAGGGCTTTGCTGGAGGGGATGTGGAGAGACAGGGAGTTATAAGCACTGTTGGTGGGACTTTGGGAAGGTACAGCTCTTTTGGAGCAAGGTCTGGAAATTAATTAATATAGTAGCTGGGGAGGTGGTACCTTTCAGGCCGGAAACAGCTTTGCTGGGTTTATATCCCAACACAAAATCTATGAAACTTTGTCAGAATTCTTGTAAGATCATCTTTTTAGCAGTCATAAACATCATCACTAAACATTGGAGGTCAGTGAAGGATCTCTCTATGGAAGAACTGCTTCACAGAATATGGTACATGTATACCATGGAGGGGTTCCATGCGGATCTTCATAACAAGATGCAGGACTTTGAAAAGATCTGGGCACCAGTTATACAAGTTGTGGAGGAGAAGAAAATGGACAAGAACAAACATCAAAGATATTTGGCATTAACTAAATAAATAGAACTTTACTGAAGTCTGTAATAGTGGCACACCTCTAGGATGTTAATGGGGAACCTTTGATTTCCTTCTCTTTTTGGTCAGTTCATAGGGTAAGAGTGTTGTTTGCTGTAACCATTTGACCAGCAAAGGCAAACCAGCTAAAAGTTCACTTCTGGTCAGTTCTTGTTGTATTCTATTTTGCAAAAATAAAAGTTATATTAAAAAAAATAAAAAATCTTCCTATAAAGACCTATAAAGACCTAAACAGCCTGGGAGCAGCCTACCTCGGGGACTGCCACATGTTCTGGATCGTATCGCAGCCCCTGTGGTTGGCCGGGGATGCCCGATATGAAGTTTGCCGGGTTTCCTGGGTAGCGACAATGGGGAGGACATTCTCAGTGGCTGCTCCCAGTATGTGGAATTCCCTCCTTATGGAAGCCAGCTTGGCTCCAGACCTCCCCTCTTTCTGAAGACAGTGTAAGACCTGGCTGTTCCACTGGGCCTTTGGAGAGAGAGACAGGTACGGTGGGTTGGGTTGGGGAGGGTTCTGTCCTTTTAGTATATTTTTAGTATATTTCTAGTTTTTAATGAATTTCAAATTGTATAGTATGTCTTTGTTTTATTATTATTGTTGATTGTATGTTTGTAAGCCGCCCAGAGCAAGAGGGTGTGGGGTAGAAAAGTAGTGAAATAAATAAATAAATATTTTGACCTCTCAGAGTCCTGAGTCTGAGGATAGGATCAGGTCAAGTGTAGAGAGACATGGCCAGCATGTGGGGTTTGGGGAAGGGTCAGAATGGAGCAAGACACAAGAGATCAGACAGGGAAAGGGAACAGGTCAGATGATCCATCCAGCTTCCTGGTGCTACCAAAAAGCCTTATAGGATGGCAGCTAGCCAGGAAGTTGGGAGCCATGGCAATGGGCAATGGGGTGGAATAGACAGAAGGAGGGATGTGATCAGGCTGGGACAAGAGGAGGGCCAACCGGGTTGCATTCCAGGGTCAGACCATCCACAGAAGTGACACTGCTGTGCTGTTGCTACTCCAGAAGCTCTTGGGATGTGTGTTCAAGATCTGTGTCCTGATGCCATGTCACATCAGAAAAAAGTTTCAGCATTCCTGCCATCAAACCATAAGGAAGGTTTGAGAATGCATTCATTCAACCAATAAGGATGGGGGAGCTGGTCCCCTGGTGAGAGGGGGGCGAGGGGGAGATGGGGGAGGGAGGGGTGGAAAGGGAGTGGTGTCGGTTCCCCAGTGAGAGAGGGGCCAGGGGGGAGAGGGAGGGGAGTGAGCCGGGGGGTCCACAGCTATTGGGGTTATGACGTGCCAGGGTAATTATTGTCTCTCAGGGAGACGAAGGACAGCTATGAGGAGGGACCTGTGTTTAACTCCTATCCCTTACATAGGCCCCCTGGCAGGTGATACAGGGATCGAGATCAGAAGAGCCCCTGGTCTGGAGCTGCTGCTGTTGAATATGAGGTCAGTCAGTAATAAATCAACGACAATTAGGGAGTTGATTTTGGATCAATCGGCTGACCTCGTATGTATTACAGAGACCTGGCTGGACAATGAGTAGGGGCCTATATTGGCTGACCTTGTTGGGTACTCTGTACAGCACCAGTCAGAGGGATAGGGAGGCGGTGTAGCCATTGCTTTTAATGATACTTGGCTGTGAGGAGGTATCCTGTGCAGACCATCTTGGGCATGGAGGTGGTCCACCTCGTGATCCATTTGGCAGGAGACAGATTAGGACTGCTTTTGGTATACCATGCACCTACCTGTACCACAGCATCCCTACACGCCCTAGCGGAACTGGTATTGGAAGTGGTCTTGCGATCCCCAAAGACCTTGGTCCTGGGGGAAGATTTCAATATCTACACTGATGCCAGGTTGGGGGGAGCAGAGCGTAAGTTCATGGACGTCATGACAACCATTGGACTGTCTCAGAGGGTTAAGGACCCAACACATGAGGGAGGACATACCCTTGACTTGAGGTTCTGCACTGGCCTTGAGGTGGGGGATCCGGTGGTGGGGGATGTAATGGTTTTACCCCTGTCATGGACAGATCATTACCTACTCCTGTCCAGTCTCGTGGTGCATGTCTGCCCCTGGAAGGGTGCAGGACCAATTCGTTGGGTCCGTCCCCGGAGACGTATGGAACCAGTGAGATTCTGGAATGCTCCAGGGGAAATGCCTTCTGATCTTGATGATCGTTCACTCGATGACCTCGTTGCCTTCTGGACAGCTTGTTGGCTGAAGCTATTGACCAAACAGCTCCCAAGTGTCCACTTCCAGAAAGCCAACGATGAGGGTCACCATAGTTCACAGAGGACCTCTGTCAAATGAAGCAGGCTGGACAGCGGTTGGAATGACGGTGGCGTCGAACTCATGCTGAAACTGACCAATTGCAGCATAAAGTCAGTTTAAGAGCTTATGCTGTTGCAATACAGGCAGCAAATAAGGAGTTCTTTGCTACCCTTATTGCATCTGCGAAGTCACATCCAACAGAGCTTTTCTGGGTTGTGCAGAGGCTGGTCAGTCCGGCCTCGCTCCGCCTGGAACTGGATTTTTCCAATGCCCGCTGTGACATGTTTGCTTACTTTTTTGCAGACAAAATCGCTCAGATTCACCATGATCTCGATGCTGCATTAATGACAGTGGATGAATCAAAGGTACAGGAAGTCCCGCCCTGTCGGTGGTTGTGGGATCAGTTTCAGTGTGCATCGCCCGCTGATGCAACGGATGTTCTTGGGACAGTCCGGGCCACCTGTTGTAAATTAGATCCATGCCCATCCTGGCTGGTGAAGCCCAGCCGGGAGACATTAGAGCCGTTGCTGGCGGGGGTGATCAATTCCTCCCTTAGGGAGGGAAGGGTGCTGAGCCATCTTAAAGAGGTGGTGGTACGGCCTCTACTCATAAAACTATATTTGAGCATTGACTCCCTGGCCAGTTATCGGCCAGACTCTAACCTTCCCTTTCTAGGGAAAGTTATTGAATGGGTGGTGGCCCGGCAGTTACAGGAGCACCTGGACCAGGTCAATTTTCTTGACCCCTCACAGTCAGGCTTCCACCCCAGGTCTGGCACGGGGACTGCACTTGTGGCCTTGGTTGATGGTCTATGCCGTGAATTATCAGGGCAGATCCACAATTTTGATCGTACTGCATCTGTCGGTGGCATTTGATACCGTTGATCACGAGTTGTTGGTGATGAGGCTGTGGGACAAGGCCGGGGTGAGTGGAATTGTTCTTGAATGGTTCCGCTCATTCCTAGGAGGGAGAACTCAGTGGGTGGTTCTTGGGGAATGTACATCATCTCTCAGTGCACCTCCTCCAGAAGGGGAATGGACAAGTTAGGTTGGTCCGTCCTCAGAGTCTGATGGAACCGCAGCAGTTCCAGGAGGCTCTGAGGGAGTTAACCTTAGACCCCCAATGACCACTCTGTTGATGAACTTGTCCAGCATTGGAACACCTTGCTCGGGAAGGCAATTGACAGGGTGGCTCCGAGATGTCTTCTCCCTCTGTCTCATCACTGCAGGGCCCCTTGGTTTACTGAGGGACTGCAGTGTATCAAACAGGTAGGTAGGAGACTAGACTGATGCTGGTTTCAGACTCACTCTGAATCTGACCGACTTTTCCATAGGACCTGTTTGCAGTCCTATGTTGAGGCTGTGAGGACAGCAAAGAAGGAGTTCTTTGCTTCCCTCATAGTGTCTGCAAAGTCGTTTTCAGCAGAGCTGTTCTGGGTGGTGTGGGGGCTGGTCAGTCTGGCCTCCCTCCATCTGGATGGGGACTTGTCCCAGGCCCACTGTGAGTTGTGTGTCATCTACTTTGCAGACAAGATCGCTCAGATCCAGAGTAACTTTGACACCGGATTGGAAGCAGTAGGCGAGGGGCACGAGGTTATGGAGGCGCTGTCTGATTGATCTCTCTGGGATGAGTTTCAGGAAGTGACGCCAGCCGATCGGTGAATGTCCTGGGGTCTGTTAGAGCCACTAGTTGTGAATTATATCCATGCTTGTCCTGGTTGATGAAAGCCTCCAGGGAGACTTCGGGGACGGTGCTGGTGAGGGTAGTGAACGCATCCCTTTGGCAGGGGAGGGGAGATTGTCACCCAGTTTCAAGGAGGCTGTGGTGCACCCTCTTCTGAAGAAGTCATCTTCAGATGTGGACGCACATGCCAGTTACCGACCCATCTCTAATCTCCCCATTTTAGGGAAGGTTATTGAACAGGCAGTGACACTGCAGCTCCAGGTACATTTGGATATCATCGGTTTCCTTGATCCTTTTCAGTCTGGGTTCCGCCTTGGCTATGGTACTGAGAAGGCATGGGTGGCCTTGGTGGATGATCTCCGCCGGGAGATGGATGCAGGATGTTCAACATTTCTGATCCTGCTAGATCTCTCAGCCACGTTTGACACCATGGACCATGGGCTGCTGCTGAGATGACTGCGAGACCTGAGTGGTCTGGACAGGACTGTCCTAGGATGGTTCCACTCATTCCTCTTGGGGAGAAGCCAGCGGGTGGTGCTGGGGGCTGAAACATCAAGCCCCTGGGCCTTGATCTGTGGCATTCTGCAGGGTTCAATCTTGTCTCCGATAGTATTTAATGTGTATATGCAGCCCCTGGGGGAGATCGTGAGAGGGTTTGGGGTGCAATGTCACCAGTATGCTGATGATACTCAGCTGTACCTCTCATTTTCAACAGACCCAGGTCCTGCTGTCTCATTACTTTCCCAATGTTTGGAGGCCGTGGCCGATTGGATGTGGAAGAGCAGACTGAAGCTTAATCCTGATAAGACAGAGGTGATGGTGCTGGGAAGGGCGAGGGAGGTACTGACTCCCCTTGTAGGTGGGGGGGTCCACCCTCCTGTAGCCCAGCAGGTTCAGAGTCTGGGGGTGGTTTTGGACTCAGGTCTCCATCTGGATCAGCAGGTAGAGATGGTGGCTAAGGCTACCTTCTGTGAGCTGTATCTGGTACGGAGGCTGAGCCCATACATCTTTAGGCCCGACCTGGCCACTCTCATTCATGCCTTCATCACCTCAAGGCTAGACTACTGCAATGCACTTTACGTGGGGCTTCCCTTGTTTCTGGTTCAGAGGTTGCAGCTGGTACAGAATGTGGCAGCCCGTCTCCTTACAGGGACAGGGTGGTGGGAGCACATAACACCTGTGTGCCGTGCTCTGCACTGGCTGCCTATAGCGTACCAAACCAGATTCAAGGTGTTAGTGTTCAAGGTGGTAGTATAAAGCCCTGTACTGTCTGGGCCCCTCATACCTCAGGGACCGCCTTGCCCTCCATGCCTCAGAGAGATCCCTTCAGTCCACTGGGGGTGCCTTTCTGGAGGTCCCCTGTGTAAAATGGGGGGCCACAATGGAGAGGTCGTTCTCTGTGGCTGGGCTGCAGCTTTGGAACTTTCTCCTGGAGAAAGCCCACCTGGCCCCAGGTCTGTTGGCATTTCGTCGATCCTGCAAGACATGGCTGTTTGCCCAGGCCTTCGGAGGGGAGGAGGAGAGGGTGGGGTATCTGGGGGGGATTTTAAAGATATTTTAATGATATTTTAAATTTGACTGATGAGTTTATGTATTTTTAAACTGATTTTTTTAGGGTGTTTTATTTGTGTGTTTTGATGTTGTAATCAACCCTGAGTTGCCATAGGCATGAGGGGGCAACTAATAAATAAATAAATAAATAAATAAATAAAAATCTCCCCAGAATCTCACGTGTGGTGTCCCGCAGGGCTCTATTTTGTCCCCTCTCCTGTTCAACGTGTATATGCAATCTTTGGCTGAGGTCATGAGAGAGTTCAGTGTACGAGTCATCAGTACACTGATGATACACAGCTTTACCTCTCATTTTCGAATGACTCAGGTCCAGAATTCTTGGTGCTTGGCAGCTGTGGGGGACTGGATGAGGGTGAGCCGTCTGAAACTGAATCCTGACAAGATGGAGGTGATGTTGGTGTTGATGGCCGAGGGGGTGGTAGCCCCCATCATTGATGGGGTCTACCTCCCTTTGGCCACCCAGTTTTGGAGTCTGGGGTTGCTCCTTGACCCACAGCTTTGCCTGAATTGTCAGGTGGAGGCTGTGGTGAAGGGAGAATTTAGCCAATTACATCTGGTGTGACGGCTTCAGCTGTATGTCTTGGACTCGGATCTTGCCAAGACATACTTGGCCATACATAACGAAAGAGGTGCTTTTGTTACCTCTTGACTGGACTACTGTAATGTGCTCTACATGGGGCTGCCCCTGATAATGGTCTGGAGGTTGCAGCTAGTGCAGAATGCGGTGGCCCATCTCCTGACAGGGACGGGCCGCTGTGAGCACATAACACCTATGCTCCATTATCTGCACTAGCTGACTAATGTCTTCCGGGCCCAATTCAAGGTTCTGGTTATGACATATGAAGCCCTAAATGGTTTGGGTCCTGTTCACTTGTGAGACTGCCTCAGACCTTGGGTTGTCTCATGGCCCCTGAGGTCAGCTGGGGTCACCCAGCTTGAAGTCCCCAGGGTACGCCAGGTGGCGATGGTGGAAAGGGCATTCTCGGTGGTTGCACCTCGTCTGTGGAACTCCTTCCCATTGGAGGCCCATTTAACCCCGGACCTCCCTTCTTTCCACAGATGTTGTAAGACCTGGCTGTTCTGCTGGGCCTTCGGGGATGGGTAGTTTGGGGGAGTTATTTTTATTTGAAACCATCATGTGCATTTTATATTTTTATATTTTGTAATATTTTAAATGTTTTTATTATTGTTTTATAACTGTGTTGTACGTCGCCCTGAGCTGCCATTGTGCATGAGGGAGCGGGCTACAAGTGCATGTAATAAATAAATAAATAAATAAACTAAATGTCTAATAGAACTTCCATTCATGTCTATTAAAAGAATAGGCTAAATGTCTAATAGAACTTCCATTCATGTCAATGAAAAGAACAGGAGTTGGATGAGACTCTATATGGCAGAGGTGAGCAAATGGTGGCTCAGGAGTCTCATAAGATTCTTGGGCACCTGAACTGTGGCTCTCGACAGAAGCGGCTGCCTGGGGTTGTGTCGATGCAGCTTCCTCAGGAGCAAGAGAAGGAAAACCACCATTTTGGTCACTGGAGCCTCATGGGAGCAAGGGGAATATGCCCCGTGCCACTATTGTTGCTGCCCAAACCCACCAGACCACCTGTGATCCAGAACTTTAATGTGAAAGGGGAACTGGAAGAAGCAGCACTACCCCATCCCTAGGACTGGGGGAAGCCATAATCAATGTAATGCGTTCTGTGGTTCTCAGCATGCAGCTCTTGAGTTTGGGAACTTTAACCACCACTATATGGGCTATATTTTTTGTTCAGCAGATAATTACCAAAGACAATTTCCTTTTATGCAATCAGCATCTAAGCCTGATTTTCTGGACGCAAAGGACTGGGGTACTAACTCACTAAAACACGTAATGGCCAGAAATTACCTTTCATTTAAAATAAATAACTAAAAATAATACAATCCTGGAGATCTTAATTCATTTTAAAGTGATTTATCACCAGACAGAAATGTTTTCACCCTCCAAGCTTTCAGAGTTCTAGTATGGCTTCTCCCCTTTCCCCCTTGAAAGGGCTGAGTGCTATGACAACCAGTAGAATTAACAATAAAGAACAAAGGTCCCATTGTTATTTAAGAGATAAGTACATCATAACGAACAGTGTGAAAAAGAATAAATGTCTCTTGCAGCTCGGTTAAGCAGTTAGTTAGTCTGTAGGTCAAAGTTATGTGCTGTGGAAAAAATTTGTAACACATACACATTTCTTTCTGACACATTTGTGATGCTGCGCTGACACTGGAGGTGTTACATTTTCATTCTTTGCCAATCATCTCTATTAGAGTATGGGTCAACAGTGGACAAATATATTGATTGTCATTCGTGGAGGAAGTTAACAAGGGGACAGCTTAGCTCCAGTTAGAATTGCCACCGGTCAGATTCTTACAAAGATAGTCACCTTTTCAAATGCCATGTCATGTGGCAGACTAAGTAGAAAATATTGTTTAGCCTCCTTTGGCTTTTTTCCAGCTATTTTATATATATAATATATATAACGTGTGTGTGTGTGTGTGTGTGTGTGTGTGTGTGTGTGTGTGTAAGAGAGAAAGAGAGAGAGTGACATTAAAATTAGCAATCCAGTAGTTTTATGAAACTGCTGAGCAGTCTGGTCTCACAGAGATTGAAAAACATCCAGCCGAATTATTTTAGCTGTCAATAAAATAGCCCATCAACTGTCTGTCAAACAATGGACCAAGTGTAACCCATAGAACATTTTATCATTTGCATCTTAATAAATACAGCAACTTTGGTAAACCAGTTTTCATAACCTGGAGTGGTAAATACTTTTGAAAGAATTAGTCCAACTGTAAAGTAGTGAATGTATTTTAATGGGCTTCCCTTGCCTTTGACTTTGCTCAATGAATTTCCTTTGATAACTTCATAATTACTGTGCATGCGGGGGGGGGAGGGGTGTTAATGGCCCTATTTGCTTTAATTGCATAGTAAGGTATTTCTTAGTGGGGCTTGTGCTTAGTAATGACTTGTGCTGAAGCAGAAATGTTGGAACAGTGTTGTTGGCCTTTGGCTTTCCATTACAAGTGTAGTGCACATTAATGGTTTAGTAAGTGTTTGTCCCCTTCAGAGATTAATTTGATCAGAAATCCCATTTAAAATGTGTACAAGGGCACAGAAAGCTGCTTGAAAAGTGGAGAAGGTGAGAAATAAGCTTGTCATTAGCTCTCCTGGTCAGCTTCTTGAAGATCATTTCCACATGCTCCATCTCTATGCCCCCCCCCCTCCCGAAGTGCCAGTAATCCATCCAGTGGGAGCTCAAGGGTGAAAAAAATTGCTAAAAGTTGGACTGGCTTTGTCAGTGACTGAAAACAGAGTTAATTTATCACAACATGGACATTTTGCAACATTAAAGACACTGGGACATATTTTATCTGTTGCCAAGGAGCACTCAGCTCAGACATAAAGATGCTTTATGCAGTGGAGTAACAAAAGATGATAAAGAGAAGACAACAGCTCTTCCCTGGCTCCTTCTGACCTCCCTTCCCACATAACATCAGTAAGAAAGTTGAGCCAAATATCATAGCATGTCTGGACATGATTAAGCTAAATCAAATACCCCCACACAACCTATCTCTCAAGAACACACCACCACCACACAACTGTGATCTCTCTGGCCCTTTTTAAATGGACAGGGGGCGGGGCGGGTGGATCAATGCTCCAGGGGCGATGGGTGGAGGAGAGTGCAGACGGGTACACACATACACAGAACAACCTGCTTTTTCACCTGTTGCTCCATATGTGGGTGATGGGTGATGATGTGTGGGTCATAGAAGCATGCACACATGCCCACTTGCCACGGTGTTTACACAGGCGGCACCCATGCATGTGTAACTATCAGACATGTGTGCATGTGTGGGTCCATCTCATGTAAAAAAGGCCTCCCTCTCTCTCTCTGGTCATTTAAACATTATCACAGCTGGGATGGGTGTCTGTCCACTAAATGGAAAAGTCAAAGAGCACCCACTGAGGTAGGGTGCATGGGGAGGGATTCTAATGGGCAGTTTCCTGGGTGGCCACCATGGCCACATAGGCAGTTTCACACATTCCCACCACCATGGACCAGTTATTCAAACAATTCATATGGATGTCCCTTTCGCCTCACTTCCACCAAGTAACACTCTCCACCCCAAGCCCCATGCAACTGTTCTTCCTCTGCCATGAGGCACAGCCATGGACACTACAGAAACATGAAACTAGGGCTGTGTGAATGCGGTTCAGATGTTCGGAGTTTGGGCTGAACTCGGCCTGTTTGGACGACTGAACCGAACATCCGAACCAAACGTTTGAACGGCTGAACAGTTTGGAAAAGTTTGGATGAGTTCAGGGGTGGGAAAAACATAACTTTGGCTGGGAAAAACGTGTCCGGAAGGTGGAGGCAGCTGAGGAGCAGACTTCCTGGCACCAGGGGTGGAGACCAGGGGTGGTTTCAGGGACAAATTATACCGATACCAAAACCAATTCAATTTTGGTATCAGTATTGGTATCGATAGCGCTATTTTCGGATGTTCGGCTGAACCGAACTCCACAGAACCAAACAACCGAACCTAACCTCGGGTTTTGAACCTAACGACCAAATGTCAGAACATCCAAGCCGCATTCTGTTCACACAACCCTACATGAACCTGCAGCAGTCAGTAACCACTTCCTGCCCAGGAGATGATGCAGCAGCTGGCAGTCGCAGGCTACAATGGAGGTTCATACTGGGCAGGACATGCAGGAAGCTGCTGTCTGGCCAGCTGTCCTCCATGGCATTGGCTCTTCTCTCATGCATGAGAGGGGGTTATTTTGCTTTGAACTAACTTGCTATTGTATTTAATTTGTTGCCCTTGAAGAGCTCCCCAGAGAGCTCTTGCCAGGGTTTAGGGTGGGACTGGGGAGGTGGCTGGCCAGGGATCTGTCTGCTGGCATGGGTGGATGCCATGGTTCACATGGGCAGGGGATGTATGGGCATGTCTCCCCATCCACTTTCTTGACTTCCCTTGCATAAGGCACTCAGACTTTTTTTCTGATCCCTCATGAGTGGACATGAGTGGGTGCTTTATGGGTCACAGGAGCATGCATCTTCAGATGGATGTTTGGATGTGTGGTTCATGGGTGGAATCTACGTGGTTGCCTCTCATCTAAAAACAGCCTCTGGATGGATGGGTGGGTTGGTCTCTCTCTCACACACTAACACACACAGTATCTTTTGAATACACTCTCTCTCACACACACACACAATCACACAGCAAGACAAACCGGTAGCCCTCAATAGCAGTGGAGAGGTGGTACACTTTTTGAAATTTGAACACCAGGGACTGCCTCAGAGATGTAGCAGTTGCTTCCATTACAGAGGGCCCAAATTTAATGATACAAATGTCCTCTGTAGGGATGGGCAAACAGAACCAAGTTCAGAAATTCAGTTCGGTTCAGTTCAGAAATTCAGTTCGGTTCGAACTCCAAGCCGCCGAACAAAGTTCAGAAATTCAAATCCCATTGAACTAAATGGAATATTATCATTTAGGGATGGATGAACAGAGCCGAGTTCGGAAATTCGGTTCGGTTCGAAAATCGAGTTCTGTTCAGAAATTCGGTTCGGTTGACCAAACTGATTGAGTTCGGTCAGAACTACGAACTTCCGAACCACGTTCGCTCATCCCTAGTCCTCTGCACACCAGACTCACAGGGAGACATGTTCCTTCTGTCCTCTTTGTTTTTACACTCATTACTGTACTCCAGACAAGACTTGCATTTCAAAATGTTTGGGTGGCCCTAAGGAATACCTCCCAATATTTGAAGTAGGTGAAGAGGGACATAAACCTCACCACCCACACATGGACATGGTTTCCAAGTATTCTAGTAACTGCCTCTCAGTGACTTATCCAGGGTCACAAATTCTTTTATTTATGCACACACATACACTGGGAATGTTCCCAAGGTGGCAAAAGCTACCCATCTCTGTGTGTGTATGTCATATGTTCTGTCCCCCTTGAGAATGCTCTGCAACTTGATCCCGTTACATCTGGTGTGCTTCCAACTGCCCAGTATCTGTCTGTCATTATCTCTACCTCACATGTCACCTAGTCACCCTGGGGCACTCTCAGCAAGTTGAAGACCTGTGATAGCTGGGTTCTGCCAACTTTAATTTCCACTGCCCATTATATCTACCTCATATGGCACCAGGCCACTCTGGGGTACTTCCTGAAAAATGAAGCCCCATGGTGGCAGGGTTCTGCCAAACTGAATAAGAAAGACACTGGTCTCACCATGCTCATATGCTGCTGCTCCTGCCTGCCTGCCTGCCTGCCTGAAGGAGAGAACACAAGTCAACCATGTGCCCTCATGCTGCCCATCAGAATGAGAAAGAAACAGCACTTTTTTACCCACATGCTGATTCTGCCCTTGGCACCTCAGACCAGATAGGACTTTCTTTCTTAATTTCTTAATCTCTTTCTTAATTGTGCACCAATGCTTTGTAAGACATGACTGCCCTCTAACAGCCACTGGCTGACAGGCACTGACAGTATCTCTATGCCCACCAGACGACTCTGAAATGGATGGGACACCTAACAGTTAACAGCAACCATTTTGGGAAGAGAAAGTATCACAGAGCCAATTTAAACCACTATTAAGCAACGGCAAGCCATGCAAGTGAATGCCCATTAACATGAATGGAAATCGCATAAGAATGAATGGAAAACAAAATTTTAAACAAAAATAAAATGAAAATGAAATGAAATGAAAAAAAAAAAACCACACTATTTTTTTTACAGAGAAACAAAACTGAAATGAAAATTAAATTGTACCCTACATAGTAGGCATGAACGTGGCCTCCCAAGGATCCCTTTATACCATGGCCTAGGAGTTCCACAGTCACCTTAGCAGTTTCAGTACCATTTCACAGTCTGTTCAGGAGTTTAGAGGTTGCAGGGTGATAGGTTCCTTCTTGCTATTTAATTCCATGATTAGGGTGAGAGTAAAGAGATACAGGGTTGCTTTCTCCTGTATGGTGTTCCAGTGTTGTAGGGTGTTCAAGTGTAGGGTGTTCCAGTGTAAGGTGTTTCATTTTAAAGAGGACATTGAGAAATTGGAGCCAGTTTAGAGGTGGGCAACAAAGATGATAAAGGATCTAGAAAGCAAGTCTTATGAGGAAAGGCAGAAGGAATTTTATACATTTAGTTTAGTGAAGGGAGAGTTAATGGGAGACATAATAGCAGTCTTCAAATATATACAGGACTTCCACCAAGAAGATGGCATTGAAATGTTCTTTGTTGCTATAGAGGTCAGAACTAATGATAATAAGCTCAAATTACAGGAAGGCAGATTTCAATTAGAAATTGGGAAAACTTTTTAACAGTTAGGTCTGTGTAGCAATGGTAAAAGTTGCAAGGCAGGTTGTAGGCTTTCCGTCACTGAAGGTTTTCAAAAACAGGCTTAGTGCTGAAACGGGAACCCCATACATTCTCAGAAGAATGTATGATATTCTTGCAGTCCCATGTGAGATCTCTTAAGATCTTGCAGATATTTTTGAAAATCTCAAAATGCACTTTGTGCATGCACAAATGGCTTCCACGGCCATTTTTGTTCATGCACAGCCTCCGGTGGGCATTTTGCACATGCGCAGAGTGTTTTTTAAGTGTTCTCTAGAATATTGCAAGATTCTCGTTGCTGTTAAAACACTCGCAAAATGGCCACCAGGGTCCGCGCGTGCCAGAAATGGTTGCATTGGCCATTTTTCACATGCACAGCACTGAGTTTCAGCTGCTCAAATTTTGCATGAGAACACATTGAGAATCAACCGATTATCAACCCGTTCTCATTCTTGCAAATCTCAGTGTGAAGATTTCTTCACACTGAAAATATTTCTTGCTGAAATTTAGCGAGAATGTGAGGGAGAGTTTCAGCCTTCTGAGTGGCCATCTGTTGGAGTGGTTATAACTGTAGTCCTCCTGTATCCAAGCAGGTGTTTGGACAAGCTGATCCTCAAGGTTCCTTCCAACTCTATAATTCCATGATTCTATTTTGTTACCATGGGCAGAATTTCACAAGCAAGCTTTTTGCTCAAACCTTTGAGCCATAAATAAATACATTTGGAAAAGCGGTTTAAGAAAAGGGCTAACAAGAAGATTATCCTCTCAAGAGACTTTTGAACTATCTCTTTGGTACAGTAGAGTGTTACAGTAAAGAGCAAAAAGAATCACTTTTCTTAGTTTACAACTAATATAAATTTTACAAAAAATATTGGGGGAAAACCAGCAAGTGATAAAGAAATAACAAACTACCACTGTGTCAAACAAAAATATGCATATTTCCTGATTTTTTCCCTTAAATTAATCCTTGCTTAATTTTAAAAGAATGATAATTTCCAAGTCTGGAAAAAGATCAAATGTGAATTCATCTCAGATCGTCATCAAACACCACTATGTTCCCCTTTAATTAACTAATTGCTGGCTTTCTGACAACACAGGCTGTAGCCACCACTAGTTGTAGAAAGCCCTGTGACATGATGAATTCTGTTTTCATTGCCAGTGGGAGGAGTGTGCGCATAAGTAAAAAATTGATTTTTCTAGGCTCGGGACAAGCTGATAAAACATGCAGCACAAGAGACAGATGTGAGGAATAAAGAAGGGCATTTAGACAGTGCCAACAGATGGAGATTGTTCATTCAGACATGGTTTAAAGAGCAGTTATAAGTGCCGGTGGCAGGATGCGAATGTGAAGAATGTGCGCCCAGATGACATCTGAAAAGGTGCTGTGCGCATGATTGAGCAGGTCAGCACACTGACAGGCACACTCTACCGACCTGAAAAAGCCACGTCAATAGAGTACGCTTGTCAGTGCACCAACAAGCTGAACCATGCATGCGGTGCCTTTTCAGACGTTATCTGGGCGTGTATTCTTCACATTTGCATCCTGCTCTTTAAACCACGCCTGAATGAGAGGGATTTACAGTTCTCAAATTAACATTATGGTTCCTCAGCAGGCATTCACTATATAGCTTTTATAATCGTCCAGTTCAATATCTTGCATCAGCCAGCTCTCTGATTTCATAGCAAAGGTTCCCCCTTTTTTTACAGACTCAGATTGAAACTCCAAGTAGATAAGAAAAGGCTGATAAGATAAACACAGCAAAGAGATAACAAGATGCAAGGCTCTGGGCCAACTCAGTATTTGGTGTAACTGAGCACGATGATTTTGAAACTGGGCATACCAGGGAGCAAAGAAGTTTGATCACCTTACACTAGGTCTACATTGGCCTTTGCAATTTATTTATTTTTTATTAATTTTTTTAAGACAGCCTTTCACCAGCTGTATCTGGTGTGGAGGCTGTGCCCATACATTTCCGGTCCCGAGCTGGCCACTCTTATCCACGCCTTCATCACCTTGAGGCTAGATTACTGCAACACACTCTACATGGGGCTTCCCTTGGTTCTGGTCCAGACGCTGCAGCTGGTGCAGAATGTGGCGGCCCATCTCCTTACAGGGACGAGGCGACGGAAGCATATAACACCTGTGCTCCGCGCACTGCACTGGCTGCCTATAGCATACCGAGCCAGATTCAAGGTGTTGGTGTTGATCTATAAAGCCCTATATGGTCTGGGCCCCTCATACCTTGGGGACCGCCTCGCCTTCAGTGCCTCGGGGCGATCCCTGCGGTCTGCCAGGGGTGCCTTCCTGGAGGTCTCCCGTGTTAAGCGGGGGGCCACAATGGAGAGGGCATTCTCGGTGGCAGGGCTGTGATTCTGGAACTCCTTCCCGGAGGAAGCTCGCCTGGCCCCAGGTATGATTGCTTTTCGCCGAGCCTGTAAGATCTGGCTGTTCACCCAGGCCTTCAGAGAGGAGGGTGGGAGGGTAGGGTGGGGGGTGGGGATTTTGGGGGTGGGGGTGGTGTGGTTTAATTATATACATTTGATGATGTTTTTATGTGTTTTTTACTGTTTTATTTGTTGTAAGCCGCCCCGGGATGCCATAAGCATGGGGGTGGCCAATAAATATAAAGAAATAAAATAAAATAAATATGACAAGGAACCTTTGAAAGGACATTTAAATACCTGATATAGCATGAAGATCAGGCATGCCTGCTCCTGTGAAGTTCTCAGATCCTGTTAAATTGAATAAGGACTTTGTCATGAAAGGGACATGCCAGATGTCCTAAATGTATGCAAGACAGGAAAGAAGACACTTCAGGAGTATGTTTCACAGCAGCAAAATGACTTGTACTGAAATATTAAGAGTTGTAAAATCTCATTTGGATGCATGAGTCAGAATAAAAAATAAAATAAAGGACTCCTAGCCTTTTCTTAGGACTACCCTCTTAGCCTTTTTTCATGCCCCTAATGTCATCCCTCCAACAAGACAGACCTTCTGTTTGTTGTTGTTGTTGTTGTTGTTTCGTTTGAGATTGGTGGGAGGAAGCTGTTTCTTTCCATTTCCTGTTCTTTCCCAAGGTGGGGAGGTTGCTAGCTATCTCCAGTCTGGACATTTAAGTGCTCGCTGGCAGAGCTGGCTCCTTTAATCTTGAGACTTCAAGGGAAATCAACAAATTTTAGGGAAACTAAGGCTGCTTTAAGACTGCTTGCCCACATTATGGAATACCTGTGAGTTAGAGACTCACTGTGTTGTTTGAACTAACATGTGTTTTGTGATGGGAAGCTGCACACATTAGCTGCCTTGCAGATATTTGCAGGTCACATGGTTAGTAAACATTCTTGAGTGAAACTTCCTTATCTGTGCCCATGTTATTTTTGAACATAATAATAATGTTTATTGTGAAGCCAAATGGCTATTACAATATCATATCATACAAAAGGAAGTCACAGAAACCGGCTTCTTATTTCAGTCAAACAGGCCAATAAAATCATATACAATAAAATAAACCAATCAGATTCATGCCACAGATTTGAATGACAAATCCCCCCCATCCCCTCCTGGAAAGGCACATGGTCAAAACATGGGGGCATAATACTTCAGGGCCCCAATTCCAGGTGCCAGGAATCTGAAGTCAGGGGTCAGTAGACAATAAACTCCCATATCTTTAGCTCTAAAAGGCCCGAGGAGGGATCTGTCCTTTTCTTAAAATAGTCTCCCTAATAATCAACGCAGCGCGGGCAAAATCTGCCACGGCCAGGTGGTTAAAGAGTCCCTCAGGCAAAGCAGCCTCCTTAATACCCTGGCATATGGGCTCAGGAGCAAGTCGGAAAGAAGACCCTCAAGATGCTTGAGCTGTGGCCCCGCTAGTGTGGGGCAGTACAAAAGAATGTGGGCCACTGAATCAACCTTACCCAGCTTACAAAGCTCACAAAGTCTCTGGTTATGTGGGATGCCCTTATATCTTCATTCCACCAGAACTGAGGGAAACACATTGAATCTCAGTCTGGTGAATGCCACACGTCTAGTAGATTCCCACCAAGCAAAAAGGTAATAAGAATCCAGGGGGAAAAAACTATAAGTTTCTATCCTGGGGGCCACCTTCTGGGAGGCCAGCAAGGCTTGCTCTGATTGCCCCACTTGGTCCTGAAGCCTTTGGAACAGCAACTTCCTAAAAAAGTTACCCAATGTTCTGTGAGTTGGGAGCAGAGGAAACCCCTCCCTCCTCTTTTCCCTGTATTCCTTGTGAGAGGTTATTCTCCAGGGGATCAGGAAAGGGATTGTAATTTTCTTCCTTCTGCCTCTCTCTCCTGTGGTCTCTATGGTTAAAATGGCCATGGGAGAACTGGAAGACAAATCTCATGGTGATCAATTCATGCGTATGGTTTGACCACCTTGCACATGCACAAGATAAAATCTCACTGTGACTTATAACAATTGCGAGCAACAGGGCAAGATTTTCAGCCCTGTAAAACTCAGAAGGTTTTTTTGTACCTCATGCATTTTGCTGCTTGCCCAATTACTGAAACTAGGGATGGGCGAACGCAGTTCAGAAGTTCAGAGTTTAAACCAAACTCGGTCTGTTCGGTCGACTGAACCGAACTTCCGAACCGAACTCAAATTTCAAACCGAAACAAATTTCCGAACTCCGTTCTGTTCGCCCATCCCTAGTGGCAACACACACCAAAAAACCTGGTTTTGAATGCCCGAACTTGGTTCGGAAGTTCGGAATTCGACTGAACTTGGTCTGTTCGGTTGACCGAACTGAACTTCCAAACCGAACTCGAATTTCAAACCGAACCAAACTGAATTTCCGAACTCGGATTTCAATCCAAACCGAACCGAATTTCCGAACTCCATTCTGTTCGCCCATCCCTAATTGAAACACCCGTGAGTTTCTAACTCACAGGTATTTCAGTAATGTGGGAAGCAGCCTAAATCCCACACGTGGCATATTTACATGCAGTGTGATTTTATGCAGCCTGTTCACTGTGCACGTCTAAAAGCAGCTTAAAACCCTTAATCCTCTTGGTCATTTTCACTAGGCTGAAAAACTATCCTAATATATTTGCTCTTACGTTTTTGCTACATGAGATGTTAGATTGCCTATTGGTTAAGTAAAAGTCTCTTATTCTGATATTTAAGTATCTGCCAAAAATGATATTAATACAGTATGTTCTCTCTTCAGAAATGTAGTATTCTGCTTAGGTAGGGTTGTCCTGAGAGAGAGAGCTCAGCCCAATACTCATTTGGCTCTCTTACAACCCACCTATTGTCACTACATAGTGGCCCTGCTGTTTTAATCTTTACAGCACTGTACTATAAAATTGTGAAGTTACTTAAAACAGTCACATTTTATTTGAATAGTACATTAAAATGATGTTGGATTACAGAATTCTTATGGAAGCATTTATGACATCTGCATTAATTCCAAATGAATTCATTATGATTAGTGCAATTACCATGAATAAAATGAGTTAAGAAGGAAATGACACCTAAAAATTGTTCCCATTAAAACTTAAGGAACACATTTAAATTTTCTAAACTATGTTCCTAACATTCCTATAGCTTTTAGTTAGGTCTCGTAAATCTACATCGCTGAGAGACATGAATATTTCAAGCGGCATCAAAGCCTCACTATCCATAAATGCTTCATAATGGCTTAGACATGTGTTCTTCCTTTATAGCTATTTTAACTTAGTAGTAGGACAAGGGTATGGAGGTTACTTTCCACACTGTTCTTTCCTATTAAACTTGTTAAGTACAGAGATTGGCTTAGATATTAAAATCAGACACCCTTGTCATGTGGTATTTCCCCAGATATGTCACACTCATGAGCACTGCTGTTTTGACACCACTCCCCGAGGTATGGGCATGCAGAAAGTTCTTATTCTAGGAATAAAATCACAGGTGTATATATGTGGTCTCTCTGCATATCTTTTGTACCATAGTAGCATGGTTTCCACTTCTAGTATTCCCTTGCACTTCTCTAATAGGAGGGTTAGTTGTCCCTCAGAATACTGAATGGGTTTCTAGTTTGATCTCTGTGCTTGAAGATATCTCAAACAGTCTGGAGGATAGCAGGTTTGCCAACTTTTGCCATTAAATTGTAAGTGCATTTAAGGTTGTGCATTTAGATGTCAACAAAACCCAAATAAATGAGAAAAAACACTTTTCCAACTTTGATATTTTAAATATTGATACTATGCCACCGGAGGATTGGAGGATGGCAAATGTAACACCAATATTTAAAAAGGGAATCAGAGGTGATCCTGGAAACTACAGACCAGTAAACTTCACTTCTGTGCCAGGTAAAATGGTGGAAATTATCATTAAGAACAGAATTGCTAGGCATGTTGATAAATGGATTTAGCAAAGGTAAGTCATGCCTCACTAATCTGTTGGAATTCTTTGAGGGTGTAAATAAGCATGTGGACAAGGGAGACCCAGTAGCTATAGTGTACCTGGATTTGCAGAAAGCATTTGATAAGGTCCCACATAAAACAATCTTGAGAAAATTAAAACGTCATGGAATAGGAGCTAGTGTCTTCCTATGGAACAGTAACTGGTTAAAGGATAGGAAGCAAAGAGTAGGACTGAATGGTCAGTTTTCACAATGGAGATATGTAAAAAGTCATGTGCCCCAGGAATCTGTATTGGGACCGGTGCTGTTTAATGTATTCATTAATGATCTGGAAAAGGGCATTAAGAGTGAGGTGATTAAATTTGCAGATGACACCACATTATTCAAGGTCATTAGAATATCAGCAGACTTTGAAGAACTGCAGCAGGACCTTATGAGACTGGGTACCTGGCAGAGAGGAGTCTGGGCAGCACTGGCAGGCACTGATACAGAGGGAGCCAAGTGTTTTGTTGGTTTTGTTGGTTCTGCAAAGGCTCCATCCTCATCATTATAGTAAAGAAGGATGGAGCCTTTTCAGCCCAATACCTCTGCCCACCCCCTGCAACAGAGGGCTACCAAAAAGGCAGACCTCATGTATCAGAAGAACATAACATCCCCTAAAATTTGGCCGCAGGATACCAGGCAGAGATGGGCACTGGCACTCCTCTTTCACTTCAACAAAAGAAGGAGGTATAGCTTTTTACCCTACAGGGCATTAGACACTCAGGGGTTTGTAGTTTTCCTCCAAATTCAGATGGACCTCAACATCCCACAGTTAGAGATACAAGTAACACAGCCCCTAATAGATCGAGGACGCTTTGTTAGGTGGGAAATAGGGTTCCAATCAATGGCCATGGGGGATAAGCTCTGTAAAAATAGAACAAAACTACACAAGACAGGGATATTTATTTGAAGAATAGAAAATACCCTAGCAAGAAATATTCTGTCTAGAAGAGTTGAACCCCCGGCCATGGGCACTTGCAGACAGGGCTTAGAGGAGGGGGTGGAAAGATCCTCAGGGTGGTACACTCTGGATTTGACAGGTCTAATTGATTCTTCAAATCCTTATGATCTGCTGGCTGTGGAATCTGACCTAGAATCCCTGGAAATCTTGCAAGCTCCAGCAGCTGAGCTTAGTTTGGTTGAAATTAGTAGCTCTGAGAGCTCTTTCTTGAACGATACAGTAATTTATAGACCTCCTCCTTGCGAGGAGATAGTTAGGTCACTCAAAGGTAATTTTAGCAGCCTGGATCCAGGGTTGTTAAGTATAAAGCCAGCCCCCATACAGGATTAACTACAAGATACTCACAAACTCCCTGAACACCAGTCGGTAGGGCTAAATCCTATTATTCAGCACGAGGGGGCTGTGGAAACATCTAAGGGGCTGAGTAAAGCTCCCCAACTATTATTACAGCTGGCCTCTTGGAATGTTGCGGGGATCTTAGCAAAGCTGGATGATAAAATTGGGGTGAATTTTTGACGGATTTTGATGTAATCTGCCTTCAAGAGACTTGGGTTAAGGCGGATAGCATAATTAAGTTCCCCCCTTTGAGTTATTTTTATATGGGGGCCAGAAGGAGAAAGCTAAGGGCCGGATTTCAGGGGGACTTGCGATAGGGCTAACGCAGCCCTGGGCAAAGTTTTTTCCCCCTCTTCCCTCCCCCAGACCCGAGTTCCAAGTGGGGACTCTAAGACTGGGGAAGGGCCCAAATCATCAGATACTTTTCTTTAACATCTATATCCCTCCTGACTCTTCTCCATACTACAAGGCTGAAGTGTGGCCAGCTCTAGAGGATGAGATTTCCAAGAGGGTGGATTCTTTTCCCCATGCAATTTTAGTTCTAGTGGGGGATTTCAATACTCACCTCAAGGATGGTCCTCCTTCAACAACAGCCCAGGACAAGAAACAGGAGTATAGGCTCCAAGGATCTAATTCATATTCGTACTTACTAGGTATATTGGAGAAATTTCAGTTAGTTCCATTGAAAGAGGATTCTACTCAAGGTCCATCCGAGGGATTTACTTTTATTGGCCCTCAGGGAAGGAGTAAAGTCGACGCCATTTTTGTAGATGTAGGATTGAAGGACTACTTTGGTGACCTACAGTTAATAGTGCGCCCAGAAAGCAACCACTTAGTTCTCACTACACATGTTAGAGGTTCTCCCCAAGATCTCTCCCTGGGTGCACCCTTGAAGAAACTCAAACAGCTCTCTTTTGCTGAATGGGCCAATGAAATGCACAAGGTGTCCATGTCAAGTGAGATTGTTCAGTTAGCACAGTCTTTAACTTTAGCATTGGATTCCGGTGCATCAGTAGCTGCATTTGAGAATATTATCGAGGTCTTGCAATGAAGGTTTGTGGTACAAGCTAAACCTCATAGAAGGGTCCTTTATAACCCATGGTACGATATTGAGTGCAGGTGGGCCAAGTCTCGTCTAAAGCTCCTGAAAAAGAAATGGGCAATAGCCCAGGATGATCCATCTTGGGCTGAATTTGGCAAACAAAGAATTTTGTATCGCTGACTATTATCTGCCAAGAAGGAGGAATACTTTAACAAGAGTTGGGAAAAGCTGAAGATGACCGCATTGACAGGCGACTCTAAGGGCTTTTGGGCTATCCTTAATAAAGTTATTAGGCCAAGGAGCAAGCATATTGTTCAGCTTATCCCAAGTGAAGTTTGGGAAGAATTTTTTGCTACCCTATATGCAGAGAGGCAGGTTGAATTGGCTGACCTTGCGTCGGGGGAGAATAGCACTCCCTCCCATCCATGGGGGAGAGACGACTACTCCCCGGATCTAATAGTGGATAATGGATATTATCCAGATCCTCAAGCAAGGTAAGGCCGTGGGACCTGACCTTATATCAGTGGAGATTCTCCAGGCTGCCCCAGTTTGGTGGATGCAAATTCTATCAAGGCTTTTTTTTTATCATCAGCAAAGATGGTAGGATTCCATTCTTGTGGACCCTGAGTACCATAATCCCCATTTTTAAGAAGGGCAGCATACAGGACCCATCCTGTTACAGGCCCATAACCCTTCTGTTGGTTGTGGGGAAAGTGTATTCCAGGACTCTCTTGGGATATCTAGAAAAATGGGTAGAGGCTGGCAACATTATCCCCATAGAAGAGTTTGGATTTCGCAAGGGGACATCTACACTAGATTATTGCTTTGTCCTCCAGCACCTGATCTTTAAATACGTAAAGCTCAAGAAGGCGAGATTGTATCTGGCATTTATAGATTATACAAAGGCATTCGATACTGTCTCAAGGAAGAGGTTGTGGGAAAGTTGAGGACCTGAGGAAAAATGGCAATTTATTAAATGCAATACGATCCCTACACACCAGTAATGAGGCTCATGTCAGAGTAGGAAGCAGTCTGAGCAAATCAATATCTATCAAAAGAGGTGTCCGCCAGGCATGCGTGTTGACTAGGGGCGGGCCCGGTACCAGTACCGGTACACCGGATTTTACCGGTTACCGGTTTCACAAAAACCGGATTCCCGGATTGAATCCGGTATACCGGTACCGGATTTATTGCATTGGTTTCAATGGGACGCTGTGTCCCCATTGAAACCAATGCAATCAATTAAAATTAATTCCCTCCCCCTCCCAGGCTGCGCGGGTGGAAGGGGGGACACCCCCCACCCACCCTGCCCAGCCTGGCTTTTTGTTGTAAAAGATAGATGCAACAGAGTGAGACCCCGAGGCGAGCCCCCCCCCCCAGCACCAGCGGCCGCGGCGTCCCCGCAGCCGCAGGTAAGTATGACCCGATCCCTGGGGGGGGGGGGGGTGTTTAACACCCCCACCCCCCCCAGGGATCACCCCTACAGCGCGCTTGCCGCTTACCTTGGGGAGCTCCGGCGGCGGCGGGCGGCCCGGCGGCTTCAGCGCCGGCTGTGGCTGCCGGCTTCAGGACGTTCTAGGCCTTCCGGTGAAACCCGGAAGTGCACCGGAAGGCCTAGAACGTCCTGAAGCCGGCAGCCACAGCCGGCGCTGAAGCCGCCGGGCCGCCCGCCGCCGCCGGAGCTCCCCAAGGTAAGCGGCAAGCGCGCTGTAGGGGTGATCCCTGGGGGGGGTGGGGGTGTTAAACACCCCCACCCCCCCCAGGGATCGGGTCATACTTACCTGCGGCTGCGGGGACGCCGCGGCCGCTGGTGCTGGGGGGGGGGCTCGCCTCGGGGTCTCACTCTGTTGCTGTTCTATCTTTTACAACAAAAAGCCAGGCTGGGCAGGGTGGGTGGGGGGTGTCCCCCCTTCCACCCGCGCAGCCTGGACTCGGGGAGGGTTTTTTTTTTTTAAAACAGTTTGGCTGGGGCTTTAAGTTTTTTTACATTGCAGCCATTTTTAAATGGCTGCAATGTAAAAAAATCCGGTACCCCGGAATCCGGTACCGGGTCCGGATTACTGGGTCGAATCCGATAATGCCGGTACGCCCATTACCGGCATTAACGGATACCAGATTCTACCGGTTTCCCACCCCTAGTGAACACCATTGCATCACAAGGACAATTTGTGGCTTTTGGTGGAACAAAAGGCTAATGTTGTGTCTAATTATATCATATGGTGTGTTAGCAGGTACAACATGGACAGCAAGGAAGAAGTGCTTGCATGCTGAAATCCGGAACCGGGGCCGGATTACCGGGCCGAATCCGATAATGCCGGTACGCCCGATACCGGCATTATCGGATACCGGATTCTACCGGTTTCCTCCCCTAGTGTTGACTCCCCTCCTATTCAGTCTGTATGTTGCGGACTTAGTCATATCTATTCAGAAAAAGTACACGCACCCGCCAAAGGTAGGGGATATTTACATACGTATCCTTCAGTTTGCGGACGATATGGTCATCTATTCGCAGATAGAGATTGGCATGAAACGAGTGATAGATAGCTGCCATGAATATTGCTTAACTAATGGTCTAGAAATTAATGCCTCCAAGACCAAGTTAATTGTCCTGGGCAGGGGGAGGAATCCTCGTTCAATTAAATTCAAGCTGGGCACTATAGAAGGAGTACCCTTATTTACATACTGAGGTAATCTTTGCTAGCAGGAGCTCTTGGAATGAACATCTCCAGTCAAGAGCTAGTAAAGCTGCCCAAGCTGCCCAGGTCCTGGGGAGGGCGGTAGCTATCTCAAGAGGGGTGTCCCTCTCTACATTTCTTGAGGTATATCGTGCCAAGGTTGTGGCAATGGCAACTTTTGGGCTGGAGATGGTGCCTACCCCCAATATAATTTGACTGGAGAGGGTACAGAATATGTTCTTGCGCTGCCTGCTCAAAGTAGGCCCAAGCACTCCAGATGAAATTCTTTGTGCTGAGATGGGAAGTATTGCCATGAGTGCTTTGGTCAAACTTACCTACGTCAGGTTCTGGCTATGATTATTAGCATTAAAGGAAGGGGATCTACCACTCATGTGCCTTACAGAAGAGCTTAGCACTTCGAGTCCAGGAGTCTATCCATGGCTACAGTATTTGTACCATATTTTATCTTCTTGTGGTTTTTTGTTTAGTTACCTTATGGGTAAAAATTTAAAGGCCATAGAGATAGAACTAAAGACGAGGATCCGTGATATAGCCTTCCAAGAGGATTTGGCAATTGTAGCGCACTGGAGGGTAGCACCACTCCTGAGTCAGCTCAAGAGAGAGGTAAAATTTGAACAATACCTGGATAGGCTGACTAACCCGCGAGTGTGCAGGTTGTATACACAGCTCCGATTTCAACTTATACATACAGCTGTTACTGAGGGAAGGCAAAATCAAATACCCTATAAGCAACGGTTATGTTCATGCTCGCTAGCCGAGGTTGAGTCAACTTTCCACCTCCTGTTGAGATGCCCATACTACAATACTTTGCATGAAGCATGGTTGACACCCTTACTAAAGAAGGGCAGAGAATTTAAGAGCGAGGATACCTACCAGTACCTCCTATCTCTGAGGGAAAGTGAAGACCTTCTGGCTATAGCTACTTTCCTGAGTTTGGCCGAACAAAAAAGGGCCCAAATTAGAAAGAGGAAGTCAAATCTAGATTGTGCCCATTAGCTAAATCACCTCTCAGGGCACTCTTGCTTCCTATCCAGTATCTATCTACAGACTAGGAGTTTAAGTAGAAACCTCTGGAGCCTTTGATCTTCTAGAGGTATTCGTAGTAAAATTGCAGGGGCAATTCCTAATTTTTAATTTACTAGCATGCTCAATCGACCCTACGCATGAAGCTAATCTTGGGCCCTAATGGGAATGTTTCTTGGGCAAGACCGCTCAGTACTAGTATTATTTGGGTCCCCAGACTTCAATAACCCAGTTAGTCATGTTCGTTTCCTCAGCCAGCAGGTATGGCTTCTGTTACATATGCGACATTTTGCCGCATAAGTGTGGTAAATTATGTATTGCCATGTAGGTCATGAGGTCAGTCTATAGCGAAAGCTTACACCAAAAATGACCTGAAGGATAATTGATTGGAGTTGGCTGACAAAGTGAATGACCTAACTGAGGATTTATGGTTTACAAGTTTGTGGTTGTATGTCTATGCCGAATGTTATTTTGAGATTATATAGGCGTGACTGACTCTTGGTCGAAATTATAGTTGTATTTTGTATTTTGATTGTATTATTGACTGTATTATTGTACTTCATTTTTATAAGGGCCATAGCGGAAGCTAGTCCCTAAATAAACTAAACTAAACTGGACTGGGTACCTGGGCATCTAAATGGCAGATGAGATTTAATGTGGACAAGTGCAAAGTAATGCACGTAAGGAAAAATAACCCAAACTATGAGTACACAGTGCTGGATACTAAGCAAGGAGTTACCGCTCAGGACCTGGAATATTGTATGCAGTTCAGGTCATCCCATCTCAAAAAAGACATAGCTGAACTAGAAAAGGTACAGAGAAGGGCAACGAGAATGATAATGGGTGTGGAAAGGTTTCCGTACAAACAGAGGCTTGACAAGCTGGGGCTCTTCAGCTTAGAGAAGAGAAGACTGAGAGGGGACATGATAGAGGTTTATAAAATCTTAAGTGGTGTGGAGCGAGTAGATAGAGAATGGTTATTTACCCTCTCAAATAGTACTTGAACTAGGGGACACTCCATGAAACTAGCTGCCGGCAGATTTAAAACAAATAAAAGAAAGTGTTTTTTCACTCAACAAATAATTAACCTATGGAATTTGTTGCCAGAGGACGTTCTCAGAGCCAGTAGTATAGCTAGGTTTAAAAAAGGACTGGATAAGTTCTTGGAGAGTAGGTCCATTAATGTCTATTAACCAAGTAGCTTATGGGATGAACTTCTTACTGTCAGGAGCTGGGAGTGAACAACAGGAAATGGATTGCCCATTGTGACTGTTGGTTCTTCTCCCATGTGATCGAGATTGGCCACTGTCAGATGACAGAATGCTGGACTTGATGGACCATTGGTCTGACTCAGTATGGCACTAATGCTCTTATACTACTATTTATTTCTATAGAATATGGTACATGTACACCATGGAGGGGTTTCATGCGGACCTTCAAAACAAGACGCAGGACTTTGAAAAGACCTGGGCACCAGTTATACAAGCCGTGGAGGAGAAGAAAATGGACAAGAATGAACATCAAAGAAATTAGGCATTAACAAAACAGGGAGAACTGTATTTATGTCTGTAATAATGATATACCTCTAGGATGTTAATGGGGAACCTTTGCTTTCTTTCTCATATTGTTTAGTTCATAGGGTAAGAATGATGTTTCGCTGTAAGCATTTAACCAGGGAATGTAAAAACGGCTAAATTTTGTGGAAAGATTACTTCTGGTCGGTTTTTGTTGTATTCTAATTTTGCATAAATAAAAGTTATATAAAAAGAAAAAAAAGAAAAAAGAAAGGAAACTTAAGGGGTTTATTCTTAGTCTTTGGGTCTGTCCCCAGAACTTGTGGGAAAGACAAAAGGGGTGGACAGGACCTAGGAGAGGGCACCCCAATCTCTGGCATTTGGTAGCCATGTTCTAGGGCAAAGTCCACAGCTCCTGCCATGGCCTCCTGCCACCTGGAGACCAACTGGTGGTAGAGTTCCAGATCAGCGTTCTCAGCAGAGACATACGCCTCCACCTTCTGTTTCTGTACCTCGACCTCCTCGAACTTTTCCACCAGCCGGTTCTCCATAGTGACTGCTTGTAGCCGTCCTGGGTCAGCTTCTGGACTTTAGTCTGAAAAGCTCTTGCAGCGGCTGACGGGCTTGGATGACGCTGGTTCTGGCGTGTCTTCCCCCCTTCTACTGGTGCTGCTGATTCTCCACACCAGAGTTCTGCTGCCTCACCGTCTTGCCATGGATTTTCTCGATGTGGGCAATTAGGCTCGATGTGGTCCCCTGGCTAGCCCTTTTAAATCTTTTGCCACAGATCTAAAGAACATAAAAAGATAGGAACATAGGAAGTGCCATACTGTGTTAAACCAATGGTCTGTCAAGCCCTGCCTGCATTCTGTCTCCACAAATGGGTGGGTGGCCAATCTCTCTCTGCAGGGGACTTCCTAACAGGTCATAGGGCAATCCATTCCCTGTTGTTCCAGCCCCTGTGCCTTGCCTTGGCCAGTCTGGATGTGTTTAAACTATGTATCCTGACTGCTGGGATGCTATCTTAGAAGTCCCAGTTATATTCCTTATGCCCACCTCAGGGCCGCCCCTTATGCCCACCTTGAAGCCACTACCAATTGGTCCTGTAAAGCTAGAAGCTTGCAGTAATGTGTTTGGTCATTGAATGTGTCTGTCAGTCTTTGGAGTTCCTCCACATCCTTCCTTATACAGTCTCTCTCCCCCTGCCATGAAGGGTGCCTGCCTCTGACTGGAACTGAATATGCTGATATTCATCTGAATAATGATCTTCACAGGGACAACATCAATTGCTTATATATTTGGGTCCCTTTATCAAAATCTCCTGTACATTTTCTGAAATGGCAGGAAAGGTATTTGATACATTCTTGCCAAATATTCTGTAAACAGAATGGAATATCAAAATGTTACAGCTGGAAATGTATTTTCAGATTAATGTCTTATACCCTAAGGACCCTTTATCCACTCTTTATGAAAATTGGTAGCAGTATTAAGCATATGGAGGGACGTAATATGCACAAGTTTCATGAACATTGGATTCAAGATAAAGAAGTTGTAGCCATGAATGTGTATGGAACTTTTCTTAAAATCACAACATTCAATTGCTTATGAAATTGGTTCCCTTTATCTACTCATTTCACATTTTGGTACACATAGTGCCCTCCATTGGGGGTACAATCTCTCCAGATTCCATCAAAATCTAAAAAGAAAAAAAAATGTTATAGTAGGGAATATGTTTTTCAGTATTTTGCATTTATTTCAAAAACCAAATGTCATTTTCAGTTACCAATTTAACTGAACTAAAGACCGAACCGAGCCCGACAGAACTAAATACTGAATCTGAACTCAAATTTTGACTCGAACCACCGAACAACCGAATGGCCAAATGTGGTTCGGTTTGCACATCCCTATAAAACATGGGGAGCTTTTACCCCAAATAGAAGACATTCAATGTACCAAATCTCAGAAAGATTGGATAAAGGAATTAGATTTTATAAGCAGTTGAATTAGCTATTTTGCAAAAATATGCATATACATTCCTGGCTGTAACTTCTTTGTCTCCCACTAATGTGAACAAAACTTGGCAAGTTTATACTCCTCCCCGTATTTAAAATCTATGCCAACATTCAGAAGAAGTGGATAAATGGTCCTGGTGGAATATGAAATTAACCTATAAATGTATGTCTGACTGTAACATCTTTGTAGTCCAACCAGTGTACATGAAATTTGGCACTTTCAGGATCATCTCTGCCACATTATCTGTGTGAGGAGGGAATAAAATGACCTTCATAGTTTGGTACCACATATTATGGAAATGCTCTCTCTATTGCAACTGTGGCATTAGCATTATGCATTATGAAGTTTTGGAGCGAGTCCTTATGAAGTAGTGCAGCACTGCATGTGCTACTATTTATCTAAATATCTGAATGGTGGTCTTCAATGGAATAACACATTCTTCTGATCAAGCTGGGAAGAATCTGGGACAAACCCTTTGTGTATCACGCTCGCCCACCCAGTATCAGAAAAGGAACGGGACTTGGGAGTGACTCTGCAGTGGAGAGTGGGAAGGTCCCTCCTAAAATCATACCCAACAGGGGACCAGATCACCCCATTCATCCCCTTTCTTCCTCATTAGCCCTCACTGACCCTCAGCCCCTCCACACACCCTCCCTCCCCCACTGACCCCTAGCCCCCGACATCCCTGGCTCCCCCATTAACCACCAAAGACCCCCTTTCCATCCCCACTCACCCCAGCCCCACATATCTCTGTTTCCCCATTAACTCCCAATACCCTTTCCCCCCAAATTGACCCCAGGCCTCCACACCTGTGTTGCCATTGAACCTCAAACATTCCTTCCCCATTCACCCCAGATGCCACACCGATTTTCCCCATTAACCGCTGAACAACCTTTCCCTCCCTATTCACCCCAAACACCCTACCCAGTCATCCCAAGCCCCTCCACATACCCCTCTCCTCCATTCCCCCCAATTACCTCTTCCCTCCACCCCAGTCATCCACACCTCTCCCCTTCTCTTCCTTAACCCCAAATGCCTCATTTCCCATTCACCTCAGCTCCCCACCCCTCTTCTCTCCGCTCCTCCCTCATCACATCCTCCTCCCTTGTATCTTTCCCTCCCTTTCTTCCTACCCTTCATCTCCCACTCCCCCTTCTCCTTTACTTTTTTTTTGCTCTTTCCCTCCATATGTGCATCTTTTCCCCTCCCCTTTATGTGTTTCTCAGAACTGCCAGTGGTTGCAGAAGCACCCAGGGTCATGGGCAGGAAGGGTTTACTGGCTGCTGCAACTTCATATTTCCATAATGTCCAAGGTTGTGTGTCATGGCAGAGGGCAGGCAGTTGGGCGGGACTTGGGGTGGCGGTTGTTGCCACTAGGGAGGAGGGCGAACAGCTGCCTGTATGAGTTGTTTATGGGGCTGGTTGGTGGCTTTGGTAGTGTGTGAAAGCTGCCTGCATAGCTGCAGTGGCCATGTTCATAGCCACCTGTTGGAATCCCTTCCCACACATTCTACCTGAGTGACTGCTCTGCAACTGTGCTACTCAGCGGCCACTGACACCCCCCACTCCCAGCCTTTCTCATTTTAAAAACAACCTTAGACCCACCTCTACTCTTTGGGGATTTTACATTTCTGCAAGAAACACTTCTATGGTATTGATTTCATACTTCGTTTTACACAAAACATATACTCTCTGTCCTAAATCTGTCTTGAGCAGTGTTAAATAGCTGTCATTTCTTGTCCCAATAGTGGATGACGTGGATTCCTTGTATATCATTTTGTTTGTATGTTTCTGAGAAGGATGAAGTTAATTCCTTTTATTTTAGTTTTTTAGTTAGTTTGTATGTTTCTGATTCACTTACCTAGACGTTACGTTGTCTGAAATCACCTCAGTCAACTGCGGGGGCTGGGGAGGGGGTGAACGTACTTGAACGTCTGTTTGCGTGCATCCAGATGTTCACCTCAGTCAACCACCCCTCACGGTGAACCTAACCATGCTTTGTTCTCCCACACCATGGCGACGAACGAAGCGTGGTTAGGGGGAATCCGGAACGTAGTGAAGGAAACGTAATGTCTGTTACCTTACTGTCACCGCGTTCAGGCGCCCTGGTGGTGGGCAGCTGCAGAAGCCAGATAGGCTGCTGTGGCTGCCTGTCTCAGGGAGGGTGAGCGGCCAGGGAGCTCAGGGGGTGGGCCACATGGCTGCATGCTGTGTCGGGTGGCCCCACCCCCTCCGGGAGGGGGGGTTGCCCATCAGAC
>QEPC01007610.1:82126-99353 GCA_003113815.1 Sphenodon punctatus
TGTGTGTGGTACCTGTTGGCCTCTTCTCCCTCTTCCCCCCTCCCTTCCCATTTCCCTTGTGTGGGCATTGCCTTGTGTGCCTTTTGGCCTCATTTGCCCTCAGGCAGCCATGTGTGTGTCCCGCCCCTGCCCGGTGTCTTCTGGGAGCTTTGACCACGGCTGGGGATCGACGTCACGTCTGTTGCGCTGCCCCGGTCCGTGATGTGTCGGCCCGATTCCTGGTCATGGTCCCGGTCCCGTCACGTCTGTTTGGGGCTTTTATTCACCCCGGGGCGTGGTTGTTTTGTTCACCCCCACTGGGGATCCACTGTGGTTAACCTCCCACCCATAACGTCTGAAATCACCCTAAGTTAAGCACGTGCTGCTGCATTTTCTCAACTTCATGAATGTATTCTTGTCTCTCCCAATATTCACCTTTCCCTTGTCTCCCCCTTTCTTGACACTCTTAGATTGTAATCCCCCTGGGGTAGAGACCTGTCTATAACTTTTAATTGCACAGTGCCAGCTACACTGCCAACACTATATATATAATAATCAACAAATAATAGCTCTCATGATCAGGATAGTTATAACTGAGTTTATGGGTGTATTTTCAAAACTTCTAAGAAAAGTGGTTCAATGCATAAGAAGTTTATTAAAACACATATAGAGATCCATTTCTAAAAATTAGACCTCAATGCCATTTGTCTGTTTCAGTAGAAAATGGTCTCAACTACTGGGGGAAAAAACATGAAACATAGATATTTATGAAAATAAGACCCAGTTTAGTTTTTGCAATGTAAAAATTGCTCATACACAGCCATTTTGCACATGAAGTGATTGTTAAAAAATAAAAAAATTAATAAAAAAAATTAAAAAACAAAAGCAGTAGTCCTTTAAGAAACCACCCCAAAATGAAGGGGTTTTTATAAATAAAAATGAAAGCTAAAATAAAAATTAATGATGAACCTTCTGGGACAGGGACCTATCTCAAATTGTAAACTCATTTAGATCGTAAGCCCCCTGGGGTAAGGGCCTGCCTATAACTATTAATTGTACACTGCTTGTGCTATATAAATAATAAATGATAAACAAAAAATAATAAATAATAGTAGCCATGGTGGGGGCTCTGCAGTTTGGCAGAAGCTTATATTTACTCTCCAATGCCCACACCGTAAGCCTCCCTGATTGCAGTGTTTGGGTACTACAGGCAAGTGGAAAACATGAGCGGCATCTCCAGAGAATAAGCCTATACTAAGGATTCTCTTATGTTTGTCACAGTGGTACAAGATGGGTTTGTGATGCCAGTTAGCCATCAGAAATGGAAATCATGTGTTCTCATTCTGTGCTGTGCTGTCTCCAGCCTTCCTGGTTGTTACTGGGAGGTTGGAAATATCTGCTTAGGAAAGAGCCAATAAGGGATTATCTTCTGTCCTCTGTCACAGTGTTGCAGGATGTGTTTGAGATGCCAGATGGCCAGCCTGGATTTTTTAATCATGACTTTTGATTTCTGAGATGCTTCCCCCTCCCCTATGCCTCAGTGGTGGCTGGTGGATTCTGAGGCTGTTGGGACCAACCGTGGGTCGAGCCAACTCAATGGTGAGTCGAGTCAGTCCTAAAATTTCACACTTAGATGATCATGATCAATGGAATAGAACATGCACACAAGAATGCACACAAGGAGTCCAGTATGTATGGGGGCAAACAGGGGTTGTCCTACTTAGATTGTAAGCCCACTTGGCTGGGACCTAAGTACAATAACCAGAATGTGTTTTATGGCAGGAGTACAATAGCAGAGAAAACAGAAGTACCATAACAGCTAGCCCAGATTACAGAAATTTCCAATACCTTATTTAAGGTGCAATTCAAGCAACATTACAATATCTGAAATAGGTCACAGCTGAAATGCACAGAAAATGCTGCAAAAGCCAACAGGAATCCTAGATGGCACACCATAAATGGTGCATAGAGTTTTACAGAGGGCAAGGAGGAAAGCACAGTTCAGGAGAGGGCAGGAAGCCCCCACCATGTGGCATTCAATGAAAGAACACACCAAAATGCATGGGAAATGCATTAAAACAGGATTATTGGAATACTAATATGCACACCATAAATGTTGTAATTGGTCCTTGAGAAGGAATTCCCCACCTCTGATATAGCACTTTGGAAATCCTCCCTAGTTCAGTCAGAGTGGAGCTAGGCATTTGCTAGATATGTTCCTTCCCACACCCATCCCAAAATGTTTTCTATGCCCTCTCCCAGAGAACCTGCCCCTCAGCTTCAGAACCACTATGGGGAACATCTACTACATCTAACACTTTTAGCTAATTTTCAATCGGCATACACAATCAGCAAGTCAGCATGAATAAAAGCAGCAGCAAGACTTCACTGGACAAAATAAGAATCCACACCAACCTGTACTCAAAATACAGCACAACACATCTTTCCTAAAGTCTACAGTGAATCCATTAATTAGTTTTCATATTTATAAGCTTCTTGACACACCCTAATTCCTGATGGAAGTGAGAGGGCTGAGTTTTCCAGTACGAACCTACCGTGGGTTTTTTTTTCTGCTGAGCCAACCAAAATATCCCAAACAATTAAAGCATCCAGAGATCAACTTTGTCAAGCATCAAATCACCGAGGAAACAAAAATGCAAATTATCCAGGTTTTACTTGCATGGACACCACTGTAGAGAAGTAGGTAAATGTTGCTAGCATATCATATTCAACACAATTACTTTTAAACCAAACAGTAAACTGTTTATTAATGCTCCTTGACAGCAAGCAATGCTTGATGTTCATAAAATGCAGCACTGGAAATACCCAGCTCGCAGCATTTCCTTTCCCTCTGACCTGGGCCAGAAACAGCAGAAAGCAAGGAAAACTTTCACTTACCCACCATATTCTTTTAAGGAAATGTTAAAAAATGGAAGAACCGCCCCCCCCCCACCTTCATTTTCTACTCACATAGCAGCTCACAATATGTCATGGATGGATGTTGTCCCCTTGCCTTAGGGTTTTTCACTTTGGGGTTTTGTGAGAGTTTCCCTGGGAAATTTTGTGGGCCAACCTGTTGCAGAAGCTATGGAATCCTTCTGCCTGATCTTCCCTGTTGGTTTTGCAGCAATCATGGAGCATAAATTCTGCTCAGATCATGGTAAAAATAAGTTCACATGTAATTTATACAGACACATCTCCTAGCAGAAATAATGCAAATGGAGAGGTGTGCAGTTTCAATGGTAGGACTGGGCCTTTCACCTCTACCAGAATAAGACCAGGCATTTCCCTTTTAAACTAGTGTGCGTAAGAAGAACATTTTAATTATATGAGATTTAAAGTACATGCTTTCCTAAGCCTCCAACCAATCGCATTTAAGATTAATTCTGGATACACATACATACCTTGGTTTTAAGTCCACTTTAAATTCCCATTAATCATCAGTGAGTAGGGAAAGTTTATGGGGGAAGTTTCTTGCCCAATACCACCCTGGGCCCCCATTCTGTCCATACACATCCACCAAAGCCCCCATTCTCTCCCTCCCCCAATCCCACCTCCAGGCCTCCATTCTTCTCACACGCCCTCACCCAATCACACCCCCAGGCCCCATTCTGCCCATACACCCTCACCCAATTCCACCCCAGGTCCCTATTCTGCCCACACCCCTCCACCCAGTCCTACCCCAGACCCCCATACTGCCCACACACACCCTCCCAGAACCCCCATTTTACCCCTCCCCACCAAATCCCACCTCTAGGCCTCCATTCTACCCACACCCTATCCCCAATTACCCCCATTCTACCTCGGGTTGCCAATCTGCCCAAGGAGGGGTGTGGAGGCAAATATTTAAGCCAAAAGGACACTCAAAGTAAACAAAGATTTACAAATACTGTGGGAGTCGAGAAGCAGAGACTGAGGCAGCATCAGCACATGCCATGAACCTTGAGGAAATTGAGAGAGAAAGTGATACCGAGTCATCTCACCCTTGAGACAGAGGTCCTGCCTCATGACTGCTGGCAGTGCCGCAGCTTCTAGTAACTGGCTTCACTTCCCTCCACCCAACTGTGCACACACATGGCAAACTGGAGTTCCTGGCCTGGTTGTCTACTTGTGATGCCCAGGCAATGAATAAAATTGCTCCGCTGAGCCAGCAATTAAACAGTACCCCAACAGCACATCTAAAACACTGCTATTTCCCAATGATGCAGTATGGACAGCACTTCTAGCCACCCATACTGCATTATTGGGAGAACTGTACACTTTTTCCCATGAAGGCTTCCTTAGGGGATGGCTAGCTCATGTAACACCCACCATCCCCACCCCTGACCCAGCAGTCCCGCCTCCTCCTCCAGCTCCTCCTTTGTGTGCTGACATACTTTGGGGGTTCTGAGAGCTGCAGCACTGCGTGAACCACCACCAGGAAGGAGGGGGGAGCCCAGGGAGTCAGTTCTGTGTGCAGCTGTGTGCTGGCATGACAGGAGGAGCAGTGCTCTCTGTGCATGCACCCAAACTGTATTTATTTATTTATTTATTTATTTCAATTTAATACCCCCACCCATACTGCCATCGGGCAGCCTCGGGCAACTTACAATATAAAAGTCATCAGAGGCTCAATATGTATGAGGCCATCAGAGGATCTCAGAGTGGCCGTGCTTTCCAGGGAATAGTTCAATGTGCTATATTGGCTCCAGGGTGGTCGGGGGGACTTCTGTCCGGCCAACCATCCACAGAACCCACGCCTGCTCTTACTTGCTGCCTGACGTCCCAGTTATTGTTTGTTTTTTTTCCAGCATTTTCAGGACTAGTATTTGCACAACTTCTGTTAAAATCACAAATGTTTAATTGCTTAAAAAATTGAGGCCTTTTATCCAATCTTTCTGAAATGTATCAGGTATGATCCTTTGGATGAGGGATACACTCTTTCCTAATTTCATCCAGATTAGATTTAAAAAGAAAGACTAGATATGTGCACAATAAGAAAACATTGTCATTTTTTATTATCGTTATTATTAAAAACTGTCATTTTTGCTGTTATAAGTAATGAAATGTCATTTTTGTTATTGGTGGCATTATTGGTATCAGTACTGATTTGTGCAATGAAGATTTTATTTTTGGTGTTGTTAGGACACAGAACCAGAAACGAGACCAAAATGGAAATGGAACTTCAATTGGTTGTGTGGTGGCATGGTGTGTGGCTGACTGGCTCTGTGTGTTTGTGTGTGTGTGTATGTCTGTGTTCTTTTAGTGCCTGATGGAAGGGTCAGGTGGATGAAGTCATGGAGGAGGAGGATCAAGCTGGACCATCCAAGGAGGTGGTAGAGTGGGGTTCCTCATCAGAGGAGGAGGAGGGCAGAGGAGGTGCCTGGTTTGTAAAATTTGTTTTTATCTATTTATTTAGTTTTCCATAGAACTTGGAGGAGGGAGGGAAAATAATAGTGTTCTTTAGAGTGAGTTACACCATAAGTGGGCAGTCAGTCAGTCAGGCATGAGCAGCAGCTGAATAGGTGGTAAATAAATAGTAGCACAACAAGATGTGCCAGGGTCTCAACTTACAGACAGCACCCCAGAAGGGGCAGGACTTGTGTGTGCTTGTGGGCATGCTACAGAGAGAGAGAGAGCAAGAGAGAGAGAAAAGGAGAGAGATATTCTTGAAGCAGCAGCAGCAAGGGGCATCACCAGGTGGAGCTGGAGGAGCAGGCAGGCAGTCAGGCATGAGCAGCAGCAGCACTGGTAGTAGCACCCCATGATGTGACAAGGTCTCAACCTGAAGACAGCACCCCAGGAGGTGGTATAGGTGGGAGAAAGGGAAAGAGGCAAGGTGGCAGCAGCACCATCCATCCAGTTGGTGTGGTAGAAAGGGTATTGGACTGGAAAGGACTGGAGGCATCACCATGATTGCATAATATTACATAGGTGCTATGTGTTCTCATTCCAGAGAGGGTGATGCTGGCAAAAGGCCAAGACCACCAAGGTGCCAGAGCCAAAGCAGGCCCACAAGATCCTAAGTGTGGAAGTGGTATGAAGAATCGCAAGGCAGCTTTGCATAATGCAAGGTGAGGCAGGGGGCTGTAACAACAAGGAATGGATTTCCCACTATAACCTGTTAAGTAGTCCTTCCCAGAGATTGACTGCTTGTGGAGACAGGATGCAGGGCTTGATAGATACTATTGTTCTGACCCAGTATGGCACTTCTTCTTATGTTCTTATGTTCTTTAGATCTGCAATGAAAACATCACCCAAGGGTCGCAGGGAACCACATTCTGCCTGAGAAGCCACATTGAGATGTTCCATCTCATTCCAGTGAAGAGGAGGGGGTGTGGTGGTGCCACCAGCTCCAGCAATGTCAGACAAAAGGAGCAAGATTGCTTCTTCCCACAGCCTGGCACCGCCCATGGAGGTTTTCTTTAAGGGCCCTTGTTGAGGAATGGAATCCCTCCAGAAACTCAATGTTGGTTTGTTAAAATGCCCCAAGAAATGCCCTCACTTGTGGGGTGTCAGATTTTTCTTCATTTGGAGCTGGGGAATCAGGCTAGTTGGAGGAGAGAGAACGGGGATGCCTCTTCCTAAGGGATCTGCTTCTCCCCTCTCCTGGGTCCCACCCACCCACTATACATGTTGCAGGGCTGCAGTGTTTCCCTATGGGTTCCCTGTAACATGTGAGGGGACTGGGAGGGGGTGGAGTGGGGGTGGAGAGTGTCTTGTGTGAAAACACCCTAAGGGGCTGTCCTTGATGACTGTTCAGAGGCTGCAGCTGGTGCAGAATGGGGCAGCTCACCTCCTTTTTGGAATGAGTCTCTGGGAGCACATTTCATCAGTGCTCCAAAGTCTGCACTGGCTGCCTATTATCAGCGCGCGTGTTCCCCCTGCCTAAGCTCCGACGCTGCAAGCCGGGTTGCCTAGCAGCAGCCCGGCTTTGGAAGCTCGATAGGAGCAGGGAATGCCACACTGGGGAACCAGGGGGGCTGGGTCATCTCACACTGAAGCGCGTTCCTGGTTCCACCCACTATAGCCTCAGAGCAGTGTTAGGCTCAGCGGCGGGTGGGGGCCCCGCCCTGAGCAAGACAGTCGACATTGGGGCATAGCTATAAAAGGTACTGGCGGGGCCTGACTCCCCCGCTGGTAATCATTCGTGAGAGACTGGCCCCCTTGAGCCTTGGAGATCCTGTGTGCATACCTGTGGATATTTGGAGTGATGGCCCTTGTGTTCCCCTCCCTTGCTGATTGAGAGAGTTGAGTGTGAGTATAGTTTTGTGTTGTCCTGTTTTTGTCTCTGTGTACGAGCGTGCTGTGTTTTGTGGTGTGGGTTACCTTCCCTGTACTCCTGAGCCTTATATTCCTTTCCCCCCATAGTTACCCTTGCAACTAAGATCCCTGTGAGTAAGCCCTTCCTCACACACTCCCCGATTCCCTGTGACCTCTCTCCCCTTCCCTTCCCCCTCCCTTTGAGGCCTTTCCCCCTACTCTCCCCCATGTGGATTAGCACCGTGCCCTGGACCTGGAGTATTCCCCCGAGTGCGTGGCTCCTTCCCTTGTTCGTGAGTCTTGGTTCTTTGAGGCAAAAGGCTACATCTTGCTCCATCCCAATGATTATAAGGGTTGCCTTCTAGTACAGAAGGAAAGCCCATCTTCCACCCTGAGGGACTCTAGCTTTACCGAGCTAGATACCAGATCTAGATGTAGCTGCCTCTGTTTGTAGATCTCTGTGTCCTATTTGTGTGCCTCGAGTGTGGGGGTTCCCCCCTTCCCTGCCTTTCCCTTCCTCTCTCCCCCATCCCCCCATGACACCTAAAGCATTACAAGCACAATTCAAGCTGCTGGTTTTGACCTTCAATGAACTAAATGGTCTGGGCCCCATATATCTGAAAGACTGCCTGTCCTACCATGTCCTATTGTGGCCCCTACAGTCATCCAGGGGTGTTCTCTTGCAGGTTCTGTCTGTTACCCTTGTCAATGGGGTAGGGCTGCGCAGGAGCTCCCAGTTACTGTCCGAGGTTTATGGAATTCCCTTCCCTAGGAGGTTTTCCTGAGCCCAAACCTGAGCATCTTTTGGAGACAGTGTAAAACCTTTTTATTTGGAAGAGCATTTGGTGAGTGGGGATAAAGGTTGTTTGGGTTACTGGGCAGGGGTGTGGGGTGAGTTTTTTGAGGGAAGTGTTTAATTGTATTCATTTTATAGTTCTTATGGATTGTAAGCCACCTTGAGCCTCTGTGGTAAGGGTGACGTGTAAATTTGAATAAAGAAATAAATTTGAGAGAGAGAGAGTGACATTTTCCACATGTGCAGCTTTATTTTATTTTCTTAAGAAAAAAACATAAAATGAAACAAACAACTATGATTTTCTTATTCATCCGTTTTCATAACCTTATTTACTAAAACAAATGGAGAATCCATTCATTTTCATAAATAAAAGAAAATGAAACAAATGCAAACAGAAGTCCATGGGAGTTGAATAGCAAATTTCTAAAAGCACCTTTAAAAGCCCAAACAGAGTTGCAATAGATTTGTGACACCAGAATTAAACAACGCTTACATTTTTAGGAATATGTGAACACGGTTTGGATGTTCGGAGTTCGGGAAGAACTCGGTCTGTTCAGATGACCGAACCGAACGTCCAAACCGAATGTTCGAACGGCTGAACAGTTCAGAAAAGTTTGGATGAGTTCGGGGGCAGGAAAAATGTGACCTTGGGTGGGGAAAATGTGTCTGGAAGGGGGAGGAAGCTGAGGAACAGACTTCCTGGCACCAGGGGTGGCGACCAGCGGTGGTTTCAGGGCCAAATGATACGGATACCAAAAAAAAAATCTTTTTCGGTATTGGTATCGAAAGTGCTATTTTCGGATGTTTGGCCCAGTTCGGTCAAACCAAACTTCACCAAAGCGAACAACTGAACCCGAACTCAGGTTTCGAACCAAATGACCAAACGTCTGAACATCCGAACCGCGTTCTGTTCGCACATCCCTATACGTTTTATGGCTATTTCTAACAATACAAAACACTGGAATGTTAACTGCAGATCTGAACTTCCCAATTTTTATTTTATTTTATTTTTTTAGGAAGAAAAATTTGAAAGCAATATGATAGCAGCAAGCTATGAACTCTATCATTAACATCAGATATATATGAGCAATAAAAATCCATGGATAATTGTGCTATTAAATGATCCTTTTTTAATCACAGAATTTCAGTTAGTAAAAAAAAAAAGATTTCTCTGGTTTCTAGTAACAACTCATAATAAGTATGCACAAACTCAGTATTCATAAACAGTACCCTTGAAAGACTAGCTTTGTGTTCTTTCCTTTACAAAAAAGCTATGACTACAGCTTTATCTGATTTTACATTTAACATTCAATTGTGTGGTAAGTCACGGTATTCTTTCAACATGATGTCAGTAAGAAGCACATTTTCTTTATTTACAGAGCAACATTTGATGAAAGTTGACTGACTACACATTCCACATGTATTATTAAATGTTTTCCTACACACCTTTTAAAATTCATTTGCATTTCTGTGCAAATAGATTTAGAATACTGGAACATCAGACGTGTATATGTTTTATTGATAAGTGTTGTTAGATTTGGTAAGTTGGAACAAATTGTTAATAGCATAGGCTGTTTTATAGTTGTAATTAGATTTCCACATATGGAAAAGATTTTCATTTTTATATCACCTTGCCAGATCAGATTTGTATTTCTTCCATAAATACTTTGATTTGACTACCTATTGTCAGGCCCCAGGTCTTGAAACTCTGGCCCAGAGGGTTGGAGTGCTGCCTCAGCTGCTAACATGTCTCCTCAGGCCTGATCTCAACCCACTTCCCTCCTCCCCATGTCTTCTGGTGTGTCGGCCATTCCTTGCCATATCACACCCTTTCCCAGCTGTGTCCCATTGGTCTAATCCTGCCTACAAACTTCCTGATTGACTAGCAGTCACTACTTAATGCTGCTGGTATCCACAGGAAGTTGGAAGGAGCAACTGCTCTCTACATGTTGTGGTTCTGTTTTGTAGTTACATGTTTCCCAGTTGTTTCTAACCCTTATGTTCTCCCTTCCCTCCATTCTAATTGTGTTCCCTTGATGAGCCTTCCTAGCCTTCTGAGCCTACATCCCTTCCAGGTTCCCTGTTTCCCCCACTGGCTTCTTCTGGAAGCAGGGCATTCACCGAGATTTGCATGACATAGAAAGTTTCTGACTTTCCCACTGTTTTTGCTATTTTATTATGCTTTTTGCATGTTGAATGTGGTTGCCACAGGCCGTCTGACAGACCCTAGCCCGCGCTCCGACCTCAGGTGTTTTCGGAAGTCAGAGCCCAGGCTCACTGCTGACATGACTCAAGACAACCACAAGACAACATCTGGCACCCCAAAAACAGACATGTTGGTGGCCCTCAGGCTAAAGTAGGCCACTGTCACATTTGCTTTACCATTTGCTACTTTAGGGATGTGAAGGGATCTCATTTGTTTTTGTTTCCCCTTTCCCCAGTCCCTGTGTGTGCCCCCGCATACCCCTGGGGATTGTGGAGATGAAAATGTGTTGGCTAAGCATTGGGGAAGTGCTAGAAATTGCTAAAGGTGCTGTAAAATTGCCATAAAATTGTTGTAAAATTCTTGGAAAGTGACAAAAAAGTCCTGAAGAATGACAAAAATAGTCCTGGAAATTGATGAAAGTGACAAAACAAATGTTGGAAGCATGGAATCACCAGAAACTGACCAAGCACCCATATTGACACTTACAAGCACTCCCAGAAGGTGTACATTTCCCTTTGGAATCTGAACACTTGTTCTCATCTCTCCGCCCTTATGCCCTATAGTTATGGCTGGTGTTTGCATTTTCCAAAATTTGTTTTTCATGTTGCTTTGTTCAAATATGTTATTAAATAGGGAACTTTATCTTAGGGAACGTTACCATACCCTAAACATGAACCAATATACCTGGAACCTGACTTAACTCAAATTACAGGCTTATTAAGATTCTGGCTTGCTTTTTTCCAGGCCTTTGTTTGACAGATGGTTAATGATTTATGGGATACATTCTTATAATGACTACTAGAAGTTCCTGTGTGTCACATTTTCCTACAGTGTAGTTTTGGTAAAACCGCACACGATGGCGGTGTGCCACTGTCATGACCTTGCCCAGGGCAGAACTCCACAGTGGACACAGTCCGGACTGAGACATCAAACAAAAATGGCATGACCAGGCTGCCCCACACACTGTCTGGGGAGGGGGAGAGTCGTAACAGACGTAGGGGCAGTCAGTTTCATGTTTGCACTGTGCCTGGCACCCTGCCACCCACAATGAAGGGCAGCCATGGTTGCCATCCATGGTGGGCCACAACAAACATGATAGCCTGCTGTGGATCACTTTGGCCCAGACATTTCAGAGGTCAGAGCCCGGGCTCGTTGCTGACATGGCCCAGGATAACCACGGGACAACATCTGGCAGTTCAAAGACAGACATGTCAGTGGCCCTCAGGACAAGTGGACCTAAGTGGGTCACTGTCACATATGCTTTTATCCTCTGCTACTTAGGCCTAGGGGTGTGCATAAGGGACCTCATTTGTTTTCGTTTAAAAAAATTCATTCATTTTTGTTTTTTTTGTTATTGTTGTTTAAACCTCATTTGTTTTTGTTTTACATATGTTTCCCTTTGAAATCAATGGGAATCACTTGGCAGGGCTTCCATGCATTTAAATAGTGGTTACTTTCCCTTCCCCAAAACTTGCACAGACTGCTCCAGGAGGGTGTAAATATCAGAGAAAGACTGGCATGCAGCAGATGAGCAGAGGACAGAACAGAAGCTGGTAGGCAGAAGGTGCCGGGCACTGACGTTTCAGGCACTAGCATAGGAAGAGACGGTGGTGCAGCAACTTTCAGAGAGTACCCCAGGGGCACAGGAGATAAGTGAGAGAGAGATATTTGGGAAGCAGCAATAGTAAGAGGCGGGAAGAGAGGAGCAGTGGGCAGGCAATGGCATTGTCATTCGCACTGCAAAGTGTGTCAACTTGCAGAGATCACCCCAGCAGGAAAGCACATCTGGGGAAGGAGAGAGAGAGAGAGAGAGAGAGAGAGAGAGAGAGAGTGCGCAAGCAGCATGTGTAATAAAGCTCCAGAGTAAAAGAAATGCATGAGTATCTCTCTGGGAAGTGCCCAGAGGAATTGTGGCAGAGTGGTCTGGCAGGAGAGGAGTGCCAGAATCTATTACTGATGTCATTTCAGTCCCCTCCAAACAGGCCACCTTACTCTTTGTAAGTATGTGCAAGGAAAGACCTATCTAAGGGGATCATCTGTGTGTGCCACCATTGCCACATTGATGTCAGATCACTGAGATAAGTTTGTGATGCCGATTGGCTGGTTGATACATCAATCATATCTCATTACTTTTGTGACTGGGCTCCCCCTCCCCTTTGTTGTGTTCTTTCCAGCCTCAGCAGACTTAGGGAAACAAAAACAAAATGAATAAAACAACAACAAATGAAAATTATTCATTTTTGTTTATATGAGTTTCCAAATTCATTCTTTTCATGTCCTACTTACTAAAACGAATGGGGTTTCATTCATTTTAGTAACTAAACAAAACAATTCATTCAGATAATATTCTAAACCATTAATAATCTACAGTTGTATTCAAAATGCAAGGATAATCTAGTAATCTAAAAAGTCAACATTCAAAATCGGAGTAGATTAGATGGTTAGGAAAATAGCTAATAAGTAGAACTATAGAACAGAAAATTATTCGACAAGGGTATTCTCCTGTCTCATCCTTACAACCAAAAGGAGGAATGTCGCTATCGCATTCATCTCTGATTCAGCTGTTGCATTTAAAAGTGATCTAATCATAATTGGTAGAGGGGTAAATTCTTTATTTCCCCATAAGGGCTCCATCCATGCTTGCCTAATGCTGGTATATGAGGGGCAACAAAATAAAACGTGAGGAAGGTCTTTGACCTCTTGAAAAGAGCAACCTATGGACATAAACGTGCTTCCATAGGTGGATTTAGAAACCAACCTGCGAGCACAGCCGAGTTAAATAATTGAAGCCGCAGAAGGGTGAAGTTTCTTCGCAGCTCTGGATTGGTCAATTTATCCAGATATATTTCAAAATCGTGAATAGATTTAACCTGACAATACCACAGGGCCACTTTCTATAAAGCAACTACTGCCATATCAATTTGGTTAGCAATGTCCTTTGCTCTAAATGACAAAAGTAACTTCAGGGCAGCAGCATTCTCTACCCAGAGAGTGGGAATTGATAGGCCCAAACCTCCCTGTAGCAGTAATAACCTGGGATAACCAAGAATAATATATTGGTCCTTTATGTTCGAGCTCTTCTACCAAACACTGAATAACCAAAGTTTCCTTACCCTGAGTACAAAGTTTAATCCAATACCTCAATCTGGTGATAGTAACACGATGAGAAATAGACATACCACACTCTGCCCGAAGAATCGCAGCAGGAACCCCTTGAGGCACCTTCAGTAAACCTCTAAGGAATTTATTTTGAACAATCTCTAATGGCTCCAGGTCCTTCGATGGAATAATTTCGGCTCCAAAAGTCAATAGTGGCACAATTTTGACCCTGAAAACTTCTAAGATATGAGATATTTTGACAGACTTCAATTTAGTCGCCAGTCTAAGGATTCCCTTATATATAGCTGCAGTTTTTAATATTACCTGGTTCCTATGCATTAGCCAAAGGCCATTGCTACTGAAATTAACCCCAAGGTAGACAAAAGAGTTCACCTGAGGAAATTCACTGCCACCTACATTCCATTTCCAGGCTTGAGATCTTTCTTCCATCACCATAATCTGAGATTTACCAACATTTATAATAAACTCGTTCTTGGCACGGTAAGATTGTGCACAGCCCTACAAATTGCACAGCCCTACTTTGGCCCTGATCCAAGGTCCGTACAGCCCCAACCTACTATGCATGCATGCACAGAGCAAGAGTGTGGTTGGTGCCAAACGGGAAGTCTGCTACTTCATGACCATGCCACCCACTGTCAAAAGAAGCAACAGGACTGCAGTAGGGAAAGGAGTTGTAGCCTGGAGGCAGGAGGCTTCCTGGGTGGTACCAAGCACATGCAGACCTAACATAATGTGTGTACACACATAGTAGGTTAGGTCTGCAAACAAACACATCAGGTATATGTGAAGACCTTGGATTCGGGCCTTGGCAATTAAACGAGCCTCCAGTCTGTAGAACTTCCTCTCGATTGTGAAAGAGCTTACTTCTGTAACAGTTAAAGTGATAGCAGTTTCTGTGCCTTATCTGGAATTCAAACTAATATTTTGAGAATTTCATTTATGGTCTGGAACTAAGGACATTTTAAAGTTATGGCTCAAGGGCAAGATTCCTTCAGAATTAAAGCATCCTTGTTTGGCCATAACATAATAATCACAATTGTAGTTAAAAGTTGTGGAATGGTAGGTAATTTACTTGATAGTGTATTATTACTTAATTAAAATCATTAAGCTTTGATTAAACGAGAATGCTTAGTTGTTGTTTACTCAGCCGCCCCGAGCTGTTTTCAGGAGGGACGGGATATAAATTGATTAAATAAATAAACAAATAAATAAATAAATAAATAAATATTCCTTTTTCTTAAAATGTTTTTGTGTTTTCTCAGTTTGAATAGTCTTCGCCCGCCCCCCCACCTCACTCTCTCCCCATTCCAACTTCCAGTTAATAAGTTAATAAGTGACACTCAAGGTTTGGTTCTCTCTCATATCTGTCAAACTGGCACAAGAACGGGAAGGAATAATAATAGTAGTCAGGGTATGTTTCCTTAAATGCCAATAAATTCATCTTCAGTCTTCTCATTAAATTGCAGAAAGTGTTATGGATAAACTTAGTTGGGCTACGATTTGGCCTGAATACACAACCTATTGATATGATAACAGTGATGAGGGTGCTTATCTTCTGATGTCATTTGTGAACAAAGGAGTTCTCATTTGATAGAAAATAGAAAAACTTCCCCCACTTATTATACAGTAATAGGATTCCAGAAATGGAAAACCGTGGATAGATATGAAGAGCTGATAAAGAGAAGTAATTGGAAAGTGTGAGACTTTTCTCACACTTTCACCCTCACTCCCAATCTCTAGGCCCTTGTAGAAAAAATACTTTAAAAACAAATGTAACATTTATGTAAATTATCTTTTCGTAAGGCACATTACAGGAATAACTTAATACATCATAAGTCTTTAAAAATAAAGTCAGACCAATCATATTATATTACAGTTGCTGATAGTTACTAACCATTATAGTTTGTAATTAAGTTTACTATGCTGAAACTTTCATCGTAATATTTTATGTACTCAGTCGTCTGAACCAAAATTTCCATGGAAGTATGGGTTTGTTCTTGAAAATTTAAGTATAATCCCCTTTTGTCATTTGAGTGAGCTAGAGCCAGGATAAGAAAAATAACATGAACCTGACTCTTGTCCCACTAAATCATAGTATATTCCTCTATTCATTTATTTATTTTTATGTTTAAAAATTGATTTTATATTATGTTGGAAGCCGCCCCAAGATGTCATAGGCATGGGCGGCGGCATATAAATATAAATAAATAAATAAATAAATAAATAAATAAACAAACAAACAAACAAACAACCCCCATGTCTTCTCGCGTCTCAGTGAGCACAACAGTTTTGGGGGCCAAACAAGTGGGCTATTTTGATTTCAGGCACCTTGCACTTGCCCCACTGTTCCTGTGCCCCAGTGCGCCTCGTTGTTAGATTATAGGGGTGTGCACCAGGGTTCCAAGTCATTTTTCATTATTAAAATGTGTTTTCATTTTTGTTAATAACAAAATGTCATTTTTTGTTATTGTTGTTGTTATCGGTATCAGTATAGATTTCAAACAAAGATTTTATTTTTGGTATTGGGATAGATTTCATGTGCCAATGAAGAATTATTGTCAGAAGTTGAAATCCTTCCCTTCCTCATTGTGCTACAAAAAGAACTGCACACAATAATATATCCTATACAAAATATGTAGTTTTAGTTATATAATATATACAGAATCTAAGCTAAACCTAACCCATGTGTAATACAAAATGTTCCTATCCTATAATCCTAATATATATAATAAAACAGCCTACACACACAATTAATATCTATATAATATATGGACAGGAAGAGACATACAGGTGAAGGGAAAAGGAAAACTCAGAGGTATATCTATATATGTGTACCTAAGGAATAAGGACTGGAGATTATATATATATATAGATTGGAGATTCAAGCCGTTTCAACAAACGCACTCTCACAAGCAAGAAAGCTAACAGAGTGAAGCAGCCCAGCCCTACAATATTAAAGGTTGCAGTGCCCCCCACCCCACCCCCAGAGCCATCCTGATTGGTTCTGGAAGGCAGAGGCATTGAGGAATCACAGGTTGCCATTCAGCTGCTGGGATCTGCTTGCACTGCTCATTGGTCACAGATACATACATCAGGTCCTTCCCCTCCCAGCTCAAGAGTTCAACACTGTTTCTGGCTCCGAGATGTCTGCTCCCTCCTCCCCTCTCCACATTTCCCTCCAAAAAACACCTGCCAGACAATAACAAAATCAATAACGACTTTCATTATCGTTATTGATTTTGTGTTTTTTTTGTCATTTTCATTATTGCAGTAATGAAAATGATAATTTTCATTTTTGTTATTGATATAACAAAACAACATGCACACCTCTATCTCCTTTACAACTGGAGTGAAAGAGAAGTAACGCCAATGCGTCACTCTGCTACTCAGTGCAGAAGAATCAGTGATATACATATTGCAAATGCTAGCAAACTTGAACAGCACAAAGATCATAATAAAGTGCAGGAGATGTATTTTTAGAAGTGCCGTTGATCTGATGAGTTTTTACAACTTCATTCTGTGTGCTAAAACCATGTGGCTACCCAAGAGTAAAACCTGAATGATTTTTTGTAAAAATGGACAAACTCTCTGTTCTAATGCTAACATCTGGGTTATTTCATTAGTACCCACAGCTGACATTCATGTGTCTTTTGTTTCTTTTATCATTTCCTTCTGATTCTGCATGCATGTAGGGGTCTATTTCTATACCTTTGTGATTTGGGCCAGCCGGTTCATTGTTACGAAGAAGGATTTCTCATTGATTACTGTTATGGCATTAATTATTAGGGCTGTAGCGGCATAACGCCGCGGCAGCTTTTACCGACGGAAACCCCTATTCCGCACATCGTGGCACGGTTCGGCAGAGGCAGCTTTCCGAGGGCTGC
>QEPC01007610.1:99453-117932 GCA_003113815.1 Sphenodon punctatus
TTAATTATTATTCCACGTTAACTGCTCCCACATCTGTGGAGTTCATTTGATTACTTATCTGTCTCTGTTGCCCAATAAAGGACAAATATTTTTATACTATATTAGTGTTAATCCTCATCTGGGAGTATTTTTCCTAGTCATGGTTGGAATATTAAGATGCAAATATGTTCAAAGTTTGCCAGAGGCTATATTTAATTTGCTACAGTTCTCTTTCTCTCACTTTCCTCCCTCCCATTTGGCATATGTGATCAGACTATCGAAGTTAATTTATGATTCAAAGTACTCATTTATATTGCAAACAAGAAGCACAATTTAAAAGCCATTCTAACTCCTTCATGAGGACCTCATTATTACTAGGGGTGAAATGAGTTTTTTCAAAAATGGGAAATCTCAATAAAATCCTGTTTCTGGATACTATCTCGGTTGAATTGAGAACCTCTCAATACTCAGCAATGTGTTGACCAACATTTTGTTTCCCACTAACTTTCAGCTTTCCTGGATCAAATTTACTGCTTTGCCATCCATTTAAAATTCCAAGAAGTTATACCAATGCAATACTGCATTTCTTGAACTCCGTTTTCCCTTGTATTTCTTGGTCACTCATTGGCTGGTATACAGATTCTTTACTAATCTGCATTCCATTTGCAGATTGGTCAAAGCAAAGGGAACACAGAATAACAATTCTGATTAGAGACACTGGAGTGGAGGTTAAGGCACACTGGGGCGAGGTTAACGGGTGGGCTATTCGTATAGTGATTGGCTTAGTGTCAGGTTATAAGTCCCTCCAAGTATCTACAGGCTGGAAGACAGTACCTTCAGCTATATGGTAAATTTCAGGTACACTGGTTGGACTACAAAGTTGTTACAGTCAGTAAGACATGCATTTATAAGTTAATTGCTTATTCCACCAGGACCCTTTAGTCAATCTTTCCAAACATTGGCAGAGATAGTAAATATGGGAAGGGGTATAAACATGCCAAGTTTCATCTACACTAAATGTGAGGCAAAGAAGTTAAAGCTAAGACTGTATATGAAGATTTTTGCAAAATAAATTCAACTGCTTATAAAAATGGATTACTTTATCCAGTCTTTACACTTAATGCCTTCCATTGGAGATACACTCCTTCCACAATTTAGCCAAATATAATGAAAAACAAAAAATTTACAGCCATAAATGTGTTTTCTATTGAAACTAATGGAAAACAAAAACAAAAGCAAAAACAAAAATGACAATTTGATATTTATAAAAAGGAAACAACAGATTTAAATAACAAAAATGAAAAAATTAAAAAGACATGAGTCCCTGGTGCACACCTCTAATGGAGACGATGTTCTTGGTGGTCATGCCAAGGCTGTGGAACTCCCTCCAGGTAAAGGCCTAGATGGCCCCAGACTGCCCCTCTTTTCAATGTCATTGCAAGACCTGGCTGTTTCGCCGGGCCTTTAGCAAGGGAGATGGGTAAAGGTAAGTTCTATTTACTTTTAGGGCTGGGATATTTATTTTTCTGATTTTTTATGTCTTTCACATCCCCTTCTTCCCCTGGGGGGATTTCCCCCCCCCTTTCAAATTGGGTTATGTTTATATTGATTTTATATGTCTGTATTTTATATATTGTAAGCTGCCCCGAGCTGTCTTGGCAGGAAGCGTGGGATATTAAATGTTTAAAATAAATAAAATAAATAAATAAAATATCCCCCCATTCCACCTCACTCAAGAATCACAGACTCCACAAAATGTGCCAGAGAAGTCTTCACTGCTTGCAGTGATTAATTTGTAAAGACTGAAATGCCAGAGCCTAAGCCTGTCTCAGAAGTTATGCTCCAATATGGATGTGCAAACACAGTTCAAATGTTCAGAGTTCGGACCGAACTCAGTCCGTTCAGGTGACTGAACAAAATCTTCGAACTGAACTCGAAAATGACCGAACAGTTCGGTTGCATTTGGGTGAGGTCGGATGAGTTCGTGACTTGAAGGCCCATTCAGGCGGGAAAACCGTGACTAGAAGGCCCAGGGAGGGGGAGACAGCTGAGGAGCAGACTTCCTGGCACCAGGTGTGGAGAGACTTGGAGTAGCTATCAGGCTGCGCAATCACCATCCCTTTTCTCCTCAGACCACTGGCTTGGCAGTCTGCAATTGGACATTGGGGAAGGGGGGGCTAGGTTTCACAGAGCCAATGGGACTTGTGGTAAGGCGGACACAGCAAGTAACAAGTCATTGCCCTCCCCCCTTCCAACATCTTCTGAGCTAGCCACTGATCCTGTCAGCAGCCATTTTCAAAAGTCTCCCTCTCCTAGCAGTTTGTGTACCTCCCAATCCATTGTCATCCTCCTCCTATTTCACCCATCTTACACATTTACCTCCCTAGTATCTTTTATTTAGATTAGATGAGATAGATTTAGGCGTTGTTTTTATTTTTTACCCATCCCTGTGTTCTTTCTCCCTACCCTCCATTGAATCCCCCCCCTCCTACCATATATTCCATCCCTGATTCCCTTCCCCTCTTTTGGGATTTATTTAGGGTAGCATTAGATTGATTTAAGTGAGCTGTCTGTATTTCCCTGCCCCTCCACCCCTGTAGATAGATAGATAGATAGATAGATAGATAGATAGATAGATAGATAGATGTAGGAGTTAGCTTAGTGATAGAGATAGATAGAGATAGTGTGTGTGATTCAGTTTCATAGTGTTTGTAGTACTAGGCCTTTTTAGTTATTAGATATTCCATTTAGTTCCATAGGTTTTAGAATAGTTAATAGCAGTTAGGTTTAGTGTATATCTATATCTGTATCTATATAGAGACATATATAGTTCCATAGGTTTTAGAATATATCCATATATCCATTTAGTTCCATATATAGACATATATAGACATATAATATTAGATTAAAAAATTGAATTAAAATTTATATATATATATATATATATATATATATATATATTGGTGCCCTATGCAGCCCTGCAACATGCATAAATAACCACCAAGGGTGGTTAAAGGGTGGTTAGCGTCATGTCTGAAAGTACCCATGATGTTCCTCCAGGGTCACCAATGTCCCCTATTATTGATGTGATCCCCAGCAGTCCTCCTGCGGGGCTTTCTACAAGTTGAGACCCTGCTGGCACATCTTGGGGCTATTACGCTACATGTGCTGCTGCTGTCAGGTAGGGATCTGACAAGCTGTATATACAAACATACAATGAGATTCTGCCACCTGCCAAAAGCAGCACAGAGGGGTAAAAGATTGGAAAGTTCAAACTCAGCTGTTAACAGGTTTAACTTTTATAATAACTTTTTTAAAAACAAACATCAACAATATAACAAGACATAAAAATAATAAACTTACATGTCTCAGGGCCAAACGATAGTGATACCGAAAATAAAATATTTGAAATCTGTATTGATATCGGTACTGATACTTATATTGATACCGATTTTCCGAATGTTCAGCCGAACCAAACTCCGCCGAACCAAACAACCGAACCCAAACTCGGTTTTCAGACCAAATGCCCGAACATCCGAACTGCGTTCTGTTCACACATCCCTACTCCCCAAACTAAGAAGCCACATACCTTGCCATAGAGTTTATTCAGAGCAGGGAACTGAACCCCAGTCAGCAATCTAACATCACTGGATCACACTGCCTTACTACACTTGAATATAAAACAGGAGTTCTTGTGATATAATCTGTATGATGACCAGCACAGAGGGTAGGGTAAGAAAGTATTTAATTTTATTTTATTCATTCAGAGAGATTGTGTGGTTGCCATGTTTGTCCCAAGTAACACGGAGGAAAGAAAAGTGATTCAAATGATATATTTTATTGGACCAATTGCTGTTGGTGCAGGGACTGTGTCTATTTTATTACTTTGTAAAGTGCCAGGTACACTGCTGGCACTATATAAATGTTTGTTAATAATAATAAATAATAAAAAAAAGCTTACATGCATAAAGAAGAGCCCTGTGTGACCCCAAAGTTGGTCAAATAAAAACTTATCATTCAAACTATTTTGTAGGGATGGGCGAACAGATCGCGGTTCGGGTTTGTCTGTTCGGTTTGGCTGCGTTCGTTTCCCCCGTCCGTTTCGTCCATTCGGTTTGGCTGCGTTTGGTTCATCTGTTCGGTTCGGCAGTTCGGCTAGTTCACCGAGTTTGGCTTCGGCTGTTCGGTTCGGCTGTTTGGCTAGGCCGTTTGGTTAGGCTGTTCGGCTGTTCGGTTCAGCCGTTCGGGAAATGTTGTTATGAGTGTTTTTTGTTTTTTATATGGGTTTTTGGTTTTTTATTGGGTTTTATATGGTTTTATTTTGTTTTTTATTTAGTTTTTTTGTTTTTATATGGGTTTGTTTTATTTATTTATTTTATCTAATATTATATCTATCTATCTACACTAAATCTAACTGCTATTAACTATTCTAAATGCTATGAACTAAATGGATTATCTAATAAGTACACAGACCTACTCCTACAAACACTAAAACTAAATCACTAACGCTATCTCTATCACTAAGCTAACTCCTACAACTCTCTACTATCTATCTATTTATCTGTCTTTCCCCCCCATCCCATATCTATATCCATAGATATGGATATGGATATATATGGATATATGGATATATATGGATATATATACATCCCATATATATGGGATGGGGAGAATCACAAACAGAAGAGGAGTCTGTAGTGAAATACATACTCAATGAGTCTGTACAGTGAAATGCATAACACAAGGTTTCAGTTTAAGGTTTGTTTCATTTCAGTACAAAACTGAAATGAAACTTAAAGCAATCTAAAAATCCTGCTCAACGCCTGCTGTTCATGAACAGTGACTAGCTCAGAAGGTGTTGGGAAGGGGGGAGGTAGATAATTAGTTTCGTTTCTTGCAAGCCTCTCCACCCCTGGTGCCTGGAAGTCTGCTTCTCAGTGACTGACTACACCTCCCTGTCATGTTTGACCTTCCAGGGAACCTTTTTTTGCCACCCGAACGCGATCCGAACTGACCGAACTGTTTGGCCGTTTCGCCGTTCGGTGATCGATTTTTTCGGTGTGTTCGTGTTTGGTCATCTGAACAGGCCGAGTTCGGGCCGAACTCCGAACTTGCGAACCGCGTTTGCCCATCCCTACTATTTTGCTTCCCATTTTATTTATTCAAATGTATACTCCACTCTTCCTATAAGGCTCAGAGAGGCTGCTGGTTCTCAGCTTGTTTTTATTTCTTAGAATAAGCCAAGAACAGTTATTCTTGATGAGAACTGAATGAAACTCAAGATCGAGTTTCACCACTAACCCTGATTAGACGCAAACCAAATAAAGACGGCTGAATTTGTAAACTGTCCCTAAACAATCTCTCTTTGCTAACAAGAAAAGAGGTAGAAAAGCAGCAACAATGATTATGTAAGAATCTGATGACTGAGAACAAAACCACTACTGCCCCTTCAGCCTTTCCCCTCTCCCTCCACACCCAGATGCCTCATTTTGGAAAGGCATTTTGCTGTGTGTCGTGATCTGAGAAAACAGGCCCTCTCCCACCTTGTTCAGTTGCAGGCTGCCAGAGGCCACCTGCCCAGCCGCTGAACTTCCCTGAGATAGCAAGAAAGAGCCCTCATTAGGGGCAGTCATCGGGAGGAAATTGTGTAGTTGGATCTGCAGTTTCTGGATTTATGGATCCATATTATGGATTCTAATTTAAATCAATAATAAAAAAAAAGAAATCATTGTGCATGTGCAAAATGGCTGCCGGACCATCCTTCACATGCGTAACTTTTTCCAAAATGGTGGGAGCAGCTTCACTGCCATTTAAGGACAGCTGGTCTGTGCATGCACAAAATGGCCTTCGTTCATGTGTGGACTGGCTGCCCTTTTACAAAATGATGGTGATTCTGCTTCCACCCTTTTTGGGAAAGGGTGCACAGCTGCAGAATGGTACCATTTTGCATATACACAATGATTTCTCTTCTTTATTTAATGTTTTAAAAGAGTGAAAAATTAATATGCAACAGGCCTGTTGCCACTGTTGCAGTTCGGTACAGATTAATCTGTAACAGCCCATTACTAGCAGTTATGGATTAATAACTGCCAAGCACGTGCACCTGAGACCCCACATCTTTGTGAATGTTACACCTCTTCTTTCTCCCTCTGTTCCTCTTCCTTCATCTCCCCCCACCCCCGTCTCTCAGATTGTAAGCCCTAGGGCAGGAACCGTGTCTATTCCATTACTTTTTAAGGGCCAGGTACACTGCTCACGCTACATAAATGTTTGATAATAATAATAATAATAAATCTGAACCTGTAATGTAATGCCCACACCTAGCCCTTACAGAACCACAGTCCTTGTCATAGGACTATCACCAGTTGGGCTATATATTACATTTTACTTGCTGGGTGGCTACAGTAAAGACCAGAGTTTAAGTCTTTCCTTTTCGGAAAGGCAAACAGAATAACCTATTAACAGTGCAAACCCCTGGCAGGATAATGCACACACATTATGGGACTTAGACTAACCCTTCTATGGGACTTAGACTAAGGTTTGCTAGTGCAGGAACTGTCTCACCTGAGAATTGCACTCAGATAGAAATGAAAGGGGCTTTTTAATGCCAAAAAAGTCAGTATTTCTTACAATAGGTCTGACAAAGTTAAACATAAAATTAAAGGAGATAAAACTAATAAGAAATGTTTTAAACTATGGTAGTGAAGCTTCATTTGATGGGTACTTCCAATGTGAAAAATCTCCCCCCATATAAAACTTTTCCACAACATGAAGAAATGCTGCAGGATTACAGTAAAGCATAAAGGAAGAGGTAGCAGTAAAATCCAATAAAACCACATTCATACACAACTGGCCAAGCAGAAAGCTTTCACACATAGGCATATATGTTTTTCACTTTAAAACAGGATGACCAAATACTAAATCACCAAACCTAGAGAAGAATGAAAGCAACACATACTAACAGCATCTAAATCTGCATTTTCTTTTTTAAAATGCATTTAAATCCCTAAATGATTTATTTTATAGTAGTCACTGAAGCCAATTTAATAAGCAGCAAGAAAAAAATCTTTTACAAAACCACCCATCCTCATCTATCATTAAAGATATATGGGGACAAAGCTCAAAGTAATGTTTGCCCTCATGAGGGACCACCATACACCTTAGTGGCAGGAAAGATCCTACAGTCATCAAGGATCATAAAACAGTCTTGCAGTCCCCTTTAAAAATCATTGATTAGACATGGAAATACTTGCAGTTGAAATTCAAGAAACAAAATTGCACTTTAAAATGGCTACAATTTGAACACTCTCCCTGTGCCTATTAGCAAGAGGCAAACCAGTGTGAATATCAACACCCTCCCCTCTCCTCTTAGAGAGGAATGGAGGAGAATGGAATGTACTGGATTTTTCCATTTTTCTATAGTATTTTCCTCCTTATTCTTCTTACAAACACCCACCCACAAACCCATCAACTCACCTCTGAAGCGGTGTTGTAGAAAAAAATCCAGTGCCATGTGTCCTCAGGAGAACGTCCCCTAAAAAGGGATGGAATGAGAATCACTTTTTGTTCTTGTGAGATTTCGTGCTAGGAATGATCTCGGCTCCAGTATGAAATTCCATGAGATCTCATAAAAAACAAACAAATAAAATTACTGTGCATGCACAAAATGCCCACCAGGGCTATTCTCTGCATGCATTGCCCTTTTCCAAAATGGCGCTGACAGCATCACCATCATTTTGCAAAGGACAGTCGGTCTTCACATACAAAAAATGGCCATGGTGCATGTGCAGAATGGCTGCCCTTTTCCAGAATGGTGGCGGTATCATTTTGGAAAAGGGCTTTACATGAGCAGAACAGGCTCGGTGCCCATTTTGTGCATGCACAGTTAGTACTACTGCAGTGCTTTACACCTCCCACCCCCCTTTCTCTTGTTTCCCGATGAGAATGTAGTCAAGACGATGCTGGTTCTTGTGTGTCAGAACGAGCCAAGAACTGTGATTCTCATCGAGGAACACGATAATCATAAGGGTGAGTTTCAGCCCTACTAGAAAGCCAGCTAGCCTGCAACATGGTGACTCTGGGCTCCCCATTGCTAATGGCTGCCTGGAGCAAGTTCAGGTAGGCACAAACCACGTCCCCTATTCACAGCTCTATTATCTGCTGCCATTGGCTAAGGTCGATGTGTATTTTGTCCCAAGATTACTCTAATTGACTGGATTCCTCCCTAGGAACCCAATATTAGAGATCCCGCCAACCCCACATGTAACCCTCCCCCTAAACTGATCAAAGTTCAAAGTTATTTATTAAGCACTGGCTATTACCCTGGTCAAAAATATAAAATGTACAAGTAAACAAATTATGCATACATACAAAACAACAACTAAATATTGGCAAAATACATTTAAAAAATCATAATAAATCCCAACCTCTAGGATACATGGCAAAACTTCAAGAGGTAGGAGCAAGCCAAGCAGGGTATTTAACCCCCATGGCTGCCCACATAGGAAGGGCACAACATTCAATCCTGTCATCATAAATTGCTCCACACGGAGCTGATGATCATGACACTACTCCCATGAACAAAGAGTCTTGCTCTTAGACAGAGCATATATGGCAACAGCACTTGATTCCTAAAGGAAAAAAACATCTTGCTCTTCTCAAACTTGGTCTTCTCACTGTTGTCTTCCAAAGAGGACATACTACACTTTAAGATTTACAGCAAGAGCACTGGTTCCTGTAGAGTGCCTTGCTTTTTTCGGCACTTGAGTCGGCAGCTCTTGACTCCTGAGTGGGGCTATGGAGCCAATAACAACAGTATTTAACTTATAGGAGGGACACCAATCTTTTCTTAAAACTGTTGGCAACACTCTCCGTCTCCTGTAATAGATTCCTAACTCTTCAAAGCATATAATTGCAACACTTAGCTCCTACTAGCCTGCCCATAGAGACTGTCATAATAACAATTATGACCCTCTGTAATACATAGTAAGTAAACCAACAACCTGTACATTAATGGCAACAAATGTTAAAAGGAAAAATGAGGGGAAAAAAACACCCCCAAAAACATAAAAGTATATTACTGAACAGATTAATGTGCACAAAACCCAAGGGATACGAAGTTTAACAATGACACAGAGAACTTCCCTACTACAACATGACACAAACAAAATCTGTATAACAAACGGGGGCACAATGCAGCGATGGAAAGAGAAATGAATCAGGAAACAATGAAACTTCTCTGAAGGTGAAATTATTGACGTTTCGCTGGAATGCTTCCTCAGAAATATGATGTCCTGCTGTTCTTGCTCGTGCAACAGAAATTTCAAAAATATAGTCGTGTTGTTATACAAAATCGATTACATTCCCTACGGCAAAACAATATACAACAATGGCTCAATAAGATGACAAGGCGACTTAATTCCACCAAGACTTATGCAACCAATGCTCTTACATTCAGCGTAAAGGGGGAGTCTGTTAACTCCCAATTTGTTCCTGGTATGTAACTGCAATAGGAAAACAGCATTTGCTGAATTTAAGAGCATTGGTTTCCGTGACCCCTTTCAGTCTGGTTTTCGGCCTGGTTATTGTACGGAGACTGCATTGGTGGCCTTGCTCGATGATCTCTGTCTGGCATTGGACCAGGGTCATCAGACCCTGTTAGTCCTGCTAGACCTTTCTGATGCATTCAACACTGTCGACCATGAGGTGTTTGTGACCCGCCTGCGGGACGTTGCAAGGATTGGCGGGATGGTCTTGGACTGGTTTTGTTCATTCCTGGCTGGGAGAACTTACCGGGTGGTCTTGGGGGATTGTCCCCACGGGACCTCATGTGTGGAATCCCACAGGGTGCCATTCTGTCCCCCCTCTTGTTTAACATCTATATGCAGCTGTTAGGGGAGATCGTGAGAGGGTTTCAGAGCATGCAGTATCATCAATATGCTGATGACACTCAGCTCTACCTCTCTTTTTCTACTGACCCAGGTCATACAGACTGCTTTTAGACGTGGGCAGGCACTGAAGGTGCCTCCGGAGCCACGTGTTAAGAGAGAAGCCATGCTGTGCTGCTGGAAATGATGTGCTCCCCGTTGCCGGCAATGGTGGCTGGAGACGCGGCACTTTGCAGAGGCGCATTCTGGAGACCTAAAAATTGAGGTCTCTGCAAATGCCACATCTTCAGACACCATTGCCGACAACGGGGAGCATGTCACTTCCAGCAGCACAGCATGGCTTCTCTCTTAACGGGCGGCTCTCGAGGCGCCTTCAGCACCCTCGTCTAAATGTGGTGACAGTCTCCTTATTCTCCCAGTGCCTGTCAGCTATGGGGGCTTGTATGAGGTTGAACCACCTGCAATTGAATCCTGACAAGATGGTAGTGATGTTGGTGGGCAAGGGCTTGGGGGGCCTGGGGGTGGTTGAATCCCTTGTTGAGGGGGCTCACCCTCTCATGGTCTCTCAAGTGCAGAGTCTGGGCGTGCTCCTCAACTCACGGCTCAGCTTGGAATCTCAGGTTGTGGCTGTGGCAGGGAGTGCATTTTGGCAGTTACGTCTTGTCCAGCGGCTTCGGCTGTATCTCTCAGACTCCGACCTTGCCACTGTCATCCATGCCTTCATCACCTCGAGGTTGGATTACTGCAATGCGCTCTATGTGGGGCTGCCCAAGAAGCTGGTCCAGAGGGTGCAGCTGGTGCAGAATGCCGCAGCCCGTCTCCATACCGGGGCAGGTCGCAGGGAGCACATGACACCAGTGCTCCGGGCTCTGCACTGAGTGCATATAAAGCGCCAGGCCAGGTTCAAAGTGCTGGTTTTAACCTTTAAAGCCCTTCACGGCCTGGGCCCTACTTATCTGCGGGACCTCCGCACTCCCCATGAGCCTGTGCGCCCTTTGAGATCATCTGTGGGAGCCTTTTTCGAGGTTCCCCAGGCAAGGCAGGTGGCCACCGATGTTCGATCTTTGTCAGTGGCTGCCCCTGTGCTGTGGAATTCGCTCCTGTAGGAGACTCAGTTGGCCCCCGCTTTCCTGTTATTTCAACGTTTATGTAAGACCTGGCTTTTCCGCCAGGCCTTTGGTGAGGGGTAGGGGTTGGGTTGGTGGGGTTGGAGGGGAGGGAAGTTTTGTTTCCCTTCGTAATGTGGGATTTTTAACTGTTTTAAATGTTTTATTATTTTAATGTTTTTTTATATTGTTGTTCACTGCCCCAGGCTTCCCTGTGGGCTGGAGGGGTGGGATAATTTTTTTATATAAATAATAAAAAATAAATAATTAAATCATTAGATGATCTAAAGGGGATCTCTACTATCTCATGTAGAGTATTATCCCCATAGATGGGTTCTTGGACACCCGTTCTTGCATTTAAATCTCCTAACGAGATCAAAGGAGCATTAGGATAGTTGAATTCTGTTTATTAAAAAAAAAAATCTAGTTGGCTCCAGATTTATTTTTTATAAAAGGGTGAAATTGGGGAGGAATATATGTATTTAGAATTACTACTAACTTCCCCTCTGTCACCTGCCACTGAACTGCTATCATACCTTCTATATGAGTGGAAATGGTAGTAAACAAACCCTGCACGTCATGAGATACTAGGATAGTCACTCCTCCAAGGATTTCCCCCTAGGGTGACCTCTCTCTGGAAAGGTCTGAGCAGCTGCTGCAAGGGTCTGAGATAGCAACACACCAACACTAACTGGCGAGAACAGGAGACCATCAAGCCCAACAGTCTTGCCAGAGTTTTGAGTCTCAGCCGATGGGTGGCCTGCACCAGGCGAACCAAAGACTGAATATTTTCCTGTCTCCTGTATCTGCCCCTAGTTTTTAATCAGACACCTGGTTTATGGAAAGTCAAGCACTCCAACGTATGTATGTATGTAATTTTCTTCACCCCTTCCTAGCCAAGTTTTCTGGAAGTTGATAATCTGGTGAGTGATCACAAAATTACACCAGTCTTTATCTTTTAACATATCCTAGGCAGTCACTTGGCGTGCAGCTGTAGGGGCTTTTAAGTTGGAGATTTTCAGGAGGCAACAGTCTGAACTCTCCAACCTCAATTTGTGAAAGGCCAGAAGGCTTTCTACCATGGAATATAAGCAGGGCTCCTGCGGGGAATCTGGACAAGAAGTTCTAGCTATGGGCCATCTTTCTTATGGAGCTTACGGCAGAGGATGGGAGAACCATCTGAGATTGGTGGCGGCAATTTCCACCCCCAGCCGGGACTCCTCAGGAACCTCCCCTCTGTTCCCTTCCAGTTTTGCAACAAAGAGAACACTCTTAAGCAACTCCATTGCCAATACTGGCAGGGGAGCTCCAGCTCTATCCTCCAGATGGCTAGTTAGAGCCCCAGGGAAGTGGTATTATACTATTCACCTACATTACTGGTCTAAATCTGCACTGTGGTATTTTCCAAGACCACATTGTCAGGCTGTAGTTGAGCTACTGAACTCGAAGCTGGAGCAAATGCAATAAATGCAGAGAGAGGGCTTGGGTTTTGGTCATCAAGGGGATCTGGGTTCTACAGGGATCACTGGAGTGAGTTTTGGTTTCTGGTAATTCTGATTGATTCAGTATTATGTTTTATTGTGTTTTATTTTGTCATGTGTATATTTGTTGCGGCCAAACAATAAAGATTTGTTGTTGTTGTTGTTGTAATTGTTTAACTTATCCTTATGATCCTTGATGTTCCAAGAGAGGAGCAATGGCGGGAGGGAGGGATATGTCCCCTATATTTAGTCAATTTGTTTTATCTAACGTAGCTGGTAAATGGTGAGCTGTGAAGGAATTAGTACGTATTGTAGATGAGAAGATTTTCATTAGAGATGATGGAAGGTCATATAACAACCAATCCTCAGACTGGCCTGTTGTATTTATTACCTTCAATACTGGAATTGGGCCTTAGTTGATTAAAGGATCAGGACGAGGCAAAACCTCTGTGCTTTTCAGATCGGAATTTTCTTTGTCATTCTTTCTGTTATCTTGTACATTTCTTAGTCTCTTGAGATCCTGGGTTCTTTTCTCATCATTAGATGAATCCAGTAAGGCCCTGGCCAATGTATTCTCCACCCGCTGTATATAAATACCTGTGGACTTTAAAGTCCTGCATTCCCCCCGTATCAGTTCTACCGTACTGATATGGAAAAAGAGCACATCCCATCTATAAAATTATGTCTGTCACAAAGGGGACGCAGGGCAGAGAAGTCCTCCATCTCAAAATCCAAATCCATAAAATTTCTTAATAAGGTTTTGATCTCAGTTAAGGACAAAGACTGTCCTCTTGGCAGATGGCTAACGGACCTCTTTCTCCTAAAATTGACTATCAAAGCTGGGTCCCATTTCTCCTCTGTGGTATCTGGCCAAACTTTTAGGAGAATAGGATGTTTAAGGACTCCCTCTTTGTTAACATCCAAAGTTCCTTCCATATGACATAGTGAGGGCATTACAAGTTGTTCTTTCCTGTTTTCAAGCTCTACCAATTTTTGTGGAGGGTCCGTGCGTGGCTAAGACTGATCTAACTTCTGTAGATCATCTTTCCCTTTATGTAAAGATAAGGCAAGGAGTCTCTCTGATGTTCTACAGGGCGCTATGGCTGACTAAGACAATTTAGTGGATTCCAAATTCTCTGTCTGGGTCTCCTTACGGAGCTTCTCAATTGAACAATCTCTAAGAGCATTTGAGAATTTTAGCCATAGACCTCACACTAGAATTTTCATATTTGAAATCAGGTCAAGCATTCCCTCCATTTTCATTTCCAAACTCTGACATTTTGCCTCCTGTTGTCTCATATGGACATCTATATCATTTGCCAAGGACTTTAGGGTATAATCGATCTTTATCATTTGTACTTCAATAGGATAATTTCCCTTTCCTATTTCTTGTGATTGTGACATCTCTGGGGTGGGGGAGGATTCTAAGGAACTTATCTCTTTTGTTCCATCTCGACCTGCCTGTGTAAAAAACTGTGTAAATTTGGCCTGAGTCAAGGGAAGTGTCTCTCTTCTAACTGCTTGTGTTACTTTGTCCATATTTAATTTTAAGGGTATTAATTTTAAGGAAGGGGAGTGAAGAGGGAGAATGGTTCTGGAGCGTAGGGCCATCTTATTTGTTTGAGACATATCTACCAGCAACAGATCATGCCAGGGATCAGGTGTACTTTTCCACTATCACCACCATGACTACCACCTCCTCACCCACTGCCACTGTCCTCCTCGTCAGGCCTATCCATGCCTTACTGCAGTTGCTGCTTTAGCTCCTTCCTCCAACTCCTTCCCCAACCACCATAAAATACCAGCAGCACAAAACAAGCTGTGCAATGCAGGATTTCTGAGTAGAGCTTACCCTTCTTGGGGCTTAGGCTGTCAACCCTTGGCCCGTGCAACTTAGGCAGCACCGAACACAACTGTGTAGTATAGAATTTAGAATAGGCCTTCCCCTTCACGGGGCTTAGGCTGGCAACCTTTGACCCCTGAGATTTAAACAACTAAATATGGGGAAAAGCAGTACAGAATCTTTGGTAGAACCTAGCCCTTCCTAGGGGATAGTCATGCATCCCATGTCCTCTGCTACTAGAAACACAAAACAAGAAATAGAATGGCAAAGGGACTGATTTAACTCCACCCTACTTAAGTTTAGCTAACTGCCTTAAGATCTCTAGAATGTTAGCAGGTAATAAACAAGTAATAAACAATAATTTCCCTAGGGTGCAAGCTAAACAGATAGACACTATGCTAATCCAAACACAGCCCTGTGTCAAAATAATGCCAAATACGTAACTCCTTGCCCTTGGAAAACTAGTGCAGATAGCTCTTGCCCAAGCATTAGTGACAGAGCAATTCTTAGGTAGTCATAAAAATTTAATTACATGCCTTTCCCTTCCCCGGGCTAAATTTGGCGGCTCTTGACTCGATCCCCTTTTCTTTTTCTAGGGCTAAGCTTCCAGGGCTTCCAAGGGCTCCTAAATGCCACACCCTTAGGCTCAGGGCCCCTGTTCCAAGCTACTTCCTCAGCAGGGTGTGAAGTCTCCAGTGGTAGCTTCAAGTCCACAGGTTCTGGCTTCCATTCCTTGCTTGATCCTTTAACAACGCTTGTTGAAGCTCCTTAAGTCCTCCAAGTTCTCATATTCTTAGGCCGTTTTCAGACGAGCGCGGCGGCGCCCGCGCTTGCTTCTTAAAAAAGCCGGCAGCCCGTTCTACACGAGACGCTGCTGCCGAATACGCGCATGCGCGGCCGACGCGCATCCATTTCCGGCCGCGAACTGACCGGGTCGGCGATCGAGGCTGGTCATACGCGGCCGGAAATGGATGCGCGTCGGCCGCGCATGCGCGTATTCGGCGGCAGCGTCTCGTGTGGAACGGGCTGCCGGCTTTTTTGAAAACAAGCGCGGGCGCCGCCGCGCTCGTCTGAAAACGGCCTCAGCCTCTTCAAGGGCTTCTTAATCAAAGGGGGTGCAGCCACGGTTGCCATGATCCGCCAACAACCCCAGCAATGGCCGACACCCTTTGGGTGCCAGGCCCTGCAAAAATACCTGTGGGAGGAGGAGGAGGGCCAATGAGCAATTGGAAGGGCAAGGGCAGCTCTCCCTTCACAGTCTCCACTCGAGCAAAAGTCTCCCCAAGCTGCAACCACACACACCCTAAACTGAACAAAGCTTGTGCCATTCAGGCAGACAGTGTTTTTCCCCAGACATGCTTAGTGAAACACAGGGCCAAGATAAAGCAGCACTGCTCCCAGACCAACTCCTCCCTTATAGCTTCCTGTAATGTATTGAAGCTGACTGGGCAATCTGTAGACTAGTTCCTTAGACAGTTGTCTAATTTGCATCTGCTGTAGCGGGTTGATTACTATGTTCGTCCTGGAAGGATGATGTGAAGCAGATTGCACTTGTAATGGAGTCTCATGTGTGTGTCTATAACTTTAGTGGAGCAGAGCCCATTTGTCCATATGGAAGAGCCTCCCCTGAAAGACAAACTTTAGCAAGTTTTGAAATTCCTATGCCTGCATCTGTGCCTGACACATTCGATATTAAAATGTGAGAGAGAATTGTTTATTTATGTCTGCTTGAAAGTTCCCTTGTACAGAACCTACAATTACTGCCACCGGGAGAGAAACATGTAGCTTCCTTTTTGAAAACACACCTTTTTTCTTGCAAAACATTCACTTGAAGGCAGGAAGAAATCATTTTGCAGCCGCTTTTCCTCCCCTTTCAATTCACTGATTCACCAATAGACACAATGGAGTTTTTGGAACATGAGCCTAGTAATTTTCAGCTTTAGGGAGTATAAAAACAAGACAGCTCTGTGCCCTATTCATGAATTATACTGGGCTAACAGTATATATTTCGTCAGCACAGATTAAAGGGTTTACAAACCTCTACCTAGATACTTTAAGGGGCATATACAGAATAAAAATAAGCCTAATGTATCTCTTTTACCTACTGAGACCAATATATTGATATACCTATGCAGGCTAACGGGTTGAACATACTTATTTTTCAACAGCTTTAGATTTTAGGACAGCGGATGTATTTTTGGGATGTAAACAAGTATTCTTTGCAGTTCTTTCATGGTTTTGAACGAGTGAATCATCCTTTGTTGCTTATTATAAATCAAATTAGCAACCAACAGGTGCAAGGACTGTACAAATCAGAAAGATATTTATGACATTTCTCACAAATATGCAGACTTGTAAGCTAGCTACATTTAAATTCTGTAATAGGTATGGAATGTACTGGATGTTTGCCTGGTTTTCTGTAGTGTTTTCCTCCCATTTTTCATTATTCTTGGGATGCATAGTCAACTGAAATCTCTCTCTGAGTCAATATATTCAATTATGATATGAAAAAATAACTGTTACTTTAAATAAATGCTGCCCTTGGATAAATGTCAGCCTTGAATAAACACTGCATTTTTGTTAGTTTTGAAGTAGAGTCTAGTCTCAGGTAAATGCCACATTGTATAAGCTCATCATTTTGTACAAGTCACGTCCAGCGGAGCTTTTCCGGGTGGTGAAAGGCTTGGTCAGTCCTGCCTGTCTCCAACTAGACCTGAAGCAATCCAATGACCACTGTGACTGATTTATTGAGTAATTGTAGATAAGATCGCTCACATCCACCACGATTTCGGTACCACAGTTATATTGCAGAGGATCATCTTGGGGCTATGGATTAGGGTTGGGCGAATGCAGTTCAGAAGTTCTGAGTTCAGATCTAACCCAAATAGTTCGATCAACCGAACCAAACTTCCAAACCAAACTCGATTTTCGAACTGAACCGAACCGAATTTCCGAACTTGGTTCTGTTCGCCCATCCCTACTATGGATGCCCCATCCTGTCCTGTTTTGTGGGATTGGTTTCAGATGGTGTTGCCTGCTGATGTGGAGTCCTTGTTGGGATCTGTTCGTGCCACCACTTGTGAACAAGATCCATTCCCGTCCTGGTTGGTGAAAGCCAGCCAGGAGACATTACGGCCGTTGCTGGCTGGGGTGGCTAGTGCCTCCCTTTGGGAGGGCAGGGTGCCTGATTTCCTGAAAGAGGCTGTGGTTAGGCCCCTGCTCAAGAAACCATCTCTTGATGCTGATGTTCCTGTCAGTTATTGGCTGTAACCTCCCTTTTTTACGGAAGTTTATTGAATGGGCTGTGGCATGGCAGCTCCAGGAGCATCTGGACTGAATTGTTTTCCTTGACCCCTTTCAGTCTGGTTTTAGGCCTGGTTATGGTATGGAGACTGCATTGGTAGTCTTGGTTGACGATCTCCAACTGGCATTGGACCAGGGTCGTCATACCTTACTGGTCCTGCTAGACCTTTTGGCTGCATTTGACACAGTCAAGCATGAGGTGTTGGTGACTTGCTTGGGGGACCGTTCTGGGATTGACGGAATGGTCTTGGACTGGTTTTGTTCATTCCTTTGAGATCATCTGGGGGAGTCTTTTTGGAGGTTCCCCGTGCAAGGTGGGTGGCCACCGATGTTAGATCTTTTTTGATGGCTGTCCCTGTGCTATGGAATTTGCTCCTGGAGCTCCCAAAGGTAAGCGGCAAGCGCGCTGTAGGGTGGCTCTGTGGAGAGAGGGGGCCGAGCGAGCAGTAGAGGCTCTAGGGGAGGAGGGAGCAGGGCAGGACTTGGGGGGAGAAAGCAGGAGGGGGAACTCTGTTGGGGGAACAGGGCTGAAGAAGCAGGAGGGTGGGCTTTGTGGGGACAGGAGGCTGAGGGAACAGGAGTGGGGCTCTGGGTGGAAAGTAACAAAAATGTACATTTTACTACAATCTCTCGGTCTCAGCAACTTCTATGAAATCACGAAATATTTTTTCAATCTACTTTTTTAAAAACACACAAATTAGAGAAACAAAAAACCTACTGTTTTACAAACTTAGTTAAGGCAGATTCATACCAAGCAAACTTTAACAAACCTAGAAATTGTGTGTTAAGGCTCCCGCCTTAACTTCCACACCATGTAAGCAGTAAAGATGTTGTATGGCTTCGCATACTGTGCTCGCTTACAACTTAGGCTCCATGCACC
>QEPC01007610.1:123587-133910 GCA_003113815.1 Sphenodon punctatus
GGCCGGACGCGGCGGCCGCATTGGCCCCGCCGCCCACCCGTCTCCTCGGAGGGCGGGCGGCGGGGTGCGTGGAGGGGGCGCCGCGTGGCCCCGGCCCCTCCCACTTTCCCCACCGGGATCCCCCCAGCACGTCTGTTGTGCCGTTACGGGGTGACCCCGGCAGGGAACGAAGCCATTGGTGCCGGTACGGGGCCAACGGCCCGCGTATCGTCTGAAAATACCCTTAGAAACAGGCTGGATGGCAATACCACCAATGGGTGCTGAGAGGGAAAAGGAAGAGTAACTGACTTTTACAGTGGAAAAACACCCTTGCTTTGGAATTTCTGGGAATTTTCATAGCAGATGATAATACAAGCCTTCTCAATATATCTTATTCATTTTTGGCAGTGTCTTTTGGCATTTGTCTTATTGGCTGCACACAAAACAAACTCTCAGGATGTGGCAGTCTGTTACAAAGTCTCCAGACATCTCTAAACATCCTATGTATCAATAATAAGGGAAAAGTGCATCCGTATATCAGTGCATAACAGTAACATTATTGTAAGAAGGCAATAAACAAGACACAAGAGTCTATTTAAAATTACAAAGCCATAACTCGAACACAAAGATAGTCTAAATAGTGCTTTCCCTTTCCCTACACATAGTAGATAAAATGAAGTAATGAAATAATATGATGTATGGTACTGGGTAAGAAATCAGAGATGTGACTTGCTTGGAGAAATGATTTACAATGCTATTACAGTAGTTACAGAGTTGTGTACCAAGAAGGATAAAATAAAAGGAGAGCAAAGATTTTTTTTAAAAATATCCTATATCTTAAATAGTGTTGAGGTTTTTGGAGGGGAATGCAGAAAGGACAAACAGATGGCTTGTAACTGAAGTTAATTAAATTCAGCCTCTTTTTCAAGTTGAGTATGGATCAATATATGGAAGTCATTCAGGACTTGGATTGTTAGTGATTGGTGAATAGGCTGATATTCGTATTTGGAGGGGATTCTTTTTGACTACTGTTTCTGACATGAATAAAAGATGAATCAAATACCCAAAATATCTACCAATATTATTATTGTCTTCTTCCAGGGTGCATTGACATGTACACATATTGGAATTTAAAGGTCACACTCTTTAATCCAGTTCAAGCCTAATTTAAATTCATTTTCTGGGGAGGGGGGCTTTCCTGTCCCAGGTCCAGTAAACAATCATACCAGTAACAACTGAGGGAGGTCTAATGTACAGTCATATACCACACTCCGTTAACTATGCTCTCACTGCTAGATCACGTTATCTCCCCTTGGCTGCCCAGTCGTGCTGTGGGGGAGGCATTATTTTTCTCTAGTGACCTGAAGCAGGTGAGGAGGGCCACACAGGACCACCCTTTCCCATAAGTATATTGCTTGTCCCTTCTCTCCTGGGCCCTTGCTGAAATCTGGCCATCCTTGCTCTTGATTCAGCCATGGATGCCCACCTCATAGGGAGATGTATTCATTAACTGTTTAATTATTCAACTTAACTCTAAACAATTTAATGTACCCCTGCCAAAGAGTGTGACAAACAAATTACAATACACTCCAACCCTACCCATGGATCCATCGTTTAAGCCAATTCATAGTAATAAACACTACGAGGAAGGCAAAAATACCAGCCACCTGACCAAACTGTGGCTTGTATAATAATGTAATTCCTGGCCCCTGTAAGATGACCAGTTGTACCCACAGTTCTGCATTGCGGGGTGGGTAGGTGCTTCCTTTCTCAGTGAGTTCAGACTCTGAACTGCCCAGGAAAGCTGCTGTGCCCCAAATGGCACCCATAAGTCTTGCGATGAGAAACTTGCCTTTGTACCCTTTACCTATTATCATGACAATGATTCAAGCTGTGCTGCACAGCTCTCTGGCCAGTGCCACAGCGCAGCCTCTGGTAAGCATCCTCTTCCTCCTATTGCGGGGCGGGGGGGTGAGACAAAGTCCCCCATCCACATAGCTCTGCCCGGGTTGGGGGTGGGGGTGCAGTAGGCAGGGGACAATGGGATTTTTAAAAAAAGAATTTATTTATTTATACCCTGCCCTTCCCAGAAGGCTCAGGGAAGTTTACAAAACAGAAGTACAAAAAAAAAAATAGTAAAAATATAAAATACAGTAATATCTCCTAAAAGGCCCCTACCTACCCCACCCACCCAACCTCTATCCCTGCCTGTGAAATGCTGTACCAAAAGCTTTACACCACCTCTGGAATATGCTCAAACCTAGGCTCTGGCAGACCTCCGGGGAAGGGAGTTCCATACTGCGGCAGCAACCGAGAACCTCTCTCTGTGGGTCCTTGTCATACAGACAAGATTGGCCAGTGGTACCTGCAAGAGGTCATTCCTGGCTGACCACAGAGGAGTACGATACAATAACAATACAATACTGTTTATTGTGCTTAACCAATTGGTTATCGCATACCAGGTTTGTACAAATCATAACAATAACAACAACAGTAAAAATCAATTGAACCACTAAGGGCAAAATAGGCCATAAAAATACAATTATGAAACAATAAAACAATGCAATATATATTAAAGGTACTTATTTTCAATAATTTTGCTTACAACATTTTAGTAGAAAGTACCATAAAATCATTTTGAAATTTACATTTAAAAAAACACAAATGAAAAAGGGGAAAAAAGAAATAAGGTGAAAGAAAAGGGGGAAGGGAGGTGCCATGAATTGAACCATCAGGATGCACAGTCTGTAAGCTGTCTTTTAAGACCAAGTCTTGTTTACAATAATAGGACAAGATCGTCAGCATACAGAAGGCACCCTAATGGACGTGACACATTTCTTAAGTACTTAAACTTAAGAAATTTATCCTAACAGAGAAAAGCGTACTCCAGAAAATTAGCTACTGCTTTCTTTACCTCAGGGTCAGTGTCTGCAAGCATAAATTGAAGCAAGAATGAGTGGGATCTCCCAGGATACTTGTTCAAATAGGGAATCAGATATTGCTCCCTCAAGGAATCATATAAATGAGAGCTCAGCAATATATGATCGACAGATTCAGTTGTTAAGTTGTCAAAAGGACACAAGCGGAGAGTGTAATCAATTTTAAAATATTGGCCTTCCAAAACCTTTCTGGGTAGGGAATTAATCCTTGCACCCAGAAACAGCTGCTTGCATCAAAAAGCCATGAATAAATGTTGTGAAAGAAATAAGTCCATATGTCCTTCCTCAGGGATCCACTATAAATAATAATTTAGTAAAAAGGGAGTCTCCCTTATTGCCATGATCCTTTTTTGCCTACTAATATTGGTAAATCCCTGGACTATTTCTGATTTCATTAAACATGGTTCCCTGCTGGAGATATACTTTTTAGAAAACCCTATTGAGGTTATGTAATTCTCAATATTCTTGATCCATGAGTTTTGGAAAGGATCTTACAGCATAAATTGAAATAGGACGTTAGATGTTGACGTCCTTAATTTTATCCAATAATTAAGGGCATTTTTCTTTGCAATCTGGGTCCAACTAGCTTGACCCACTTCAGATCTAATCACTTCCATGGGCGTTCCCCACGGGGGTCTAAGTAACATTCTGAGAAATTTGTTTTGATGATTATTTATATTACCTGGGAAAATTATCGCCCATAATTCTGTCCTGTATAGAAATCTAGCCCGAACCTTGGCATTATGTACTTTAATAGCCCAATCCAGGTCTGGGAAGAACCTCCTATAGCAGAAGCAGCCAAATTATAGTGAGCCGTCTGCTTGAAAAGTGACACCTAGATATTTGAATGTTTTGACCTGCAAAACTGGGTATTGACCAATTTTCCATTTATGAACCTTCTTTTCTTTTGTGAAAATAAGCACTTTTGATTTTTCATAATTTATTTGCAGCAAGTTTTCTTCACAATAAGCTGCACAGGCTGTAAGCTGTCTTTTAAGACCAAGTCTTGTTTGCAATAATAGGACAAGATCGTCAGCATACAGAAGGCACCCTAATGGACGTGACGCAAGTCTGGGTGGAAAGAATTTATTATCTGTCACCCTTGGAATAAGATCATTGATAAATAAATTAAATAAATCAGGGCTAACAAACACCCCTGTCTTATGCCTAGAGATGTACTTATTTTATCCGACAGGTGGCCTTTCAAGACAGGAATGTTTATAAAGGTTTTTTAGGAGGAAGAGTAATCTTCTATCCATTGAAGACCCATTCAGTATATCTCAGAGGATTTCTCTATTAACTGAAACAAACGCAGCTCTTAGATCAAGAAAGGCTGTGTATAGTCTCATATTGGCCCTAGAGTATTTTTCAATCAGATGAAAGAGAATCAAGCAATGGTCTATCATTGATCTACCTCTTTGGAATCCAGCTTGCTCCAGGAAAATTATTTTACTAGTATCTAACCATGATATAACCCTGTTCAGCAGGATCTTTGTGTATAATTTACTGACCATGCTCAGCAGGCTAATAGGGCAATAGTTAGCTGGATTCACTCTTGTACCCTTTTTATAAATTGGAATGACCACTGCTTTACTCCATTCATTTGGAATAATTCCAGATTTATTTATGGCTGAGAACAGGGCAGCCAAAAAAGGGGCCCACCAATCTCTATTGGCTTTAATGAATTAAGCTTGTATCAGATCTCGGCCAGGAGCTTTATTATTCTTAAAGGAGTCCATTGCAACGACAACCTCGTACTCTGTAACTGGTGGCCGAATTGGTATAACTGTATTTCCATTTGGAGTCTGAGGTTCAGAAGATTCAGACTCTGCCCTGTAAAGATCTCTAAAGTAAGCTTCCCATGATTTCTTCGGTATAGGGAATAATCAAGACTTCCTTTCTTGATTTAATGAGCTATTTATAATAAGCCAAAATTTTCTGATATTCCTGGTACCTGCTGCTTCCAATAAAGAGGTCCAAGACTTCTCTGCATACTTCTTCTTTTTGAGTCCTAATAAATTCCTAGAATCTCTCCTGAGGCTAAAAAACTGGGTAGGAAGTGCCCTTAAACAGTCTCTTTGATAGCAATCATAGGTATTTGTTAGTTTACATTTTGCATGGAAGCACTCATAATCAAACCATTTCTGTCCCCTTATCCTACTCTTAGTAGAGATAACTCCTGTTAAATATGGGGAAATTAATTTGGTCAGTCACTCATAAGCCTCTGTCACTGAGTGAGCAGAGTAAGAACTTGTAGCTGTTAATCTAATGCTAGAGCAGGAATCTGAATTTAGCACTCCCTTCATCAATTGATCAATCACTGTACCCCACTTAATGGGGTAGTGAGTCAGTAAATTAGGTAAATTTGTCTCTAAAACTGGAGTCCATGTGCAGCCTCTATTTGCAAGATGATCGCTATGCTGGATCCTTCCCACATAGAAGTCCAGAAGAAATGGCAGGGCCTCTGTGTTTATTATAACGTAATTAACCACACTTGAGCCTTGTGGCCCAAGGAAAGTAAATTCCCCCTGTCTATCACTGGGCCATGATCCATTCAATATATGCAGGTTTAGATTTGAGGCAAAGTTAGCCAATTTAATTCCAGATACATTCATTCCCTGATCTTTGGATTGTCAATCCATATGTATGGTGGGCTTATTAGTTATAGTAGAGTTACAATACGGAGTCAAATTACCATCCTCCATGCCTAATCTCGCATTAAAATCTCCTGCTATGACTATAAGTCATTACATTTTCATTTCATTTCATTAAATTTATTAGCCACCCCCTCATGCCTATGGCATCTCGGGGTGGCTTATAACATCGTAAAAACCACAATAATAATAAAAACAACCACAATAAAAACACCGAACCCATGACAATTTATAAAAAATCACTCATACCAACCTGCACCCCCTACCCCACCCTCTCACCCTCCCCTCCGGAGGCCTGGGAGAACAGCCAAGCCTTGCAAACACATTGGAAGGCCAACAGGCCCGAGACCAGGTGAGCCTCTTCCAGGAGGGAATTCCATAAACACGACCCATCCACTGAGAACGCCCTCTCCATTATGGCCGACGTTTTACATGGGGGACCTCTAAAAGGTGCCCCCAGTGAAGCGAAGGGATCACTCTGAGGCACGGAGGGTGAGGCGGTCCATGAGATATGAGGGGCCCAGACCATGCAGAGCTTTATAGATCAACACTAACACCTTGAATCAAGCTCGATACGCTATAGGCAGCCAGTGCACTGGTGTTATGTGCTCATGCCACCCCGTCCCCGTAAGGAGACGGGCCGACTCATTCTGTACTAGCTGCAGCCTTCGAACCAGGAACAAGGGAAGCCCCATGTAGAGCGCATTGCAGTAGTCTAGCCTCAAGGTGATAAAGGCATGGATGAGAGTGGCCAGATCGGGCCCGGAGATGTATGGCCGAAGCCTCCGTACCAGATACAGCTGGCGAAAGATGACTTTAGCCACCGCCTCCACCTGCCAATCCAGATGGAGGCCCAAATCCAAAACCATCCCCAGACTCCAAACCTGAAGAGCAACAGGCGGGCGAACACCCCCTATCAGGCGGGCCAGCACCTACCCCGCCCTTCCCACCACCATCACCTCCATCTTATCGGGATTGAGCTTCAGTCTGCTCTGCCACATCCAAACCGCCACGGCCTCCAAACATTAACAAGACAGCAGCACCTGGGTCAGTTGAAAACAAGAGGTACAGCTGAGTATCATCAGCATATTGGTGACATCGCACCCTGAAACCTCTCACGATCTCCCCCAGGGACTGCATATACACATTAAACAACAGTGGAGACAGAATAGAACCCTGAAGAATGCCACAAGTTAAAGCCCGGGGACTAGATGTTTCAGCCCCCAGCACCACCCGCTGGCTTCTACCCGAGAGGAATGAATGGAACCATCCAAGGACAGTCCCATCCAGATGCCCCAAGTCTCACAGTATTCTCAACAGCAAGCCCATGGCCACGGTATCAAAAGCGACCGAGAGATCTAGCAGGATCAAAAAGGTCGAACATCCTGCATCCATCTCCTGGTGGAGATCATCCACCAAGGCCACCAATGCCGTCTCAGTACCATGGGGCAGAACCCAGATTGAAAAGGGTTCAAGGAGACTGATGCTGTCCAAATGTGCCTGGAGCTGCAGTGCCACTGCTCATTCAAAACTTTCCCTAAAAAGGGAAGATTAGAGATGGGGCGGTAGCTGGCAAGTGCCCCACATCCAAAGATGGCTTCTTCAGCAGGGGGTGCACCACAGCCTCCTTGAGACTGGGCGACAACCTCCCCTGCAGAAGGGACACGTTCACTACCCTCGCCAGCACTGTCCCCAAAGTTTCCCTGGAGGCTTTCACCAACCAGGATGGGCACGGATCTAATTCATAATGTGTGACTCTAACAGACCCCAGGACATTCACCGCATTGGCCAGTGTCACTTCCTGAAACTCATCCAAGAAAGATCGACCAGATGGGGCCTCCATAACCTCATGCCCCTCACTTACTGATTCCAATTCAGTGTCAAAGTTAAACTGGATCCGAGCTATCTTGTCTGCGAAGTAGGTGACAAACTCCACACAGCGGGCCTGGGACAAGTCCCCATCCAGGTGGAGGAAGGCCTTCCGGGAATTTTAACTTGAGTTCTTCTACAAAGGTTTCCAGCCTAGATCATAAAGTGATATTAAAGGATCTCGCATTTATTTGCAGGATATAAATTGAAAGAAAAATGAAGGTATATGAATCTTTTTTCATAATCAAGCCCTGGGCATATGAATCCAGATTTACTTCAGCGTGTTCAAGGCACTCAACAGAGTCCACCACCAGACATGCTATCCCACCACTAGGGCATCCCTTAGATTTAAAGGAAATTGCTGGGGAGGAATATGACCTGAACCTATCTAGCTTGATATGCGTCTTCATCCACGTCTCCTGGAATAATATAATGCTAAATTTACTAATATAGGAGATAAAACATTAATCCTTGGTATGGGATTTCCACCGAGAAATATTCCAAGAGCATAGAGATAAGATATCTGAGTCATGGCACCTAGCCCTTCATTCTTGACCAGTGGTTCCCACTTCCATATCCGGGCTAAGTCTAGTGGTACAAAGCTCATTATCAACAGGTGGGTTCTATTGATTCGGACAAAGAGAGATTTTTATCTAGGCTGCCTGTAGTAAAAGATTGCAGAAGACCTATGTACACCGGTGGAGCCAGTTAGAAACCCTTATATGTCTTATTCAGCCTACTCTTGCTTTTGAATCCATCTTGTTTGTCATGAACTGTATGTATGCCTCTTTGGCAGCTTATGTTGTATTCCATCCCATAATAATTGTTGTGCAGAATACTAACATCAGAGACGTAGGGATGAGCGAATGCAGTTCGGAAGTTTGGAGTTCGGCCTGAACTTGGCCTGTTCAGAAGACCAATCCCAAATCTGAATCCGAACGAATTGGCCGAACAGAACTAGATCCAAACGTCGAAATGACCAAACAGTTCAGTCAGTTTGGATCGCGTTCAGTTGGGAAAAACGTGTCACTGGAAGGCAAAATGTGACAGGGAGGGGGAGTCAGCTGATGAGAAGACTTCCAGGCACCAGGGGTGGAGACGCTTGGAGTAGCAGCCACCCTGCCCAATCACAATCCCTTTTCGCCTCAGACCAATGGCTTTGCAGTCTGTGATTTTCCAGGAGCTAGGCTGCCCGGAGCCAATGGGGCTTGTGGTGAGGCAGGTGCAGCAAGAAACAAAACTGATTGCCTCACCACTTTCCAACACCTACTAAGCTAGTCACTGTTCCTGAACAGCAGGTGTTTCAGAAGGCTCCCTCTCTCCCAGCAGTTTTTGTTCCTTCCTATTCCTAATCCACTGCCATCTCCCTCCTATTTCACCCATCCAACCCATTTACCTCCATATTATCATTTATTTAGATTATATTAGATAGATGTAGGTGTTATTTTTTGTTTTTACCCCTCCCGGTGTTCCCTGTGTTCAATATTCCTTCCTCCCTCCCCCCTCCATTGAATACTTTCCCTCTCCTTCTTATTCCAACCCTGATTCCCTTCCCCTGTTTTAAGTTTTAGATTTATTTAGAGTAGGATTATTATTAGATTGATTTTCATTTCAGTTTTGTACCCCTCCCCGTATTCTTTGTGTTTCCCCCCTGTGTAATTTTGTGTATATAGATAGATAGTTATTAGATAGATACTTACTAGATAGATATACATAGTAGTTAGCTTAGTTATAGAGAACGATAGAGATACAGTGTGTTTGTAGGACAAGGCCTTTGTAGTTAATCATTAGGATATTCTATTTAGTTCAATAGGTTTTAGAATAGTTAATAGTTACACTGTGTGTGTGTGTGTGATATATATATATATATATATAATAGTTAATAGTTACAGTGTGTGTGTGTGTGTGTGTGATATATATATATATATATATATATCACACACACACACACACACACACACAATGTAACTATTAACTATTCTAAAATATATAAATATATAAATTTATAAATAAATAAATAAAAGAAACAACCACTCCGGCCCCCGGACCCACTGTCAGGGATCTGGGGCCTATCCAAAATCCCTTGTGACTAAACAAACCAACACCGGTCCTAACCCCCAACTATCATTTACGCAAAGTTTCCATATCAATATTCCTAAATGCATAAAACCAAATGGTAAAAGCAATCCTTTATCATGATCTTCAGCCTTTAACTCTCAAGTCCCTACAACTTTAAAATACCATAAACTATTTCAGATATAAATGATACATTTTACAGTGTCAGAAACTATGCCTGGATTGACAGCTCATGTGTTCAATAACCATTTTCATACACCCAGGAAACAATAAAAAGTTGATCTGATTTGCAAAGAGCTTCATTGGCCTTTATGCTGCAGATACAAACCCTGAGAATGAACTTAGTTAAAGTTAGTTAAAGTGGTCATAGTTTCCCCATACCTGGCTACACTCCTTGTGTAATTAATATGCAAGTCAAAATTAGCTACTGACATACTGGTTGCTGTAGAACTGAAACAGGTACCAGTGTGAATGGATACACCCATCAGATTTATGGTGCACAAGTCACCTCTCATGGTTTGGGCAAAGTGTCTTTCAGGGGCCGCTTTAAAAAAAAAAAAGTTGGGACATGGGCCTGGGGGGATAGAGGAGTGGTAGTGAGGTGATTATTATTATTATTATTATTAACAAACATTTATATAGCGCAAGCAGTGTACCTGGCACTTTTCAAAGTAATAAAATAGACATGGTTCCTGCCCCTAGGGCTTACAATCTGAGAGACAGGAGCTGGGGGAGAGACTTAGGAAGGGGAACAGAGGGAGAGACAAGGGGTCTAACATTCATGAAGATGCGAGGTCTCAAGTGCA
>QEPC01007610.1:140074-154014 GCA_003113815.1 Sphenodon punctatus
ATAGCTAGAAGGGTCAGAGGGGTCAAGAGTGGACTTTTTGAGAATAGGAGAGACTGTGGCATGTTTGAAGGCAGAAGGGAAAGAGCCAGTAGAGAGGGAGAGGCTGATGATGTGCAGGAAGGAAGGGGCGACAGTGGGAGTGATGCCAGCAAGCCAGGGGCTAGAGGCCTCCAGGAGAGGCTGTAGGTGGGTGTGGTCCAGAAATCACATGTGCATGGCTTAGGCATGTGTGGGAGAGTTCCACATGGTTTCTGCATGGTTTACGCAAGTGCCACAGTCCCCACATGTGGTGTGTATGCAGGTTGTGCACATGCTTCACAGTCTTTGGGCCTAGGGAAGTCATCCAGGTGTATATACAATCTGCCCTCAATATCGCCTCGTAGTGCCAAGGTGAGAGTCAGTGTTCCTGTACCTTGTGTAGATAACTGATGTACAGAGAAAAGGACGGTAAGTTTCTTCATCATGCAAACACAGGGAAATAGTATATTTCTAAAAAAACCCGCTTTTTCTGCAATTGCTGGATTCAGCACTAGAGCTGTAGCAGAAAGTCGCAGCAGTAGCTATTTCCGCCAGAAACAGCATTTCCGCTATTAGTGGTACGGCATGGCAGAGGCTTTCATTCCACTAGTTTCATTCCGCTACTTCTGTAGTTCCGCTAATTTCATTCTGCTACTTCCATAGGCTTCAAAAATAGTGGAAACATGCAATTTTCGCTACTTCCGCCATTCCGCCAGGGCCACAAAATAGCAAAACAGCGGTTTTCCAACGGTTTCTGACAATTTCACAATTTTTAGGATAGTTTCCGAATTATCAGAATGCTGGCGGAATTAGCGGAATGTTGGTAGAAAAGCCGCGGTGTGGTGCAGGCAATTCTGAAATGGAGGAATGGAATCACGGTGTGGTAAAAGCTGCTGCCACTTCAGCCCTATTCAGAACTCCAAGCGCTGTTGCTACCACCCAGTCCCAAGTCTTGCCACTAACTTGCCTGGAGAGAACCTGGAGAACATCTCCAGGTAGTGGGCGCCTGAGAGAAATTTGGAAGTGATTTTGTACTCCTGGGTACCTTCCCAGGTATGCAGATAACCTGCAGATACCTGAAGGTGTACTTGAATATTAATTAATAATAATACATTTTATTTTATATACCGCACCCTGACATGGCATTTAAAGCACTTCACATAAAAGTATTTAACACAACTTTTAATCTTTATAACAACCCTATGAGGTAGGTTAAGCTGAGAGAATATTGTGACTAGGCCATAGTGACAGAGTGAGTTTCTGGCTAAGGAGAGACTTGAAGCGGGGCCTCCCCCTACCTCCTGGTCCAGGTACTGCACACTTAGCCACTACACCAGAGCAAATACTTAGGGAGCCAAAATGAACTACCTGTTCCAACTCTGGGGCTGAAGTGCTGAACCTGGGCTGTACTCAGGGCCAGATTAAGGCAGTTACAAACTGTGTGATTGCATACAGTCCCATGTGTTTGGGTCCCCACATGTGCTCCTGAGTACATGGGACCTAAAAATTATCCTGAAATAAAAACATGAGTATGAGAAGCACTAGTCTTAGGTGCAGGTCTGCAGGGTCACAAACATGGGGAGTCCCAGCCTGTTGAGGGTCTGCAGCAATGTGAGAGAGGAACCCCTAACAAGACCCATATACAGACTAGAAATAAACAACATATGTAAAACTGAAGCCCACAGAACCTGCAGGCCAGGGAGACCTAGCCTCAGAAGGGGATGTTATATTAACTCTCTATAAAAAATTATAGCAATATTTTCCTTTTTTTGAATTTGTGAATTATCTGTTTGTGTCTCAGGTAGAGCTGAAATAGGTATCCCATTTACTATCCATTACTCACTTTCATATTTTTGAGTGGTCTGTCGAGTGCCCAAGCAGTACTCGAGTACTGAGTCAGACACCCGATTACTAGGGATGGGCAAACAGATTGCGGTTCGGATTCAGCCGTTCAGTACATTGGGTAGTCTGTTGGGCACTGAATGGGTATTGGTTAGTATCTGATGGTACTGGGTTGGGACGAGTAATGTTATTCAGATGGGTATACCTGTTTTTTTGGGTACTAGTTTCAGCTGTAGTCTTGGAGTCCAGGAAGATGGGACCATGTACTTGGTCCAGTGGGATATGTCCATTTTTTCATAATGCTAGGGCTTCATGGTGAACTGGAGGCAAAGGAGGATCACCTCCGCAATGGAAAATAATATTATGTCACCTTAACTTTATCAGTGATGACTGTCAAACATTCCTATGTTAGGAGGGGGCCAAACCACACAAGATCCCAACTACCCTGGCTGTATCTGTGAGGGCTTTAAGGCTGCAACCCATCCTTTCTTTTAAAGGAAATTCAGAACACTAGAATTCTATGGAACTCCATAAAACAGACAAAACAACTTCATAACATCCCTTATTTTTGAAATACCAGTACAGCTGAAACTTTCCTTCACTGGCCTTATTTGGGACTCACTACGTTTGGTGGATAAAATTTTCACAGCACATGAGAATTTCACCTTACAATGGCAACCTCCTGTTCAAACAACAATCAAGAATAGCAGAATTTGGGTTTGGTTCAGACTGAAACATTTCTAAATCTGGGGGTATTTGGACTAAAGTTTTTTTTGTAGTCCATTACAGAGCAATGGGCCAGTCACACAGCCTGAATTAGGATCTGACTTTGCCCTTACCTTGTGGTCTTTTCTGGATTTGTGTTTTTCTTTGGACCTTTCTCTATTTAAAGCAGATATAAATAAAGAAACTTTATAATAGTCTTGTATACTGTTATAGGAACAGCAGTGGGAAGTTATTTACTGGATTAGCACAAAATAACATTACAGCAATACCAGGAATGAATATGCATTTGCCATTGCTTCTAATGGAGTTGCCTCTAGTAATTCTGGGAAGCAGGTAATCTATAATATCCGGTGGTATTTTGCAGTAACTTATGTCAATGCACAAGGGAAAGTTTGTTTAAAATTCACTTGCAACACAGGAAAATATTCTTCACTAACAGAATAATTTTGCGAAGGAAAACTTTAGAATTAATAGCTTCATTGAAATGCAAAAAAAGATTTACAATGCCAAGTAATCTATGGATGGAACAGGCTGATAAAGTATAATAATACTATTAATAATATTAAAAATATGAACCTGCAAGGCTATAAACAAAGCACTATTATATTAAATACATTCCTCTTATGCTTTTTTAAAATTATCTGCTAACATAAATAATGTCAATCCTATGTAATTCTCAGGGCATAGTTCTGAACCCTTGGCCTGGGTGGTGGCTGCTTTCCCTTCTGCTCCACCACGTGGCCTGATTGGATTTGGTTTCTCCCGTGTAGTTTCCTCTCTCTCTCTCTCTGGGTATTTTCAGATGTGGCAGCTCTGAGCCATCACACTTTGATCCTGCCAGTGCTGAGAGCCCTCACCATGAGCAGGATCCGGTCTGGCGGCTGAACAAACGTGCTGGTGGAAAGGGAGGGGAGAGGGTAGGGGGACATTCGGATGTGAGTCTGTTTGGCCCCACCCCGACATTACTCAGCCTGCTCCCTGATGAGGCTGATGAGACATATGAGATCACCGCACCTGCCCGGAGAAACTCCAGCCATGGCCAAAGTTAGGTAGAACAAGCCAACAGACATGATGGCCCTCTCTACCACAGTCTGGGGTAGGCTTCCTCAAACCATGAAAAGGCTAATTCCAGAATGTGAGCTGGCAGGGAGCCCAGCACACATCCTGGAATTAATCCTGCCACAGTCCAGGGTAACTTTATTCCCACATGCAGCAAACATCTGGTGGGCAGGAATAAATATGACACCATAATGGGTGGCCATGCCAGGGTAAGAGTGGTCACCCATGGTAGCGTCATGTCTGAAAATACTGCCCTCTCTCTCTCCCCCCCCCCTACACCTCACACCCCCACTTGAAGTCTTTGGTCATGCCCACTGACTTCCTGATTGGCTCCCAGCTGTATATATGGTGTGCTGGGAGTTACAGGAAGTTGACAGAACATCTGTTTCTGCTTTTGCTATTGCTGACTCTTGTTGCTGTTATTCTGACTCACACCCTTGGATCCTTCTCTGCTCTGGTTGTGTATTTCCTTATTATTAGTTTGCTTAGTTGTGTTCTTTTTTTCTTGTTTAGCTTGCCCTTCCTTCCCCCTCTGTGTTGAATGTATTTCCCTCTCTCTTGTTCCTCATGTCTCCCTTGTTTATTATGCTGCATGATTGTCTCCCTTATAGTTTGTTACAGTTCTTCCTTCCCTTATAGTTGGTATCTTGCTGTGAGTGACATCTCCCTCCTAAGCACACCTATTCCCCTTTGGTGTAGCCTTCTCCAGTTAGTTCATTGTTATGTACCCTATTTTCTTCCTTGGCTTCCCTGTACCTAGTACCTAGTATTTTGTTTCTTTTCATAGTTCCCTGACCTTATTTAATTTTATTTATTTATTTATTCAAAACTTATATCCCACCCCTCCTCCCAAAGGCATCTCGGGGCGGCGAAAACATGCACAAAAAAAATTCAACAATAAAACATTTAAAAATAAATCTACAAATTTTAAAACAAGTCATAAAAACACACCCATGTTCAGTGCCTTGTTCCCCTCCATAGTTTCCCTAGGTTTTTCATAGTTCAAACCTCAGTGTATTGTTCCCCTTCATAATTCCTTGGCCTTCACTTAGTGCCTCGTTCAGTGCTTTGTTCCCCTCCATAGTTTCTCTAGCCTTCTGATAGCTCCTCCCTCAGACTGCTTTTAGACGAGGCACTGAAAAAGTGCCTACAAATGATACACAGGGAGAGAAACCTGTGTGGAGGGTGTTTAGACGTTCCCCCATGCTAACAGAAGTGATGTTGCTTCCATTCTAAGCAGCGGCCTCTCAGACCAAGCGCAGGTTTGAAGATGCGGCACTGTAAAACCCAACCTACACTTGTTCTCAGCAGCCACTGCTTATAATGGGAATAACATCACTTCCAGTAGCGCGGTAGAACATCTAAACACCCTCCATGCAGGTTTCTCGCCCTGAGTATCTTTAGGAGGTGCTCTGGTCGATGAATTGAGCCTGGAGATAGACAAGAGGAATTCTACCTTGTTGATTTTATTGGATCTTTCTGTGGTCTTTGATCATGAGGTGTTGTTGGCATGACTGCAGGACGTGGCAGGGATGCATTGGAATACTCTTGAGAGGTTCTGCTCTTTTCTGTCAGTGAGGTTACAGCAAGTGGTTATGGGCGATTGTTCGTTATCTCCTCAGAACCTCCCCTGTGGTATCCCACAGCGTTTTATTGTATCCCGCCTCTTGTTCAATGTGTATCTGAGGCCACTGGGTGAGGTAATTTGGTTTGAGGTGAGGTGTCATCAATATGCTGACGACACTCAGCTCTCTCTCTGTTTTTCATCAGTCCCAGGTCCTGTTGTCTTGGTGCTTGTCTGATGCCTGGCTGCTGTCAGGGACAGGATGAGGGTGCATTGATTGAAACTGAATCCTGATGATGGTTGGCCAGTCTTATGACTTGGAGGGGATTGAGACACCTGTTATTGATGGGATCCAGTCCCCACTGGTCACTCAGATTCTCAGCCTTGGAGTGCTCTAGAATCCATCGCTGTGCCTGGATTGTCAGGTGGTGGCAGTAGCCAGGAGTACTTTTCACCATCTCCATCTAGTGAGGAGGCTGCAGACTTTTCTTTCCGATTCAGACCTGGCCACTATCATCCATGCTTTCATCACCTTGAGCCTAGATTATTGTAATGTGCTCTATGTGGGACTGCCTTTGAAGATTGTTTGGAAGCTGCAACTGGTGCAGAATGTGGTGAATGGACTCCTTTGGGGATGAATCACCGGGAGCACATGACACCTGTGCTCCGAAGTCTTCACTGGTTGCCAATAGCTTTCCAGGCACAATTCAAGGGGCTGGTTTTAATTTTTGAGTAATCATATGTCATTGTAAATTTGATAGTATCATGAAGGGTGTTTATCCACTCCTTAAATTCCAAAAGGACTTTTTCAGTCCCAACCCAAAGCATAAAAATATCATCAATATAACGCCTCCACAGAAAAATGGAGTCAAAGAATGGATTAAAGCTAGCATCAAAGATAAACTTAATTTCCCACTCATTCATGTACAATATAGCTAATTCAGCTGAGATCTTACTGCCCATACTAATTCCCTTATTAATAATAAAACTCAAAATAATTATCTAAGAGGACTAGTTCACTTAGTGCTAGCAAAAAACTTGTTTATTTCATTAAACCTTTTGTAGAGCATATACCCTCATTCATAAAGGACTCAACACATTTTCTAAATATTTTGGATGATGTGGATTTTACTACTGTAAGTCCCATTTTAGTAAGCATGGACGTAAGGGCCCTGTACACTAATATCGCTCATAGTGAGGCACTGGAGACATTAAAAAAAAAAAAATATTTAAGAGAAATTAATGTGCCTTCAACAAGTTTTTTGCTAGCATTAAGTGAACTAGTCCTTATAGATAGTTATTTTGAGTTTTATTATTAATATTTTCTTCACATTAAGGGCATTATGATTACTCACAAATTAATTTTTTGGACCTGTGGGTCTATTGGAAAGGGGATAGTATAGCCACTTCCACGAAACCAACAGATCAAAATTCATATTTGTTATTGAAGCCATCACCCAAGGTACTTGGTCAATAACATCCCAAATTGTCAATTCCGTAGACTTAAGAGAAACTGTACAGAGGAACTAGATTTTCAAAATGAAGCGATTTCGCTGCGAAAAAGTGTTTTGGTGAGAGATTATCCAAATTATATAATTGATAAAAACTTTAATAAAGTACAAGGAATTACACAGCATCTCTTCTACGGGGGCCTCCTAATGAGAAAAAAGGTGACTTAGAGAGGTTGGTGTGTGTGACTACTTATAATATGTGTTCCAATAGTTTAAAAAGGATTATTTTGAAAAATTGGAATATCGTAAATCATATCTGGATGCAGCACCCGGCCTTTATTTGCTTATAAAAGGGGTAAGAATTTAAGTAATGTTTTTATTAAGAGCTAGAGTCCCTAAACTTATGCAAAGAGCATTAGACAGGAAAATAATAATTGGGAATTTCCCATGTGGTCAATGTATAAACTGTCCCTACAGTTTAAACACAAAAGGTTTTGTGGTTCTGGCTGGAAAAAGGTAAATAAAGGATTTCATCAGCTGCAATACAATTGGGGTAATTTATGCCATTGAGTGTCCATGTAAGAAATTATATATAGGTAAAACTGCGAGAAATCTTAGAACAAGGATAACGGAGCATAGCAGTAATTAAAAAAATAATTCTATTTCATCACCTATGGTAGATCATTATAATTTGATGCATAAGGATCAGAACGATTTTTCATTCTGGGGTATACAGACGGTCACTCTCCCAGTGAACCCCAAACTATTGGCAGAAAGGGAGTGCTTCTGGATAGTAATTTTGGATACTATAAGCCCCGTGGGCTAAATGACCTATTAGATACAGTTGAATGACAAGCACAATCCGTTTGAGAGGGATTTGAATACAACATAATGTATTAATGTTAACTTCTGGCTGTATTTTTTGAAAGATGTAGGGTTTTTTATATATACCCCATGTTGTCGGATTCTAAGCTTCTTGTTAGACTCCTTCTGGGTGTCATTTGGAAAGTATAGGAGAAGTTTACCCTCGTCTTCTCGATCTAAACCTGTTTGTGAGACTGCTGTTTGTAACATTGTAGTTTGTAGCACTGTAGATCCTGACAGCTGGCAAAGGTTAAGTAATTGGTTTGAATTAGGAAGAGAAGAAGAGGTAATATCATGTGACCTGATTTGTCCCTGTTAAAAGGAAGTTTGTCTTTCTAACATCACTGCAGCTTGTAACACTCTGCCCGCTGGAATGAACTAAAACATTTGGAGGAAAGAAGGCAGGGCAGAACCTGTGTGGCACTCTTATAAAAATTTGTAAAAGACTACGATTGGTTAAATAACTTTTTGAAAGAGAAGGGTTTTGCATTTAAAAACTCGCTGTTAATATCTTCTTTCCCCTTATCCATTAAATCACAGTTGGGAAGTGGTACGCGGGGGAGGAAGAGAGCATTTATTTTGTGCAAAGGAGTTTACCTTGAAAGGAACATAAAAATTGGAAGGTATGTGTGCTATATGAATTAATCTCAATCTTATATTCACATAAGAAAAAGACCTTCCAACTGGCAAGCACTTTGTGCTTGGAAACGCATTTTTGAAAGGGGCTTTCTGAAATTTTGAGCAGTGAGCCATTGAGCTTCTATAGTACATACGTTTGTATGTTTTTAAAATTGTTTAGTGTCTCTGTCTGTTTTAATTTCTTTCTTTGTATTATATTTATTTATCAAGAAAGGAAAGAGAGTAAATGAAAATCCCTGAAGAAGCTACCTGTTAGCGAAACGTTGGACAAAGAATCTGATATTTGCTTGGACTTTCTGGATAGAGAATTCATTTGGTCTCCTACTTTGTTTACGAACTTTTGGACTGGCTGTAATGTGTTTATTAAAACACTATTGAACTTTACCTTCTTTGTTTATGTAAACATTATTTTCCCGACAACGTTTTGCATTTTATGAAGCAGTTTTGTTTGTTGTTATATTGGTTTTAACACTGCTTCTTATTACCTTGTTGTTGTGGTTTAAGCATCTCCCTCCATAACATTGCTAAGATTCGACCTTTTCTCTCTGTCTCCTCTGCCAAAACCCTTGTTCATGCCCGACTCCTTGCTCCCCTCTCCTACTGCTGATATACCATCCAGTACAATCTGTTACCTGATGTCTGTGTACTTATATCCTCACCACATGGACCAGGCAGTCATCATTCTCGATGTAACCAAGCCAAGCACATGCACCTGAGACCTTGCATCTTCATGAATGTTGCACCACTTGTCTCTCCCTCTGTTCCCTTTCCTTCATCCATTCCGCCACCCCCTATCTCTCAGATTGTTAGTCCTAGGGCAGGGACCGTGTATATTCCATTTCTTTTTAAAGCACCAGGTACATTGTTGCACTATATAAATTCTTCCCAATAATAATAATAATAATAATAATAATAATAATATAATTAATAGAAGGCCACTGGCCAGGGAACTATGAAGGAGGAACAATACACTGAGGTAGGAACTATGAAAAGCCTAGGGAAACTATGAAGGGAAACAAGGCACTGAACATGGAACTATATGAAAGCCAGTGAAGTATGAAGGGGAAACAATACACGACCTCTTTTAGACAAGGTGCTGAAAAAGCCACAAGAACAGTCTCCGTACCTTACCCAAGATGATACGCAGCATTCTGTTTGCTAGCAGGTGTCAGCAGCCAATAGAATGCTGAAAAGGTGTGCTGAGCCTGCCTCTTCCTTTCAGCTCTCCCCACTCCCAAATTTAGGTGAAACAAGCCTATGTAATCAAAAGTTAACAAGACATAGGTATGCAGGGGCCATTGGGGTTGGGAAGTGGCTCCCTCCCATGAGGTGTTGTGAGATGAAGAGAAGAGATGGGCTCAGCACACCTTTTCAGCATTCTATTGGCTGCTGACACCTGATACTGAAGGGAATGCTAAGCAGGGGTATAACAAGACTGGGGAGAGCCTAGACTCAGCCCACAATTATGCCCCCCCCCCCCCCAAGGGTGACTCAGAGGTCTTTTCCTTTTTGCTGTAAAAAGCAAACAACAAACAGATTTCCCCAACAGCCACTTCCCAAACCCCCCAGATGGCCCGAGCGTCCATGTGCCTTATTAATGTTTGATTGCACCATAGACCTATTTCACCTAAATTTGGCAGAAGAGCAGATTCCTGAATCTGGCTCATGGATCCAGAACAGGGGGCGAGGGGGGCTTCTAACACTACAAGAATTTTCTATCTTGGTTCTAGTGCTGAACCAAATTGCAAAAAGAAATCCTTGCAAGGATTTCCGAGTTTCCGAGTACCAGGACCGAGTTTTAGGTCATCACTTGGAAGTTTTTCCAAAGACTTGGAACTCCGGACCTCAAAAAACCTTGGAAATCAGAACCTTTAAACATGGAATCATGGGGACTCTGACACATTCAGCGTCCGAGACAGCACGTGGCATCACGTATGGCTGTTTAATTACTTATCTAATCATGGTGTAAAACAGTGCATCCACCCAATCCTCCCCCTCCAGCATATACCAGGGACTCCAATTCAGCTCTCTTTGGGGCATGGAAAGGACAAGGAGTGAGGTGCTGGTTGCTGGATATATATTAGGCATTAGGGTTAGGATTAGAATAGTATAGTATTTGGGATATAGGTTTATAGGATAATAGGTTAGTAGTTATAGGATATTTGCTATATATATTATAGATTTATAATATTTGATAGGATAATTTATGTATAGTTTTGATATAATAATATTTATAGAATTAAGATAAAGTTTAGAAATTAGGATTTAGGATTTTAGGAAATTAGAATTTAGGCATTAGATTAGAATTTTTGTTACGGTTTTTACTTTTTTTTTTATTAACCCCCACAAAAAGAACACCATACTAACAATCAACAAGTTTGGCCCCCCCTGCCTGGGCCCATTGCCCCTATACATGATTCAAGGCAGCTGGGTGGCACTGAGGTACCCACTGAGAGAGAGCACATGGTCCTACACCCTGCCCTGGTTGCAGAAAGAAGAGACAAGCCAGCACAAAACCCCCCACAATTTTAAATAATGACCAGAAAGTTTGCCTCCCTCCTGCCCCCAAGCCTGACCCATACCTAGATGAAAGCTCTGGGGTGGGTGGGTGGCACTGGGGGACCCCCAAAACACAGACCATATCAAGTTTTAACAAGTCTGGGCCCCTGGACCCATGTGTGCCACCAGCAAGCAGACCTACAAGAAACCAGACATGCAACCTCGCCCCCCCCTCCCCCCCGCCGCAAAAACCAAGCATATGTCTTCTTTGCTCTATGGCTCCCTATGCAAGGCAAACCCCCTCCCCACATACCATAATTTAACCAGAAAGTATCCCCCCTGTGATACAGCTGACCACATCTTTGCAAAGTTGAACCCACAGCAAAAGTACAATGACAAAAAGTCACTCCAAGTGAGACCCATCCCTGTCCTAGCCTCCCCATTCCCCTCTGCTCCAGGCCTCATGCATCCAACTTCCCTTCCCCAAGGCCCCCCAAGTTCCCTCTTCCCCATCCTCCCTGTCACCAACTGCTCCAAGCTGTCTGCTCCAGACTTCCCATCCTTGGTGCACCCCCATCACTCACTGCCTTTCTCCTGACTCCCCTTTCCTGTCCTAGGACCCCCCCCACCTCTCCCCTGCCCCAGTCTTCCTCTCACTCATTGCCCCAGTCTCACAATACCTCCCACCCCCTGCCCTGCCCAGCCAGCTTCCCCCATTACTGCCTTGGGAGCCCCAGCCTCCTGAAGCATCTCAAAACAAACTTATCCACAACTGAGGTCAAGCTGCACCAAAGTAGTTAGTGGGAGAAGCAGCGGTAGCATTGAACTCATGATGACAAAGTATGCATGACAAAAGCAGCTCAGCTGAGGCCCCAGGGTCCTTTGAATCTTGCTCATTCCAGCCCAGCTGCCCAGTCATAAACAACCTAGGGCTGCCTTGGGGTCCCCATTCTGTTGTTTTTTTTCTTCCCCTTGCTCTGCTGATTGTGCCTGAACTGAAGAGCATGCCACGTGCAGAGTTTGTTTACAGCAATCACTTGGCTGCCAGAACAGCCAACAGGGCAGGCACGGCGGGTTCTGGGGGGTCAGCAACTGAGACCCCTGCTGCACGATAACTAACTATGCTGGTGGTTATGCTAAGGTATCAGCTGAGTTTGCCACCTTCCTCCTGCTCTCCCCTCTCCCATTCATGAAAATTTGCATTCAGGAAACTGTCCCCACAAAGAAAACTGCCAGCCCCAAACAAGGTAAGAAAGTTAGGCAGGGAACAGTGTCACTTCCTCCTCCCTTCCCCCTTTTAATTTCTCCAGGCTGGAAGACCAGCCTGGGTGTGCTGTGTGCTGTGTGTGTGTGTGTGTGTGTGTGTGTGTGTGTGTGACAGAATTCTCATGATAATATGAATCAGGGTTGAGATGTCTGTGAGATCTCAATGCTGATTCTGAATTCTCATGAGATTTTAACAAGAATAAAATCTATTCTCATTTCAGCCCTACTTTTTTACCCAGTGGAAAGCATTTGTGCAGTTTGTATACTTTCTCTAAATATTTCAAACACAGTGCTCTCACTTATTCCTTTCACTTGTTTATTTATGGGAAATGTGCAAAAACATTATAACATGCACAGAAAACATTATAAACATCTCATGTTTTATTGAATAACCCATGCTTTCAGTCGCCCTCTTCTTTGACCTCTAGGTATGTAATAAGAGCTTGACTATCAGCATTTTTAATCTCAAAAATAGTGAGCTGCCTTCTTTATTTTGTTTTGCTTATACCTGGCAGCACAAACTATGTTAATATATTCTACTTAATTTTGGAAGTTTTCGTACTACCTGCCTTTATCTTGTTTTCAACATTTTGAGGATGCCCTCAACGGATGAATTAGCCAGACGTATATTTGCATGTATATGTGTTTTCAACAGTTTTACTATCAAAAAAATTCTCATTACTTTTCCAGGATTCATCCATATAATTAAATGTAAATCTAAGCAATATTAAAAAATATACATATCAGTGGCTTAGTGTCACAAAAAAACCAGAGGTAAATACTGATTTTCTCAACTATATAGTGCTTTACCTAAAAATCAGATACCCTTATCTAACCATTTCATCTCATAATACTAGCAATATGTCATAGGGATGGGCAAACAGAACCGAGTTCAGAAATTCGATTCGGTTTAATTCTGAATTTCAGTTTGGTTGACCGAACTATTTGAGTTTGGTCCGAACTCCGAACTCCGAACAAAGTTTGGAAACTCAAATTTTAAATAAGGACGAGAAAGTTGAACTTTCCATTGAACTAAATGAACCCCATTGAACTAAATGAAATATTATCTTTTAGGGATGGGCGAACAGAGCTGAGTTCGGAAATTCAGTTCGGTTTGAAAATCCGCTTGTCTCCATCCCTGCAATGCTGTGCTGTTGACATCTGCTGCCGGTGAGGAGGGGGTCCCTGTGCCACTGCTGCTCTGCTTCATCTCACTCCACTGGACCTGTGGGGGAGAGAAAAAAGACCATTGTGAGTGCTGGGGGGTGGGCGGAGCATAGAAGCTGGTAGCGAGGGCTGGCTTGTCCCCTCCCCCACCCGGAAGCAGTCGGGGCTTTAAAACCCAGCGGCTGGTGGCTCCCTGCTAGGGCTACCCACCTGCCACTTGTCTCCATCCCTGCCGTGCTGTGCTTTTGACATCTGCCGCCGGTGAGGAGGGGGTACCTGTCTCGTGATGATGAAGGCATGGATTACAGTGGCGAGGCCAGAGTCTGAGAGATACAGCAGAAGCCACCGGACAAGATGTAACTGCAGAAACGCACTCCCTGCCATGGCCACAACCTGAGATTCCAAGCTGAGCCGTGAATCAAGGAGCACACCCAGACTCCGCACTTGAGACACCATAGGGGGGGGACGGTGAACCCACCCAACAAGAAGAGATTCAACCACCCCCAGGTCCCCCAATTCATCACCCACCAACATCACCTCCATCTTGTCAGGATTCAATTGCAGATGGCTTGACCTCACCCAAGCCCCCACAGCTGACAGGCACTGGGAAAATAAGGAGACTGCATGGCCTGGGTCGATGGAAAAGAGAGGTAGAGCTGAATGTCATCAGCATACTGATGACACTGCATGCCCTGAAACCCCCTCATGATCTCCCCTAATGGCTGCATATAGATGTTAAACAAGAGGGGGGACAGAATGGCACCCTGCGGGACTCCACACATGAGGTCCCGGGGGGAAGACGTACACTCCCCCAAGACCACCCGGTGAGTTCTCCTGGCCAGGAA
>QEPC01007610.1:158571-174556 GCA_003113815.1 Sphenodon punctatus
GGAGGATTCCCAGGGCCTTGGCCAGGGAGCCCACACCCCACCCTCCTTCCCAGTCCTTACACGCCCTCAGGGGCATCTCCCCTTTGTAAAGATGGTTACCTGCAAGGGGGAGGGACAGCAGAGTGGATGCAGCAGAGTGGATGCAGGTGGGGAGGATTCCCAGGGCCTTGGCCAGGAAGCCCATACCCCACCCTCCTAGCCTGTGGCTTTGACCATGTGCAGCCTCTCCTCTCTCCACTGCTCCCCCTTAAGCGTATTCTGCACAAACTCCTCGTCTTCACCTACAAAGCCCTTCACAACCGCGCCCCCTACCTTTCTGCCCTGATCTCCCTCCGAACCCCTACTCGAGCACTCTGCTCCTCTTCTATCCCCTCCCTCACCCTCCCACGCCTCCCCTGCTCCCCCAACCGCCTTCATCTCTTCTCCCTCGCTGCCCCGCACACCTGGAACTTCCTCCCTGCCCACATCCACCTTGCCCCCACACTCCACACCTTCAAATTCCTCCTCAGAACCAACCTCTTCCGCTCTGCCCTTCCTAACTCCTGCTAACCATCCCCACCCAGGATTATCCCCCCCTGTTATCTGCAAACTCCCAATGTACTGTAACCAAGACAAGAACATGTACCTGAGTTCTCGCATCCTCATGATTGTTGCATCCCTTGTCTCTCCCTCTGTTCCCCCTTCCCTGTCTCCCCTCCCCCTGTCTTTAGAGTGTAAGCTCTCGGGCAGGAACTGTGTCTATCTTATTGTCTTTACAGTGCCAGGTACATCGCTAGTGCTATATAAATGCTAATAAAATAATAATAATAATAATAATAAACAACTGAGAGGGGAGAATGACATGATAGAAGTTTACAAGATCATGAAGAGTGTGAATTCTGTAGAACAGGTAAATGGGGAGCTTCTATTTACCCAAAACAATAGAACCAGGGGTCACTCCATGAAGTTGACAGGATAGATTTAAATCAAATAAAAGAATGTACTTTTTCACTTAATGTACAATAAAATGGTGTAACTCATTGGGTGTTTTTACACACACATTTCTCCTGGATGTTTGCTGTTACATCCTGAACTTTCTGTGTGTCTAAATCACTCACCCAGATCTTAAACATATGGATTTTTGAACTTCTGCATGGAACGTCTCCCAGAACTTTTGTGTGTAAAAAGTTCTGGTAAACTGTTTTGCTCCAGGCAGCTGTGTTCATTTGGTTTCCATGACCTGCCACATCTACAGCTGTGTCTACTTTAGGCTGCCTCAGGGCAGTGTTTGTGTGAAGAATGCATCCAGGAACTGCCTCAGGGCGGTGTGTGTGTGAAAATTGAATCCGGAACTTACTTGTGGACTTGTAAACCCAGAAGATTGAAAAATCTGGAACTTTAATGTATGTGTAAAAATGGCCAATTGTCAGAGGATGTTGTTCAGGCCAATAGTCTAGCAGGCTTCAAAAAGAGACTATGAATTGTTCAATGATTACCTCATTGGAAGCTTGAGGCTGTTTTCTCAAAAACCAATGACAAAGTTATCATTAACTTCAAGAAACACATACATTTTCAGATTAAGACAAATTTAAGGAAGGTCCAAACCTCGACTATAGTATTTTTGACATTTGTCCGTTGCTATTTTAGATAATGACATTAGCATTAACAAATTATACTGTTCTCTTAAAGTGGAGTGGTACTGAAATGACTTAACCAAAGTACGCATTTTCTTAAGAAATCATTTAGCAGGCAATCTGGAAAATGCCACCATTCTAAAGGTTAATTAAGCAATGAGGCATGACAAACTAAACTGTAGAGCAGGTTAATATACACTTCTGGTGTGAAATGAAGCATGAGATGAAGCAGAGTGCCTTTTGTTAACCCATACTATGTTTATAAAAACTATGCACATACTTATGCACAGTTGGAGCCCAAAAGTCATGTTTACAATGTTAATTGGAGCTTTCAAAGAAAGCTTTTTAAAAATAGGGAATCCTGATAGAACCTGATAAGATCTTTAGAACCACAATGAATTGTCAAAACTGATAACATATTAATAGTGGGTCAAATCCTTGGAAGTGCTGAGAACCTTCAATACCTGTTATGACTATGAGAAGCAAAAGATGCTCTGCACTTCTTCGCTCTTGGCTCCCTAGAGTCCATAAAGCAGAAACCCAACCAATGGCAGGTTAAAATAAGAAAAAGTATTAAAAAAATTATTTCCACATTTTTTCTAGATTGTGATTTTTAGACAAGCGACTCCCCATCCACTACCCACTCATCATGTATGTTGCCGGACTGCATTGGAGCCCTATGCAGCCTTGCAACATACACAGTGGGTGGGAAGGCTTAAACTGATGACAAATATGATTATATGGAAAAGGTGAGACTATGGCTGAGCAAACTCTACATATATTTGGAAATATTTCTGGCAAATGCAGTTTGCCAAAAGCAACAATAACTTGTGACAAGTTTAAAAACAAAAAATAATAATAAAGTATTAGCATTGCACAATGTCATTTGAAATGGAAAAGGTCTGAGCTGCACATTTCCTGTATTGTAATTATATATATTATTACAATAAAAAGAATGTGCAAATCATAACTTTTTTATTCCCAGTGAGATAGTGCAAAACTTTGGTTTCAATTAGATATTCAGTTATGATGACAGTCCACCTCCTGATGTTTCAAATTTAGATTTTTTAAAAAGTAATTGTCGGAAAGAGTCTGCATCATCAGAAATCCTGTTGTGAAATTGTTACCATGAAACCTGCCTAGGTAGGATTATTCTTAACCATTTTGAATGATCTCAATTTGTTTGTGGCTAATTTAAAACTCATTCTCAGTAGTAGGTAGAGTTTATATAATTTTACCACAAAGACTTAATGTGAATTAAAACTCTTTGACTTCCAGACCAATGGAAAAGTATTCTAAATGAGGTAAAGAGGAATGACCGTAGATATCAGCAGAGAAAGTGTAAACCCATTATAAGGCAGGCCAAGGAGTTCGAGGAACAACTTGTTATGGATGCAAAAATCAATACTAATTTTTTTTCCAATACATCAGAGCCAGGAAACCTGCTGGAGAGTTGCTTCGTCCACTAGATGATCAGGGAATAAAGGGGATGCTCAAAGACAAGAAGGCCATTGCTGAAAAACTAAATAACTTATTTTCATCCGTTTTTACTGTGGAGGATGTTGGGGAGACACCTTAACCAGAGCTATCTTTTGTTGGTGATGAATCAGAGGAATTATTTGAAAATAGTGTCACATATCAATAATTTAAACAGTAGCAAGTCACCCTGGCCAGATGGAATTCATCCAAGCTTACAGAAAGAACTCAAATTTGGAATTGCTGAACTACTATCAGTAATATGTAACTTATTGCTAAAATCTTCCTCTGTGCCAGAAGATTGGCCAATCTTTAAGAAGGGCTCCAGATGTGACCCTGGAAATTAGAGACTATCAAGTCTAACCTCAGTAACAGGAAAACTGGTGGAGACTATTGTTAAAAACAGATTTATTAGACATATTGAGAAGCATGATTTGATGGGTAAAAACCAGCATGGTTTTAGCAAAGGGAGATCATACTTCACTCCGCCTCCCCCCCACAAAAGCATCCTAAACCTAGAAGTAAAAACATTTTCTTTGCCAAACTTTTCAGCTGCTATAATTTTATCCCTTGTACGATTTGCATGAAGTTCAGACAGGTTGTATCCCACACTCAAGTGACCTTCCCTTACAAACCTCAGACAAATAGGATAAATTGTGTCAATTTTATAAGCAATAGAAAGTCCGTGCTTTATAATGGACACTGAATTCTGTCCCCTACAAGGCATTGGGCCATCATGGTGCTTCTGAGGGAGTATGGTCACATTAGAAAGGAGCAGACGAATGCCTTACCCCACCCCTTTTCTGATGTAGTCCTGCCCCTTATGGAGCATAGGCTTAGATTTAGAAAAGGCCAGCTGCACTAGGCCTGGGAACCACAGTCAAAATTGTGGCCCGAGTAGGAGCCAATGTGGCACACACCTCTAGCTGGGAGCACCTTTACAAATGATCACACCACACTTAACTGCTAAACACATGGAGATGTTGTAATCGGGGGGGAGACATTGTGTGTGCATGTGAAAGTGGTTTCTAACTCACTAGCTCCAATTCCCTGCCAGAGAACTCCGAAGTACAGACTCCCAGCCCCCCAAACACACGAGACAACTCCCCCGCCACACACTTTTCAAAGAGAGTCATGGAAAATACAATCAGATATATCTCCGATACAGAAAAAGAGTAAGGGTGTGTGTGGAATGACAGAAAAGAAACTGGAAAAAAGAGGAAGCAACAGGGACTGGAACTACAGGGAACCAGTTATGAGAACTGGGTGGAATGACAAGTGTCAATTCCTCAGGGTATCCTATAATTCATAATAATCAGTTATTTCTTTCAGTTACTTCTCATTCCAACCGTTTGACATAGCATTCCTCCTACCATTGCACCCAGTTCCTTGATGGTGCACCTTATCCCTGTTCATCCCTCTCATTCCACCCCCTCTCCCTAGTGCCTTCCTCATTACTGCACACCGTCCTACCCTCTGTTTCCAAAGATGCAGTTCCACTGTATGCTTTTACATACACTTAGACAGCTTTTAGACAAGCAGTACACGCCATCACGTGACATTTCAAATTACTGCGGGCCACTTTTAGATGAGACTTCTTCCGCACCATTGCCGCTTGCACATTGTCAACGCACCCCAATAAGACACAGAGACCTTTGTTGGTTTCAAAACTGGCCGCACTCTATTGACTCAAGTTCAAACAAGGCAGGTGGGGTCATTGCACATGCAATTTGGATCCAGTATGCTATGCTAATGAACTTATTAACATTGATGCTGACGTGGCTGTGCCCTCCAGCATCGGCATCTTTAACCGTCAACATCCCCTTTTCGACAGCACCCTGGCTCTGGCCAAAAAAGGGGATAGGCCCAACTTTGGGCGCGAGTAAGGAGGTTGGTGTTCTCAGGCCAGCGGACAGCGCATGTCCTTTCTGACATCACTGCGACATGCCTCCCAGGGGTCATGACCCCAGCGTGTGCTTTGCCTGCATCACTCTGGTTATCACACCCCCATCTCTTAAGGAGATGACTCTTCCTATGCTATTCTATCCTATTTAACCTACTATAGTATACTGGATCCCTGCCACAAAGGGGGGAAAAAACAGTTTTCCCCCAACCCCCCCCACCTCTATAAATTACAATCCTCTCAGATGTTCGGCCAATGCCGCCAAATATAATTTGTTCCCTGCCGCTGAAAGGTGTACCCCGTCATCACAGAACAGGTCTGTCCTTCCCCTAATTATGTCGGGATGTTTAATGGTAGTTCCCCCTAGGCTAGACACCCATTTCGCTAATTCCCGGCTAATTTTTCTTCTGGCCTTGGCTACGCGGCGGGTTTAATTGCTGTTTCCCACTTAATGTGGGGTATGAAACTAGTCCATACTATGTGTACTCCTACAAACAAACGTTTAACTATCAATAAATCCTGTTTAATTTTTATTATTAAATTAACTCCCTTACTATCTGGGAGGTTGTTTTCCCCTAGATGAATTACCAATATTTGTGGTGTTGATTACTCCCTCAAGGTTCTTAACAGCGGTAGCAGTTGGTTCCATCTCATTCCTCCTTTGCCTATCCACTTTATAGTAAACCTGTTTCCCAGTCCTAGGTGTACACCCCAGTCATTTGTCCTAGCAGCTCTGTTTGCCCATCGCACCAAACTGTAGTCCACGATCCATACCACACGTCTTTCAGTCCTGGTGCGTCTAGGTCCTACCGGAAACAAAAAATGCAGTTGTTTACTCAGGATAAGGTCAAACATACTTTTTTTATGCCCCTGACCACCATCTTCCCACAGATTTGATTGCCTCCTCCGGGCAACCCGCAGCTGCAGCAGTTGTAGCATCGCCGATCCTAAATGAGTGAGACCCAAATTCCCTTGCAGGCAATCCTACCCTGTGAAGAGAAGCCTTTAGGACAGCAGTAAACTGATAATTTTTAAGCAGGGTACCTGACCTATGGACGAATAAGTATCCAGGGACTTGGGGGCGGATAGCCAGGTACCGACTCATCTGTTCAACCGGGCATATGACCTTAATTCCACATTGGTATAGATCAATGTTTTGTCCTCTTCTCCTCTGATCTGTTTTGGAATGACGTATTCTAAACCTCAATCCGTCCTGTCTCAGTTCCATGTCTTGGAGTAGGAATGCCCGCTCCGTGTTATACTTATGCGATCGAGGTACCACTTCTCTAATCCTAAACCCTCCAAAATAAGTTACGATGTACGCTGAAGTAAACAACTGTGCCTCAAAAGTGGTGTGGCATACTGTTGTTAATGTCTGACTTATTTGGACCAGGACAGGGGTGATTATTGATGATCTGAGTTTGGGCGTGGCCGGTTAAGCCGTAGCCCAACTTTCATACATACGCTTCAAGTAGAAGCCTTTGTCGGGGGATGGAAAATCTTTCAGTCCACTAACAAAAGAGAGGGCCACAACCTTTCCTGCTATATTGTGCCCAGTCAACCCCCTCTTGTGAAGGAGCATTGCAAACTGGATTACTTCAGACTCCCCTATGGGAAAGCTGGTTCCTCATCCTGTGGCAACCCTGAATAGCTGGAATTCATGGAAGGCCCTACCATATGCAGCTTGAGTTCTGGGCGCCAGTGATCCCTGTATGATAGACTGCATCTCTAACTCCCAAGGTTCCACACCCCTGGTGGTAGAGGGTCTGGTACTTATCTGGCTTCCGGTGCCATTTCCCAGAATTGTTTGATCTGAAACTGAGAAAGGGCATTGGATATGCCATTGTCAACACCTGGTACGTGCCATGCAATAATCAAGATGTTATCTTTCAAACATGCACTGACCAATGTCTGAACCAGGGACATAACACTTGGAGAGTGGGATGAAAGGGTGTTAATCACATGCACTACAGTCATATTATCACACCAAAACAGTATGGTGCTGTTAGCAAAATGCCGTGTCCAGAGTAGAACGGCGACCACTATTGGGAAAAGCTCTAGAAATGTTAAATCTCTGACTACCCCCATTTCGTACCACCCTTTGGGCCATGGTGCAGCATACCAGCGTGTCCAGAAATATACTCCAAATCCTGCAGCTCCAACTGCATCGGAATGAACCTGCAGTTCAGCCTTAAGTAACGTTCGGTCCCTCCAGAAGCTCACACCGTTGTACCCTTCCAAGAAGCCCAGCCATGTTCCCAAGTCCTGGTTCATTTCATTGGTAACCCTAATTCTGTAATGGGGCTGTATGTGGCCTCGTAGTTTGCTGTACAACCTGGACAAGAAAGCTCTACCTGGTGCAACTACGCAGCATGCAAAGTTGAGGCTCCCTATTAATGATTGCAAGACCCACACTGTAACTTTACAAACTACCATGCATTCCTTAATCTTCTGTTTCATACTCTCAATTTTATGTCCAGGCAATCTTGACTGGTTCAATTTGGTATCTAATTCTATTCCTAGGTAGGTGATGGATGTATCCAGGCCTTCCCTCTTCTCAGATGCCAGAGGAACACTGTGTTCCACTGCCAGTTCCTGAAACAGACGCAGAGCAGCTGCACACGACCCTTCCTTGGGCGGGCATATTATAAAAAAATTGTCTAAGTATTTTGTTACCTTGCCTTCTTGTAGTCATTGCCTAAATATCCACTCTACTAGTGAACTAAAGCGTTCAAACGCAGAGCAGGATATAGAACACTCCATGGGCATGGCTCGATCATAGTAGTATTTTCCCTCAAAATGAAAACCTAATAGGTGGAAACTACTAGGGTGTAACGGAAGCAGGTGGAATGCCAATTTGACATCACACTTTGCCATATGTGCACCCGGTCCCATTGCCCTGGCTTTTTTCACTGCATCGTCAAATGAAGCATACTTCATGGTTGAAAGGTCTTTGGGTATGGAATCATTTACAGAAAAGCCCCAGGGGTAGGACAGATGATGTATCATCCGAAATTCCCCAAGTGTTTTCTTGGGAACAATGCCCAGGGGTGATATCACCATGTTATTGATGGGGGGGAGGGTAATCAAAGGGGCCAGCCATGTGCCCTTCTGCTACTTCCTTCCCGATTTTTTCCCTCGCTAATTCTTCACGCCCGTCTAAAGATTTCAAGTTACAAACTGCACTGCACTGGGGGACTGGGCCAGCTGGAATGAGGAATCCTTTCCAAAAACCTTGCACCACATAATGGACCTCACACATGTTGGGGAGGAATCTTAATGCTCTGTCTAGGTTATTAATTTGCACTGGTGTTGGTCTCCTCTTCTTGGAGGGGCCCTGGTGATGTTCCCCACCCCCCTTTTCCATTTCCTGACCCTTGATTAAATCTGCCCCAATTATTCCTTTGTCTGGGGCAAAAGCAAGTACATGCCGAGAGTCCCCGTTCCCCCCCCCCCCGACACACACACACAATTGGAACACGTGTGGTGAAACCTACAGTTGTTCCGATTGCACTGGCCCACTTTGTTGTATTCCCAGCATGGACCGGGTAATCCTTTCCCCCCTCCCACGGCTGTCACCTTGAAATGGCTCGTTCACAGGAGCCACCCCTCCCCGTACTAAGGGGTGCCTGCTATCTGCCTGGGGTGCATTCGTGGCATCAATCATACATTCAAGCTGCAAATATGGTCCGTGCTTATCCCATGGGAGCCCGGGAGTATTGGCCATCCTATGGTGAAATTCTTCATCATAGCATAGCCATGCGCCAGTTGGTCCTGTACCATGTGCCCTGTGGATGATGTCCGCATATTTATGTAGCTCCAATCCACGGCTTGAATTGGCTTGCATTACCACACCCATATACACTGCGTACACCGAAGTCCAATTATCCCAGTTACGATCAGCTTTTGGGCATCAAAATCTTTCTTTGTCTTTGGCCTCCCCTTGTTCTGAGTGATCCACAATGGGATCACTAAACAATAGTTCAAAGAGGTCAACATACTCGCCCCGAGTAGCTTGTGGCAGGTGATTGATGAATGGGGCTGCTACATCGGGTATGACCCCCCCCCCGGGAGGACGAGTCACCCTTGATGTTTCTAAAACTACCGTTGTTGGGGAAGAGATTGTCCCCTGTGTTGGAGTAGGAGAGTCTCTGGCAAGAGCCACAACCACCAATGGGTCCCTCGCTACTGTTGGGGCAGGGACTTCCCACCCTGAATTTGGGCCTGTTGCTGGGATGACCCATGCCAAAGCCCCTTTCACCATGATGAGTTGTGGGGTGGCCTGCTGTTGGCTGTTTGCCACCTCCGCTGCTGGGGTTACTACCTCCTGCCCCCCCGCTGGGCTGGTTAGGGAGTCAGTCTGAGTACCACTCCCCCCAACAGCTTGAGGGGTTATGTCTCTCCCCCCCAATCTGGCTAATACCAGTTGTGCCTTCTCTATTCCCCGTACTATCCCATCCGGAAGGCTCACCATATTCCGCCGCCCCTTGGGGTGCTGGTCCCTGTGTGTCTCATGCCTCCTGGACCCATGCGTTGTCCTGTACTTCTCGGCTCAGCTCCATTTCCAAAGCCCGGATTCTCCTCCACATCTCCGCATCTCCCTGCTCATCTCGATGGTCTGGCTCGTGGAAGCTCGCCAGTGGTTCGTCACCTGCAGAACGAACTAACATCCCGGACCCCCTTTGCCCTTCAAAGGAGGTGCCGGGGGCTGGCTCAGCCCCAAGGGCAGCTGGAGCAGTTCTGCTAGCTCTTTGGCACCAATAGTCACCTAGCCCTGGCACTCCTAGCTGGTCAATCGTTTCCATACCTGAGGTTCTATCTCATGAGTTGAGGGCCTGTTCAACTGAGTACATGGCCTGCAAAGGAGGCCCTACTCCCCCCGGCCAATGATCAGACCAGCTGGGTCCAGATGTGGCCATTTGGGGGCTATCAATCATGGGGGGGGCTTGATCCAGGGTGTACAGGGCCTGCATAATTGGGCCCCTGTTGACTGCGCCCATAGGGGCTGTTCCCCTCCCTGCATGGCACGTTGGCCCTTGCTGACCCCCTGGTTGCAGATCTGTGTTGCCCTCCCTCCTAATTTCTGTAGTCAGATTTACACGATATGGTGGGGGGCATATTTTGCCCCCTCCATCCCTGTATCACACGGGGGGTTGTACTGCCCTTTCCCCCTGTTGCAATCCATGTTGTGTGGGAGGGGCGGTCTGGGTGCCCCTCATGTGGGGTTCAGTGTGGGCCAGACCCTGCCCCACCTCTAATCCTGTGATATGACCTTCCCCCATGCCTGGTACTATCCTGGGGGCCTGTCCTGATTCCCTGATGGGAGGGCATGAGCCTTCATCTGGGCTTCACAGGCGGCGAGACGGGTGAACATCACAGCCCGGGAGGGGATCTCCTCCCCTGACCCCTTACCAGTATCACTGGGGTCCTCAGCCACGGGTTACTGTGTGGCCACTGGAGCCTTCTTCCTCTGTTCCCCCCACCTTTTTCTTTGTGCGGCCCATCCCGCTGCTTCAACTTCCTCCGCCGGGCCTGTGATCAGCAGCGAGGGAGCTCGCTGCTGCTCAAACGATCTTCAGCTGCCGAATGCTATGCTGTGGCCTCTGAGTGGCTCCACCCTTCCTAACAAGGGTGGGCCAGTCATTCACTCGGCGCTTTGCGCCCTTCGCACATGCACACGATTTGTTTGCCGCAGCAACCCACTTTTTTCCGGGCAGGGCAGCATTCTAGAATGCTCCCTGCCATGGCCATCCCTCTGTGCCTCCTTCCTGGGGCACAACAAATTCTCCGTCATCACTGTGGTGGCAGTGAAGGGGACTTCTTTTAATACCGTGGATTAAATACCTTGATATCAAGGTATTTAATCCATGGTATTAAAAGAATGTGTGAGTGGCGATAATGCGCAAGAAGTCTGGTCTAAAAGCCTCCTGAGTTAATTGGAAAAGTCACGTGATGTCATCCGGCAAGTGCGCGCTGCTCAGCTAAAAGAGGCCTTGATGGGAACTGCAATAGGATTTATTTCCAAATTGCTATTGTTTCCTCCATGCCTTCCAAAGGGCAATCTATGTTATTAGTTTCAGTATGTACCCAACTTCAAATTCATATTGAACATTTATATAGCACTCTCCCCAGCTTAAGTGTTGCCCCTGAACTGCAGAGGATTGGAGCTGAAAGACCTAGCCACATGGAGTCTATGGTACATGGAGTCTAAGTTGGAAGCGAGCACAATATACCAGACTGTACAACATTTTTATAGTTGCATTAACAGACACATAGTGTGTCCAGGTCACGAGAAGCAATAGTTTCACTTTATTCTGTGCTGGTCAGTTCTCATCTGGAGTACTGTGTCCAGTTCTGGGCACTGCATTTTAAGAAAGACATTGACAAACTGGAAATAGGTTCAGAGGAGAGTGACAAAGATGGTCAGGAGTCTGGAAACCAAGTCCTATGAGGAAAGGTTGAAGGAGCTGGGCATGTTTAGCCTGGAGAAGAGAAGACTAAGTAGAGATATGATAGTTGTCTTCAAGTATCTGAAGGACTGTCACATAGAAAATGAAGCAGACTTGTTCTTTGTTGCTCCTGAGGGCAGGATTAGAAACAATGGGCTCAAATTACAAGAAAACAGATTTTGGCTACACATTAGGAAGAACGTCCTAATGGTAAGAGCTGTTTAACAATCCAAAAGACTGCCTAGGGTGGTGGTGGGCTCTCCTTCACTGGAGGTTTTCAAACAGAGGCTGGATGGCCATCTGTCAGGGATGCTGTAGCTGTGGATTTCTTTCACTGAGCAGGAGGTTGGACTAGATGACCTCTGCGTTCCCTTCCAACTCTCAGATTCTACGCTTACATGGCACAGAAGTTAAGGCTTTCCTGTTCTTTCTCCTGAACAGATATAAAAGCAGTCCCTTGACCCACTCCTGTTTTCTGGCTTCAGTGTTGCTGTTCAACTGGGAAAGGGAAAAAGGATCGGTAATGAAAAACCCAGTGTGCCATTTTTTATATTCCTAATTAAGCTGGTGTACAATCAGGTGAAGGAAATAATTATTTGAAATATGAATGAAAGAGACAGAGGACAAATTATTTTAGGAAAAAGAATGTAATGTTTAAGGCACTTGAATGAAACTAAAAAAAACCTGCATTCATATCATCCCCTTTCAAGTTACTTTTTGGGTAACTTTGGAGCCAAGTTGGTAAAAAAGGATGTTTATGTGACAGACTCTGGGAATTTTTACGTAGACACTTCATCTCGGGATTAGGAGAAAATTATCCCAGAATTGTTATCCAGGGATTACAAGTGGTACCTGTTTACAAGGACATTTCTAGCCTGTATTAAAATCCATCCTGGAATAGGTCAGTGAACAGCACATTGCTGTTATCCTGGGTTGAGAATATCTGGGATGAATATCAATCCCATGGTACTTTTCATCCCTGCCCAGCACACTGATTTCTGGTATTGAAGAAAATCTGATTTTCTTCATTTCTTTTCTGATTTCTGAGTTGAAGAAAATAGAAACTCATCCCTTTGTTCTCTGGGTATTTAAACTTGGCACTCAATATTACCTCTGTCATCCTTCAACAATGTATTGTGAACATCCCAGTGTCATGTGCTATTAGATACCACAGAGGCAGACCTGCATAGAGAGGTCAGCTGAGCTCTTGCCATAACACTCTGAGAAACTAATTGAAGGATAGTTGACTATCCTGGGATAGTCATTTAAACGGACCTAATCCTGGTGTTATTTAACATCCAGATTTTACAAAACCACGAAAAAGGGGTTTTGTAATCCCAGACTTTTTCCATGATCCCATGATTATAATCACAGAATGCTGGGTTTACTTTAGACAGACCTTACAACTAATTATGTAATTTTGGGATAACTGTCTGTGTAAAACGCCCTCTGTGTACATATATTTGTATGCACAGAACTAATAGTTCAAATTAGGGCTGCATTCCCGGTGGCGGTGGCGACAGAGGGAGGGGTGAGGGAAGACGCGGCAACATGGAGGAGCTGGCTGACAGGAAAAGAGCCGGTGCGAGCGGGGATCTGCCGCACCTTCTCTTGCGCATGTCAGGGCAGGATTTTGCACCCTGACATGCGCGAGAGAAGACGCGGCAGATCCCCGTTCGCACTGGCTCTTTTCCTGTCAGCTGGCTCCTCCACACTGCCGTGTCTTCCCTCGCCCCTCCCTCTGTCACCAAAGCCGCCACAGATGGGAATGCAGCCCAAGACTGAGATGATAGGAATGGTTCCCATTCCTCAGTGAAATACTAATCTTTTAGGGGTGGTTGAAATTGTGGTGGGTTGTTGTTGGGTTTTTTTTACACAAGATTGGCAGGGAGGGGGCTATGTGGTCTTTGCATGGGGCTGGGAGAAGACAAATGGGAAGTGCATGGGGAGCAATTCACATGGGCAGCTTTTCATATGGCTGCCCCATCCACATACTGGCTGCCAAGTTCTCACACAGGGCACTCCAGATTTTTCAGGAGTGCTCCATGCAGGGATTGGGTGGCTGGTGCATGGATTACAGGAGTGCGCCTCCCCATGCACCAACTTCAGGTGACCAGCCTTCCACATGGATGGTGAGGGAGGCATACATGAGGCCATCTTATCTAAAAGCACCCTATCTGATGGTACCTTGCCAATTTCCAGTGACGCTGCACTTTCATCATTTTTTTCATCACTCTCCAGAACTTTTCGGCATATTCTGGGAATTTTAGAACAGTTTCACAGCAGTGTTGCAGCACTTCTATGACAATTATCTGCACTCCCCTGGCATTTAGCCAGCATGTTTGTGTCTCGACAGACCGCAGAGGTGTGTGTTGGAGATTCATGGGGCTTGGGACTAGCACTGGCAAAACAATGGGTGGGGATGCCTTAGATAAACATAGCATTCATAAAATCACATATATTTTATTAAGTTTAGACATAACCATATACAATAAATCTCAAAGCAGATATGCAATCCAATAAATGACCACAGGTATCAAAATCTTATTCGGGTACTCACTAGCACTCCAAAAACATATACAATCAATGGGGTACACCAACACTGCAAAAAAACCTATTCCGTGCTGGACACACTGTGTTTCTGACCATCTTGTGATCGTTATCAACAGCACCAATTGAATAATAGCAAAGATTACAAAACAGATGGGTGGTTTCCAACATTTACATATCCTCCGTACATGGGAACATGTATAATAACTCAAAGAAACCTGTAAAAACAATTAACAACCCAATATATCTTATAAGAACACCATTTTAAGAAATTTATATATAAAAAAGTTATTTTTATTGTATTGGTTATTTGTTTTCTTATTCTTTTATATTTATTAAACTTATACCCCCTTGGAAAATGATCTACTCACCCCCTGTCCACATGAATCCATGCATTCATCACTCTAAAGAAGTCATAGCAACAAAGGTGAGGCTATTGTTTGTTCTCCCAGTTTAATACTACAATATATATAGAGAGATTTTAAACTTAATGTTTAATTATTTTTTATTTTTTGAAACATTTAAAACTCATATCCACTGGGAAAAGAAACTCGCTTACCCCCTATCTGAATAAGACCATACATATGACTATTCCAAGACAATCCTGGCAATGGAATTGAGGCTACTGTTTATTCCCCCAGTTAAATACTATCAAGCCCTATCCAACACACCTGATTTGAGCATGTATAACAGTGATTAACTCAAATGCTAATGTTATGCAAACTTCACTAACGGTAAGTTGTACAGCCTGTGTGTGAACTCCAGCAACATGAACATATCTCCCCCTTCCATATCAAAGTCCTTGGTATAGTGCCTTCAAATCTCTTGTTGAGGAACATCCAATACTAAATAGACTGTCTCCCTGAGTCAAACCTGTCTGCAGTTGTAAAGTAGAAAGATTCTTCGTCCATAGGATCACAGGATTCAGGTCATCAAGATGACACCTCTTAGCTGCTCCATATCCTTTCCAAGGTATCTTCAAATTCCACAGGATGAAGGACAACCCCTGAAGCTGTATAAGTCATAACTCTAAAGTTGTGGATCCAATTAGCTGCATACCAAATGTTTTCATTATTAAATTCCAAACCCTTGACACTGCTTCCCAAGGTCCATTCCTTACCACTGATCATGTATGATGAAGATCCTTACATATTCATGTACAGGGAAAACCTCCAAATGCCTAATATTAACTTTAAATACATGAATAGATAAAATGTTGGCATTGGAGGACTTCCTTTCATAGACATTGTAATACATCCTAGGAGACACACATAAAGGCTGACCCCACTTCCCATATGTAGTATATATGATTTCCAAGCAAAAACACAGTAATGATAATCTTATATAATCAAATAAACATACATTCTCTACCCAAAAATGTGTGAGATATCACTATAAGAAAGAGCACACGCCCTATACTGTGGTCCCCAAAACACCCCAGTTAAAGGGTGATGATCCGTCCCCAATCAATATTTTCATTCAAACCATACGGCATCAAAGAATTGAGCCTCAAGATCCATCTGGCCTCAAGTTTCAAAAACTCCTTATCAGAGCTGTGGGTATAGCAAAAAGCAAGATCATCAACAGTATGATTCACCTCCAAAAAATGTTGGACCAGAGGTTCTGTACTTCTCTTACACCTGATGTTTGATCTATGCTCTACTATTGTAGTTTTCATAGGCCTTGTTGTTTTGCCTATATAATTGAGTCCACATTTACACTGACTGATATTAGTGGTGGGACCCCGGGCCCATTACCGGTTACCGGATTTACCGGTTACCGGTTCTACGAAAACCGGATTCCCGGATTAAATCCGGTATACCGGTACCGGTTTTATTTCATTGGTTTTAATGGGGCGCTGTGTCCCCATTAAAACCAATGAAATAAATTAATTCCCTCCCCCTCCCCCTCCCAGGCTGCGTGGGTGGAAGGGGGGACACCCCCCACCCACCCTGCCCAGCCTGGCTTTTTGTTTTAAAAAAGAGTAAGAGACA
>QEPC01007610.1:176621-192654 GCA_003113815.1 Sphenodon punctatus
CCTGGGAGGGGGAGGGAATTTATTTTAATTTATTGCATTGGTTTCAATGGGGACACAGCGCCCCATTGAAACCAATGCAATAAATCCGGCACCGGTATACCGGATTTAATCCGGGAATCCGGTTTTTGTGAAACCGGTAACCGGTAAATCCGGTAGCCGGTAATGGGCCCGGGGTCCCACCCCTACTATGTACTACATGTCTCGGGTAGCCACATTTCAATAGCTCTTTGGTTAAACCCCAAGCTTGTCTCTTAAAAAGCTTGGTACATGTATTATTTCTCCTTAATCTTAAAAACTGTTCTTTGGGAATGTTTCTCCTAATATGTAATGGGTGATAGCTATCTAATCTGATAGTGAAATTCACATCTGTTTTCTTTTTGAAGAGAGAGGTCTTCAAAGACTGCCCAACTATCCTGACCTCTATATCTAAAAATGAAATGGCAGTTTTACTATACTCCAAGGAAAACTTAATGGATACATGTTGCTCATTCACGTATCTGTGAAATTGAACTAAGCTATTAAAATCCCCTTCCCACAGAAAAAATAAATCATCTAAATACCTCCTAAAAAACGTAATATGTTGTAAGTAGGGATTTCTGCCTGGGTTCAAAATCACCTTCTCCTCAAAATATTCCATAAACAAGTTTGCCAATTCTGGAGCAAACCGGCAACCCATTGCTGTCCCACTAATCTGTTGGTAAAAATCCATATTGAATCAAAAATAATTTCTATGAGTTTTAAATGTTTTAAAAAATAAAAAATAATTAAACATTAAGTTTAAAATCTCTCTTTATATATTGTAGTATTCAACTGGGGGAACAAACAATAGCCTCACCTTTGTTGCCATGCTGCTTTAGAGCGATGAATGCATGGATTCATGTGGACAGGGGGTGAGTAGATCATTTTCCAAGGGGGTATAAGTTTAATAAATATAAAAGAATAAGAAAACAAATACCCAATACAATAAAAATAACCTTTTTTTATATATAAATTTCTTAAAATGTTGTTCTTATAAGATATATTAGGTGGTTAATTGTTTTTTACAGGTTTCTTTGAGTTATTATACATGTTCCCATGTACGGAGGATATGTAAATGTTGGAAAACACGCATCTGTTTTGTAATCTTTGCTATTATTCAATTGGTGCTGTTGATAACGATCACAAGATGGTCAGAAACATAGCGTGTCCAGCACCGAATAGGTTTTTTTGCAGTGTTGGTGAACCCCATTGATTGTATAAGTTTTTGGAGTGCTAGTGAGTACCCCAATTAGATTTTGATACCTGTGGTCATTTATTGGATTGCATATCTGCTTTGAGATTTATTGTATATGGTTATGTCTAAACTTAATAAAATATATGTGGTTTTATGAATGCTATGTTTATCTAAGGCATCCCCACCCATTGTTTTGACATTGTGAGTTGTGGGCGGTGTTTTCCATCGTCATTCCCTAGGGGATTAGCCCTTTTTTGGTTTGTTTGCTTGGGACTAGCCCCATAGTAGCCCCATTCAACTTACAAAAATTAATGGAAAAAGGCAAAAACAGTGGAAAAGTCAGTAAGTTCCCATGTCATGCAAATCTGAAGGCAAATGCTCTGCTTCTGAAGGAAACAGCACTCACCAAGATTTCTCATTTCATTCATTTCATGCTTAGTTCAAGTTGCAATTCAGCCTATTAAAAAGTCAAAATTCTCAAATTAATTCATTGACTTTAGCTCTAAAGTTTTAGTTTTAAAGGCAGTCCGAGAGATGGAAATAGTGACATTCCCTTTCAGCATGCAAAAGCAACATCGCTCACACCACTTCAACTGTTCTTAGTTTTCATCTTGATCCCAGACACAGGTCCTTTCTGCCTGGGTGTTATCCTTCTTTGTTCTTTGATAGCACTGCTTTTCTCAAGCTTGCTAAACTGAGAAAAGGTGCCCTTCTTTCCTCTCTGGGAGAGCAGAGTGTAAAGCAAAAGGCACAGATAAGGGGCATCTATTGCTGCCACCTCAACTGCTCCCTTACCATTCTACACCAATATCAAATGCCTCATCATTATAGAAAATTAAAGTTCATCCACATAATCTTAACTTGGCCATCTTTTTTATTATAAATTATACTACACACCTTTAGGTTATCATATATACATTTAAGATGGTAGACTTAAGGTTATGTGGGAAACTGAACTCTCCTGGAAAGTGGGAAAGTGAGCTCTCCTGGAGGTGAGGGGGCTGGTCAGTCCAGCGTCCCTCCGCTTGGATTCAGAGTTATCAAATGCTCCCTGTGACTTGTATATGGACTTTTTGCAGATAAAATTGCTCAAATCCACTATGGTTTTGACGCAGCACTTTTAACTGTGGGTGAGCCAGAGGCAGTCAAAGCCCCAACTTGTCCTGGTTTATGGGATGAATTTCAAGACGTGTCACCTTCAGATGTGGGTGATGCTCTTGGGACTATTCGAGTCACCTATTGTGAATTAGATCCATGCCCGTTGTGGCTGGTTATGGCCAGTCAACAGACATTAGGGCCGTTGCTGGCCAGGATAAATAATGCCTCCCTTAGGGAGGGCAGGGTGCTGGATTGCCTCCAGGAGGCGGTAGTGCAGCCCCTACTCAAGAAACAATCATTGGACGTTGATGCCCTGGCCAGCTATCATCTGGTCTCTAACCTTCCCTTTTTAGGGAATATTCTTGAACAGGTGGTGGCTTGACAGCTTTAGGAGAATTTGGACTGGGTCAACTTCCTTGATCGCTCGCAGTCTGACTTCCGTCTGGGTTATGGCACGGAGACTGCAGTTGTGGCCTTGGTTGACGACCTCTCCTGAGAGCTGGACCAGGGTCATTTCACCCTGTTGATTTTGTTAGATTTCTCAGCTGCATTCGATACTATTGATCACGAGTTGTTGGTGACTCGGCTGCGGGACTCGGTAGGGATGAGCAGGGCTGTTCTTGAATGGTTCTGCTCTTTCCTGGCCAGGAGAACCCAGCGTGTGGTGCTGGGTGATTATTCATCTACTCCCCAGGGCCTCAAGCGTGGAGTCTCACAAGGTTCCATCTTGTCCCCTCTCTGGTTCAATGTGTATATGCAGCCTTTGGGGGGAGGTTGTTAAAGAGTTTGGCATAAGGTGTCATCAATATGCTGATGACATCCAACTATATCTCTCATTTTCATCCGACCCAGGTCCGGAAGCATCGGTGTTTACCCGGTGTTCATCAGCTGTGGGGGACTGGATGAGGGCGAACCACTTGAAGTTAAATCCTGACAGGATGGAGGTGATGGTTGTGGGGAAAGCCGGGGGATTGATGGCCCCCATCATTGATGGGGTCCATTCTCCCCTGGTATTCCAGGTCCATAATCTGGGGGTGCTCCTTGATCCACATCTCCGTCTGGATGTCCAGGTGGCAGCTGTAGAGAAGGGTTAATTTTGCTAATTGTACCTGGTACATCGGCTTAGGTCGTATGTCTCAGACTCGTACCTGGCCACAATCATCAATCCTTTTATTTACTTGAGATTAGACTACTGCAATGCACTCTACGTGGGGCTGCCCTTGGTGACGGTCCGGAGACTGCAGTTGGTGCAGAAGGCAGCATCTCATCTCCTGAAGGGGACGGGTCAACGTGAGCACATTACTCCAGTGCTCTGTTCTCTGCACTGTCTGCCGATAGTTTTCCAGGCCCAATTCAAGGTGTTGGTGTTGACCTTTAAAGTCCTGAACAGCCTGGACCTCACCTACCTGCAGGACCACCTCACCCTCCAGATTCTGGATTGTCCTCTACAGTCAGCCGGGGGTGCCCTTCTTGAGGTCCTCCAGGTTTCTGGGTGTCGACCATGAGGAGGGTATTCTCGGTGGCTGCACTGCAGCTGTGGAACTGCCTCCCATTCAAGGTCCACCTGAACGATGACCTCCCATCTTTCCATAAAAAGTGTAAGACCTGACTGTTCCGCCGGGCCTTTGCTGAGGGAAATGGGATGAGTGGGTTGGGTTAGGGTGGGGTTTTATTGTTTTTTGAGGGGGTTAATTCTGGGAATGTTGATTTTAATGAATTTTATTATATGCTTTAAATGTCGTTAGCCTCCTCAAGATGCTTGTAGAAGTAGGGGGCTGCATACAAATGCTATTATTTATAAATAAATAAATAATTAAATAAATAAATAAAATAAATTTTAAAAACCGCATGTAGAGAGATGTGCTTACCATACCAGTTCTGTGTGAGGACAGAAGACTTCATTTTCCAGTTCCATCATTATGCTACTTTCCAGGAGCACAAAATTCACTTCACACACACACACACACAAAAAACCCCACAAAAAAACAACAACCCAGAAACATCTCCATTTAAGAGCAGTGATGTACCCATACTTCCACATGTGTTCTTTAGAAAAACTTAAGATAAATTACATCATCACAACTGGACCCAGCTAGCCTAGTTATCAGGCTGTTCATCATGAACAAGCCATCACTCAAGGCTTTCCATACTACTAGGAATAATACCAAACAGTTGCACTATGCTTCCAAGAAGCTGCAGCTGGAAAAAGATCCATTAGATCATCCTGTCCATCTCCTTTGAGCCAATGGAGCATTGTTCCTGCAGGATTACAACTGGGTAAGATCACACAAGACATTATCCAGTGATGCACCTGACCATCAGGCCAGTGGTCAACAGATGTTTGCTTATTTCTGCTCCAGGGTAGGCAGCAGGCTGCTACGTGGTGCATCCATTGTAGAAGGCCAGTGATGCATTACAGGCTATTGCTGCCCCACTTGGGAAAATTTCCATGGGCATAGTTTGCCATTCCTGTGCATCTGCATCATGGCGGGATAGTGACTGAGCAGGAAGGTAGTGGGTGGGGCAGGGATGAGTGTCCACACATATGGATGGCTCCTAGTCCCACCCTGGAGCATGGTGGGACTTGTGATGGAATCTCACCCAGTTTCCCCATGGGGTGGGGGAGAGATAGTCTGGACTACTGTCCCCACCGGCCCAAAGTGTGGTGGCTGTGTTCACCCTCCCTGGAGAAGGCGGTGGATATGGCCGGCCTTGTCTTGTATGACTTTTACCCTTCATCATCATCATCATCATCCATTATTAAAGTAACATGTTTTTTTCTTTACTCTTACATGCAGTAAATGGATACATAGCGAAATCAGCTAAGCAAAAGTAGAATTTAAAGAACAAAATATTCAGGGAGCAAGGGGTTTTTATCTGATATTTCATTTTGGAGCAAATCGTAGGGAAAGTATAAGGACACAATGGAGAAGTGGTTTTGAACCTAGGGCTACAAGGTCCTAGTCAGATATCATCATTCATCTAAGACCTAGCACAGGAATCCAAGTTACATCATTGAGACTCTGCGGACCACAACTCGGAGCTCCTGATCAGTCAGTCAAAGCTCACACTCACATTGACCTTCTTTGGCTAAACAAAGCACTAGTGAGGATCAGGAAGTACCACTGCAACATGCTAGTTGCTAGGGATGTTCAATATTGCTGAGAATTGAAAGTAGCTGATCATGGCTATATTGGATTCATCTGATATTTCCATTCATTCTCGGTATCAGATCTTTTCCATTTTTTAAAATGGATTTTTAGATTGCGGTTTTCCCCATTGAAGTCAATGGGGGGAAACTGCAATGTTAAAAATCTGATACTGAGAACACCAAGAACTGAAAGAACCAATACAATGAAAACCAAAACCCATATAAAATCAAAACCAGAATTTTGCCCACAGTCTGACCCCTACTAGCTGCCATCTTGGATGCAAGACTTTGATGTGTATTCTCATTTTATCAGACGCTCTTCTCAGCCCAGGTCTCAGCTTCATACTCATTCCACCCCAGGCATGCTCCTTGGCTCCTACCTCAGCCATGGGTCATTCTCATTCTAGCAGTTTTCTAACAGTGGCTTGGCCTATGTTTGCCTACCCTAGCCTGAACACTCGATTCCTGGCTTGGCTCTGCTTCACCACTCAGTTTACAGTCTTATATCAACTTCTGTCCCAGACTGACTCCTTAGATTCCAGCTTTGGCTCAGTCATTCTCGGCTGTGCTCTAGTTCTGGCTGCCAGGTGAGGACCCAAGAGAGAGTTTCTTATACAGAGTATTTTCCCCTAAATTGTAACACAGCAAAAAGCAAATATTCCTTTACTAGTAGCAGATGTTTATGGTTGATGACATGAAGTAAAGAGGAGGACAAAACACAATTCTCCCAAGAACCATCTTTGAAAGATAATGAACATCAATGCTTTTACAATCTGATGCTTTTGGGAAAAAAGTGAATAGGTGTTTTTAGACAGACACAGGGCTGACCACCCCGAAACAGCTTTAGGGGTGTCTGCCTGCATCCAGTCTCACCTGGGTTGGGTTTAGACAGAGCCGATGGCTGCTGTGGCCCACAATCTGCCCGGGTGGTCCTTACTAGGGATGGGCGAACACGGTTCAGATGTTCAGAGTTCGGATTGAACTCGGTCTGTTTGGACGTCGAACCGAACGTCCGAACTGAACTCTCGAATGACCGAAAAGTTCGGTTGTGTTCGGATGAGTTTGGAGTAGTTCAGTGGCATAAAAAACATCTTTTCAGGAGAAAAAGAAAATAAAGTTTCAGTTCAGGATAAGTTTCGGTTTTGGTGAAGTTTCAGTTTCGGTAAAGTTTCGGTTTCGATAGTGATGTTTTTGACTGTTCAGCCAAGTTTGGCCAACCCGAACTTGGATGAACCGAACCATCGAACCTGAACTCGGGTTTCGAACCGAACAACCGAACCGCATTCTGTTCACCCATCCCTAGTACCTCATCCCCCACAACAGAGAGTTGTAATTGGATTGCTCAAAACCCTAGACTGCACCTGCAACTCTGTGGTGTTGCCCAGGGTAACTGCTGGCTGAGAGTGGATCTGCAGTGGTCAGGTCATCCACCAAGCAGGTGAACCACAGCTCCACTTCAGACTGGTGCCCTGAGTAGGGATGGGCAAACGCGGTTCTGAGTTCGGCCTGAACTCGGCCTATTCGGACAACTGAACCGAACTTCTGAACCAAACATTCAAATGGCTGAACAGTTTGGAAAAGTTTGGATGAGTTCGGGGGTGGGAAAAACATGACTTTGGGCAGGAAAAACGTGACTGGAAGGGGGAGGCAGCTGAGGAGCAAACTTCCTGGCACCAGGGGTGGACACCAGGGGTGGTTTTGGCCAAATGATACCGATACAAAAAAAATATCGATTTCGGTATCGGTATAAATAGTGCTATTTTCAGACGTTTGGCCGGGTTCAGCCAAACCGAACTCTGCCGAACCAAACAGCCGAACCCGAACTTGGGTTTCGAACCGAACGACCGAACGTCCGAACGGCGTTCTGTTCCCCCATCCCTAGCCCTGGGTTTGAGTGGCCTGTTCTGCTGGTGGTGCTCCAGGATGTTCCAGAGCACCACAAGTAGAGCTTGAGAAGCCTGCTCTACCTCTTCTCCGCCTGCACATCTGGTGGCCTGCCATTAGACAGATGGGCCACTCATATTTATTTATTTATTTATTTATTTATTTCTATTTTTATTCCACCCTTCCCTGAGGCTCAGGGCAACTTAAAATCCATAAAAAAAACATTTAAAATCAACAACAAAAAGCTTAAAAGACCCCACAAAACCAACCCCAATGTCATATTGAACATAGAAACATCATGTGAAGACTAATAATGTCATCAGTATAGGATCATGCAGAAAGTATGCACTTTAAGAAGCTTTCTAAGGGTGGTTTGTGAGAAAATTTTACTCCTGATTTTCAGGGGCAAACTCCCCAGGACACAAGTACCCCAATAGGAGCAAAACCCTACCAACAAAGATTGTAAAACTTGCAAACATGTCCTTACCACAGCCATCATCAAGTTCCTCCAAAAAGGTCATAAAGAAACCTATAGCAAGTAGAGCTGGAGTGGCTCAGCTACAACTACCATGGGAGTCTTATTGCTCTGATTGCCTGGTTCTTGAGGGCTTGGGTAAAGAGTTGTGCTGATATGGTGGGACTTTTGGGGCAAATTGGGACAGGTGATTTCATGGGAGCCGGTGAGGTGACTAGAAGACCTGAGTTTTTAACGCTAGTCTGGAAGTCTAGCTAGACAGAAAGGATGATGCAAGAAACATGGGAGACAGAGGCAGTCCCCAGAAGTTGGCAGGCATGGGGTTGTGTGTCCAGAGTGAAGTTAATGTATTGGCTGTGGGACCTTTATTTCTTGTGCTTATTATAAATGGCTTTGGTGAGTAAAAGGCCTTTTTTTCCACAGACAGCAGCGTGGGGGGGGATGGGTGTGCGGCCGTGGTGGGTGAAGGTGGGTGTGAGCCCTTTTTGAAGGGCGCACACCCATCTCCACCCACAGAGCCTCCTCCGGTTTTTTTGGATGGTTCTGTGGGTGGATAATGGGCGGAGGTGGGTGGAGATGGGTGTGCTCCGGGAACGCACACTCACCTCCACCCACGGGGTTTCCACAGATGGACACCCATGCACCCTCATGCCATTCACACAGATGCTCCACCCACCGCAAACCTGCCTACATACCTGGGGGGAGGAGGAGGGGGACAGCATCTGTGCAAAAACAGCCAAAGACCTGTGTAACAAGTGATTTGGGCCTGATCTTACATTAATCCACTGTGAAAGAGGCTGCCCTTTCAGGGACCTATATATGCCAATCACAGCATGTGGTATGCTTCAGTGCACTAAATGTCCTATAGAAAATATGTTGGCAACATTAAACATTCCTTAAATCAACATAAAAACTCACATGTACACACATAAAAATATGGACATGGTCACTGAATCAACTGTGAATGTTCACTTCTTGCAGAATGCCCACTCCATTCCTAATCTCTTGATCCTTACCCTGAAAGGGAACCTGCAAAGCATTTTTAGAAGACAGACCTAGGAGATAAAATGCATTACTCTATTGGACATTAAAAACAATGCACTAAACAGATTTAGGCTTTGAAAGGCAGTATAGAAACATATATGTAGCAGGCAGTCTGGGGGCAAACTGGCTGTATCCCCAAAGATGATGGGAATCTGCCACTTGTGCCACATCTTCCTGCCTGCCTATGTCCCTCACTCTTGAGATTATCTCTCGCTTAGCTACTCCATAAGTTTTCCCCCCTAAATGCTCTGGCGAGAGTCCGCAGGATGTCAAGTATCTAGTAATGGCAAGTTGCCATGGGCTCTCAAAGATGTCAGAAAGAACCAGCTGTGTCAAGCTGTTTTCAGGTGCCCTGCTTGCTTTTAACCAAAGTAGGGCCGCCTGCTCCCAGACCGCTGCTGCCCAGGCTCAGGTGCCAGTCTCCGGTTTCATGGCTGCTGCCACCGTCCCATTTAGGGCCTTGGTTAGTTCTCTTATAAATCTCGTTTGGAGGGTGTTCAAATTTGTATCTGTCATGGGGGCCCATAGTTCTGCCCCATAGAGGAGGGATGCTCTTACCTTTATTTTGAACACCTTAAATGCCATGAACTTATATTATATATATATATATATATATATATATATATATATAAAAAACATAAACAATAACAAGGGACAAGCAAATCTTTAGTCTTCCACTGCATTTAGTTCCAAAAAACTCCTCCAAACAACACATAATCACTAACAATTCACCCCGTTAGTAAGAAATAAATTATGGGTTTTTTTTCTGTTCTTAGAGCAAAGATGGCCAATCCCCTCAGAAAACTGGTTTCTTGTTGTGGAATTCAAACAGTATTCACCATTGTAGTAAAGGCATTCAAAAAAATGTGGTAATCGCAACAAGAACTGTGAGTGAATCTCAGTGAATAAAAGGCATTCAATATATAATGTGGTGAATCCTCAATGGCATCCTGACACAGTGAGCACTATCTTTCCGGCCTTACAATTCCCCGCCTCCAACCCTCCACCATGGCCGAGGGCATTTGTTCAAAACAAAGTCTAGTCAATGTTAAACGAAGACTCCATTTAAGGTCCAGCTTTAGATATTTCTCCATACCCAAGGAATATTTAACTAATGGAGCCAAGTGTGAGAAATGGACTGAAGAAAAATCATTTTGTCTCGCAATATCCTGTATATGTTGAAAGAGCACAGTTTTAACTTTCATTGACAGGCAATGATCACGACCGACTGCATAATCCCCCATCCCTATTGTTTTGATGGTATAGCTAAATAAATCATAATCAAGGTGACTGGTAAGCTGACACAGAGCCAATGTCCTCTAAGAGGCAAATCTTCAGTAGTCACAGAGGGGAGTAACTCAAAATCCTAAATCAAAAATTTAGTATGCGGATGGCAATATTAGTAGCCATCGACTCCATGCCCATTTCTAATCTTTAAAACGCTGCAGGAAAAGATGGGGCCAGTCCCAACAATGAACGCAGAAACTTGTTTTGTGGTTTCTCAGGATCTTCCTTTATTACTGTGCCCCAAACCTCAGCACCGTAGGTCAACTCGGCCTTAATTGTTGCCTTGTAGGTCTTAATTGGAGCCTGGATACATCTTAGAGGGACAAAAGATAGAAATCTTCTAATAGCATGTGCTGATTGTTGCACTGTCTGGTGATACTTCCATGAGTTATCCATGAATTGCCAAATGGCCTGATATATATAATTATTAACCCTCTCAATTTTACATTGGCCCTAAAAATCACAAATGTCTCCTAACCACAGGGCCCAGGCCATTATTTTAGTCAAATTACTAATGATATTCCTACAACAACTTTTTTTCCCTCCTAACAGCTCTTCCTAAGTCAGTACTACCACAGATATATACCTAGTCTGCATTTGGCTGTACATCCCCAAGGAAGGGCTCTGTGTGGCCCCAAACCATGCGTGCTCTTGCCAACATACATTACTCCGATAAAAGATGGGATTTCTGAATTGCTTTGTCTCCTTCTCTTATATTTGGGACCAACAATAGTAACCACCCTATCTAGACTATTTCTCTAAATAGCCTATCGGCCATTCTGACAGATCTGGAAATTCTCCTCAACAATCCAAGATTCATGTCTCTTAGAAAATTGATTCTCAGTTACACTGTCTTCTTAAAACAAATCCAAATACCTAGATACTCATTGTATGAACTATATCTTTACCCATCTTATTAGCTCTTCCAAAGTTGTTGTTAGCCATTCAGCTTCTGCTACAATCCTTGTAGCGATTACCTGTGTAAGATATCCCCATGAGCTGTGTTACCGCAAGCAATGGGACTATCTATTTCTGATGAATTTACTATAATCTTGATTGCTGCTGAAAAGAAAGTCACAGATGCATAACCTATTACAATTTCCTTCTACACCATCTGTCATTTCATAGTTTCCAGGTTTAGTGTATCCCTGAAGAGAATGGCCCTTTACCTACTGCAGCACTTTAGTACAATATGTAGTAATGCAGATTACCCTTGATTTCCTGGAGGATTTCAGAGACTATGTAGGATATTCCTCCCTGCAGGGACTGCACTCCTCATGTCTTGCTAAGAATTCTTCAACCAATTTATGATACATAGAGTCAGAATCATTTGTCATCCCAGAAGAGCCCAAACAGTTTTATAACTTTATTACAGAAAATTGCTTCATCCACCATTAAAATAAAGCTAACTGGAAGACAGAATAAATAGCATACAGCAAAGCTGTACGGAACATGAAGAATGGTATTGTACCCAATTGAAACAGTGGAGCATACCTCTCAAGTGTCCATGATTTTCCAGAATATCCCGTCTTTAAAATAACTGATATGTCTCATTGCTGGCTTGGGAATTGCTGTATTTTACAATTCCCTTCCTAGAGATTCTGCAGCAGCAGCAGCAGCATTCCATGACTGTCAGACAGACAGCAAACAAGGTGTTACTCAGTAGGGAAGTGCGAACGTGGTTTGGAAGTTTGGGGTTCGACCCAAACTCAGGGTGTTTGGCCCATTTGAGAACACCCCGAATCCGAACCATCCCCCGGCCGAACCAAGTTTGGGTTCTGAACCTGTTCGGGCGGGGGCAGGGAGGAACCCAGTTTTCCCTCCCCCCTCCAGGCTATGCGGGTGGAAGGGGCACCAGGGAGCAGCCTGCCCAGCCTCATAAATTTTTTTTCACCCATCTCACCCCATGAATTGCCCTACCTGGTGGTGCCAGGGCTTCGGACCCGGGTCCAGTGGTGGTGGGTCCAGCAGCGGCAGGTTCAGCGGCAGTGCTCTAGAGCACTTCAGGCTGCTACTAGGCCTTCTGGGTCAAATCGGAAGGCCTAGTAGTGGCCTGAAGTGTTCTGGAGCGCTGCCACTGCCACCACCACCACACCCAAACCCATTCGGGCCAAACAGGCTGAACCCGAACAGTTTTGGATTAGGAAGAACCCTGAATAGGCCAAACTAGGGATGGGTGAACAAAATGCGGTTCGGATGTTCGGTTGTTTGGTTCGAAACCCGAGTTCAGGTTTGATGGTTCAGTTCAGCCAAGTTTGGGTTGGCCGAACTTGGCCAAACAGTCAAAAATAGCAATATCCAAATCAAAACCAAAACCAAAACTTAATATATTTTTCTTGCCCTGAAAAGACATTTTTCCTGCCCCCGAACTCATATGAATACAACCAAACTGTTCGGTCATTCGAGAGTTCAGTTTGGATGTTCGGTTCAGACGTCCAAACAGCCCGAGTTTGGTCCGAACTCTGAACATCCGAACCGCATTCGCCCATCTCTAGGCCGAACACCGAACCTCCCAGTGTTCGCACATCCCTATTACTCAGGATTAGGGCTGAAATGAATAGTTTCAGATCCCACCCTAGCCATGAACTCACTGGATGGTCTTGGGCAAGTCACAACCTCTCAGTCTCAGTTCCCCATCAGCCCTGATCACCCTCCGAACCCCTGTTCAAACACTCCGCTCCTCTTCCACTCCCTCCCTCACCTTCCCATGCCTCCCCTGCTCCCCGAACCGCATTCATCCCTTCGCTCTTGCTGCCCTGCATGCCTGGAACTCCCTCCATGCCCTTGTCCACCTTGTCCCCACCCTCCACACCTTCAGGTCCCTCCTCAAAACCCACCTCTTCTGCTCTGCCCCTCCGAACTCCTGCTAATCATCCCCACCCAGGATTATCCCCCACCTGTTATCTGTAAACTGAGACTCTCAATTTACTCTAACCAAGCCACAAAAGTGTAACTGAGTTCTTGCATCCTCATGATTGTTGCATCCCTTGTCTCTCCCTCTGTTCCCTCTTCCCTGTCTCCCCTCCCCCTGTCTTTAGATTGTAAGCTCTAAGACAGGGACCATGTCTATCTTGTTCTCTGTAAAGTGCCAGGTACATCGCTGGCACTATATAAATGTTTATAATAAAATAAAATAATAATAATAAAATGGGAATGTGTGTGTGTGTGTGTCTGTCCCTGTGTTCCACTCACCCATATCCGATTGTAAGCCCATTGGGTAGTGACCTATCTTAGAGAACCTATGACTAATGCATGGAGTACAGAAAGTAATTGTATAGAAATTATTAGTAGTAAACATTTTATTTGCGAGTATTTCCGCATTTCCTGCTGTCATTCTCATTGTAACCAAGCCAAGTACGTGCACTTGAGACCTCGCATCTTCATGAATGTTAGACCCCTTGTCTTTCCCTCTGTTCCCCTTCCTAAGTCTCTCCCCCAGCTCCTGTCTCTCAGATTGTAAGCCCTAGGGGCAGGGACCGTGTCTATTTTATTACTTTGTAAAGTGCCAGGTACACTGCTGGCGCTATATAAATGTTTGTTAATAATAATAATAATAATTTCCAAGGACTGGCTCCGAGTGTTCAGCCGGTCCTGGGAAACTTGGATGAAAGCTTGCTACTCAGTAAAGTACTCTGCAAAATAAAACGGATTACAAGTATTTTCTAAGTACCAAGTCACATTTATAGGCACTGGAAAAAACCCATATGTTGGTCCAAGTACTGGACTGAGTACCAAATACCAGTACCGAGTACCAGGTTGATTCATCGGTTACTTGGTACTCTGTAAATACAGAGTTATTTTAAAACAGAGTAATTTAATAGGGATGGGTGAACAGAATGCGGTTCAGATGTTCGGTCGTTCAGTTCGAAACCCGAGTTTGGTTTCTACAGTTGGGTTCATCTGAGTGCGGGTTGGCTGAACTTGTCCGAACAGTCAAAAACAGCACTTTCGAAACCAAAACAAAACCGAAACTGAAACTTAACCAAAACTTTAATTTTTTCCCCCCTGAAAAGACATTTTTCCTGCCTGCAAACTCATCCAAACACAACCAAACTGTTCGGTCATTTGAGAGTTCGGTTCGGACGTTCGGTTCGGACGTCCAAACAGACCGAGTTCGGTCCGAACTCCAGACATCCGAACCGCGTTCGCCCATCCCTATAATTTCAAATGCAGAGTTTCAGCACTACTCAGGATATCATTGAAAATCCAGGACACTTGAGAGGTATAGCAGTAGGATGTGTGTGGGTAAAAATCAGATCAATACAATTTTCCTGATTTTGTGGAGAATCAGGAGAATTGTGTCAATCCAGTTTAATGATGGGTGATCTGATGTCCCCATCGGATACCCTGGGAAGAAAAAAACTCCTTCCAAAGTACCCATTCTGCCTGGTGACCACCTCTCCTGGACTCCTGCCTGTGTCTGCCCGCCCCAGATTCTTTTGCTGGAGAGGGTGGGCAGGATTCCGGGGGAAGTGGGTGCTGAGCAGGATTCTGGGGGAAGCAGAGCTGGGAGTAGAGGGGGAAATGGTGCATGCTCAGACTGGATGCCATTTTCCAAAATGTTACTGCAGCAGGCAGGGGCGGCTGGTGGATTTTGAGGCTGGAAGGGCAATAAGGGCGGCCGGGCTGCCAGCGGCAAAGCTGCCGGTGGGCCGGCAAGCCTAGGGGCAGAGCCAGGGCAATGGTAGGCAGAGCCATGGCAACGGTAGGCCAGTGGCATGGCATAATCCAGCAGCAAGGTCCCAGGGTTAACATTGGATGGACATTACATTACTTAATGATGGGAACGCTGCTGTGTGGAGTACTGCCACCAGGGGATAGAGAACCCTCTTATTGGCAGAGCATTTTGCAGGTGAGGATAGAGGTCAGGTGGGTTTTTGGGGTGTAGGTAGGGGTTTTTAGGGGATTTTATTGTATTATGTTTGCTATTTTTCTCTTTGTGCTTTTGTTTCTGTAAACTACCCTGAGCCTTTGGGGAAGGGCAGGGTATAAATTCTGATAAATATAAGAGATTATGGTCTTGTGCAAGTGTGTAGAGAGGGGATTAAATGGAATTAAATTCACCCTCTTAGTCAGGGACCCATATTTACTGTGGTTTTCCCATTGCTGCTAATGAAGAAAATACAGTGAACACTGTCCCTGCCCTTAGTCAATTCAAGTTCATTTTCCCACATAGACAGAAATTTAGTGAACTGCATCTTTCTCAGCTGAACAATTCTCGGTCTGATTGAAACCTTGGAGCCTCACCACAGACTACCCACTAGTCTCTCTCTTCTTTCCAGACCTGTTTATTAACAAAGAACCTTTACAAACTTGTTGTCACACCTGTAAACAACAAATGCAGTGTTTCCAGCAATTTCATTTAGGCAGGCTGGTCAACTCCTGGTTTAAAGGCAGACAGACAAGTCACAACCTTAAACCTCACTTACAAGCAGCTTTAGCAAAGATCCACAGAACAGACAAAGCTTTCTCCCAAAACCACATGTAAACCAGGAACCAAGCTACAATGAGGCAACTTAATTTAGGCAGGTTTTATTCACAGGTTAAAATTTGTCCCCACTTGTCACACCTGTGAACATTGTGTGCAGAGTCCCGAGACTCAGTAATGGGAGAGAAAGAGCTAGAAGGAGGAAGCCTGAGATGTGGGGATCACAGAGTTGCCAGCTCATATGATTTGATTTCAAGTCCCATGATTTTAAGAGTGTCTTCAAACCTAAAATTGCGATACCTGAGATAAAATCATGAGAATCTCAGCTCTTATTGTTACAAGGCAAGTTGCTTGTCCTTAGGTTGCAGAGAAGAGCTTGCAAAGGTGACTAAATGCTCAGGCCAGAAGGCAAATAAAAAGAACTCCAGATTGGTTATTTAAAACAAAACAAAA
>QEPC01007610.1:197149-208192 GCA_003113815.1 Sphenodon punctatus
CTCCTCCGCAGCCGCCAACTCCTCCGCTGTCAAGCGTGGGCCCAGCCGGTAAATGCGGCCACCCTTGTAAAATCTCTTCATTTTTTTCTTTTTTTTTTTTAAACACACCACCACACACCACAGTCACCGCAACACACACCAACCAACCCACCCAAACACACAGCAGCACAGCCAAAACTAACACAATCAAAACAAACACACTACACAAGCAGCCACCGAAACAAACACACACCCTCTCACCTCACTCGCACACATGCACACGAATTTCTGGCGCGACGCCGAATTTAGGGCTTCCCTCGATCTCGCGATATTTCTGGCCAACGGCCGAACGCGAACGCGCGAACCACCCGAACACCGAATGGCCGAACGCGAACGCACCACCCGATGGCGAACGAACCGAACGTCCGAACACGAACGCACAACCCGATCGCAAACGAACCGAACGTCTGACCACGAACACATGACCTGCCCGAACAACCGAACACGAACGTCCGAACACGAACGCTACTGAACCGAACGGGCGAACACGAACGCACGATATGACCGAACGACCGAACACGAACACATGAACCGAACGCGGCCGAACCGAACGGCCGAACATGAACCGCGATCTGTTCGCCCATGCCTATAAAGTAAAGGGTCTTGGTGCTGAGAGGATGGCCTGGTGAGTGGCTCTCCCTGTGCAGATAGGTACACAGGGGTTTAATGCTATCCCTCCTACATTTCCAGCATGTGAGCTCCCCAGTTTCTTGGCTTGCGCTGCCAGAGTTCTGCTGCCACAAGACAGCAAAAACGCCAACACTGCCCCACAGGATCCCAGACACAATATCACATGATGCACAGACCCCCCTGCGATCCATCACCCCAACACTGACCCCAGTAACAGCCACACAGCCCCCCTGCCATCCGTCACCCCAACACTGACCCCAGTAACAGCCACACAGACCCCCTGTGATCCATCAGCCCCCCCAACACAGCAGAAAAACAATCCATTCTCATACAAGCCCTCCTCCCCCCGGTGGGGAGGGATTGAAGAGCACAAAAAATTAAAAGCACAAGTAAGCAAGCAAACAATGCACAGGAGATCTGGGCAGGGGATTTGTTTTTTCAAAACTTACCAGGTTTCTGAAAGGATGAGACCTCCTGATCACTCTGTAGTCTGACTCCAATCTCTCCCCCCTCTCCTCTAGTGAACCTTGAGGGAGGAGCAGGGAAGAGTCATCTCTTTCCCCCTCTCCTCCCACTCTGGTAGAGGAGGGGCCTGGGGGAGAAAAAGCAGCTATGAGGTGGCCAGAGCATTTTGAAAAGGTGCCCGGACACGCCCCCTAAGCCTTGCTGATTGGCTGGGTTTCTCCATAGGAACCTAGCCAGGGCACACATGGTACCTCCCCCACTCCCTCCCCAATCCCCCAGAAAGCAGTGTGTTTCTGGGTCGACGCCCAGCGCATGCTTCTTGAGGGCTTAGGAGACATTCTCTAAGTCCCCGCCTTCCTTTAGCTCTCTGGCCAGTGAGTGGAAAGCTAGAGGGAGGGGGGAGCAGCAGGAGGAGGATGATTGATTCCTCTCCCCCTCCTCCCTTGCAGAGTTCTCTAGCTGCAGGGTTTGTTTACATATGACTAACTGCTCCTCTAGGAGGAGAGATACAATGTAAACAAAGTCTGAGACAAGCGGGGAAATTGGCCGTGCTGTGCTGGATCAGCTGAGGACCAGCTTCTGGCTTGCTGGGAACTCCCCAGCAAGCATGGGAGGACCCCTGAGGGATTTCGGGGGTTGGGGGGTGCCTGCCCCAACACCCTGGGGGATGGGCCGCCCCTGGTAGCAGGGTTTCCAAGGACTGTGGGTAAGCGTATGCAGAATCAGGCCCTCAACGTGGACTGAAACTCCCAGGTTGAGTAAAACAGTTTATTTGTGGGGGTGTGGGAACAAATTGCAGTTCGGTCATTTGGTTCGGGAGCCAAATTCAGGTTCGGTCATTCGGTCCGGGAACTGAATTTGGGTTCAGTCGTTCAGTTTGGTGGCGTTCGGTTTGGTTCAGCCGTTTGGAAATTGGTTTCGGTTTCAGTCTAGGTATCTCGTGGTTCCATTATCATGTCAGAAACTGGAAACTCTAGTGCATGCGGACCTTGTGTGGAGAGAGAGTGTTTGTGTTGTGACTGGCTGGCTGTTTGGTTTTGTTTGGTGTGTTTTGGCTGTGTTGGACTATGTGTTGGACTATGTGTTGTTTTGACTGTGTTGTTTTGGCTGGTTGGTGAGTTGGTGGGTGACTGGGAAGGTCAAGGTGGTGGAGCCAGTGGAGGAGGAGGAGGAAGAGGTTGCTGCCGCTGGACATTTGGTGGGGGAGGTAGGCTCCTCAGCAGAGGAGCAAGAGGGCACATGAGGTGCTAACAGGTTTGTAAACTTTATTTTCACTTTGAGGACAAGAAGAATAGAATACTATCCTTTAGAATGAGCTCACTGGCGTGCAGGTGGGTGGGTGGGTTGGTGGTGGGCAGTCAGGTATAAACAGTGGGCATCAGTGGGTGGCAGTGGATGTCTGCCACAGAGAGAGAGGGTACTGTGCGGGGCTGTTCCAGCAGTTAGGCACAAGACAAAGGAAGCACCCACCCAAACACGTGCCAGTCATCTAGCAAGGGTGTCCCATTGCCATCCCCAGCATCTCAAGAAGGGCAGTATTTGCATGTGCCAGCAAGGGTCTTTCCAGTTGCCATCCCTAGCACCCAAAGAAGGGCAGGATTTGCACGTGCCAGCCAGGGTCTTTCTAGTTGCCATCCCTAGCACCCCAAAGAGGGCAGGATTTGCACGTGCCAACCAGGGTATCTCCATTGCCATCCCTCCCTAGCACCCAAAGAAGGGCAGGATTTGCACGTGTCAGCCAGGGTCTTTCCAGTTGCCATCCCTAGAACCCAAAGGGTGGCAGGATTTTCACGTGCCAGCCAGGGTCACCGTCTCCCGTTACCATTCCTAGCACCCCAAGGAGGGAGGACTAGAGACATCATCATAAATGCATGATATTACTTAGCTGTTGTTTATGTGTTCCTGTTTCAGAGAGGGTGAGGAATTGGATGCTGGCGCTGGTGCCATGTGCAGGACACCGAGGCAGAGGTCGCCAGTGCCACTGCCAGACGGTGGGCGCACAAGGTCCGATGTCTAGCGGTGGTATGAGAAGCATACCAGATTCGCCATCTGCAAGGTATGGCATGGGGCTGGAACAACAGGGAATGGATTGCCCTATGACCTGTTAGGAAGTCCCCTGCAGAGAGAGATTTGCCACCCACCCACTTGTGGAGACAGAATGCAGGCAGGGCTTGACAGACCATTGGTCTGACACAGTATGGCACTTCTTATGTTCCTATCTTTTTATGTTCTTTAGGTATGCAGCAAAAGATTTAAAAGGGCTAGCCAGGTGACAACATCGGGGCTCATCACCCATGTGGAGAAAGTCCACGGCAAGACGGTGAGGCCACAGGACTCTGGCATGGAGCATCAGCACCAGAAGAGGGGGGGAAGGCACGCCAGAAGTGATGTCATCAAAGCCCTTCCCCCTCCTCCAGCTTCGCTGAGGACTCTCCAGCCCCCCGGGAGGAGTCTAAAGCAGCAAGGGCTTTTCAGGCCGAACTAGAGAGGCCAACCAAGAACTTTCTGGACCAGCAAAAAAAAAAAATATGGATGGGCTACAGATGAAAGCCCTGACTATGGAGGACCGACTGGTGGAGCGGTTTCAAGTGCTAGAGGTATGGGAACACAGGGTGGAGGCCTATTCCCAGTACCTCCAGACTGAGTTTGATGATGTGGAGCTTCACCGCCAGTCAGTCTGCAGCTGGCAGGCATCCATGGCAGGGGCCATGCAATTTGCCCTCGATCATGGGTACCAAATGATGGAGGGCGGGATGCCCGCCCCTAGGTCCTGTCCGCCCATTTCGCCTTTCCCCCATGTTTTGGGGGACAGGCCCACAGACCAATAAGTTTCCTTTCTTTTCATATATATAAATGTTTGGTTTTGGTTTTGGTTTTATAAATATGTTGTTGTTCTTGTTGTTTGATTTTTTAAAATAAAAGTTCTATTTGTTGTTGTTACCCACTTTGTTTGAACTAAACAATATTTTATCCCTATGTGCTGCTTCTGGCAGGTGGCAGAATCTCATTGTATATACAGGTTGCCCGATACCTACCTGACAGCAGCAGCAGATGTAGCGTGAGCGTATTAGCCCCAAGATGTGCCAGCAGCAGGGTATCAACTTGCAGACAGCCCCCTAGGAGGGGCAGGGCTTGTGTCTGCTTGGGTGTGCCAGAGAGAAAGAGAGACAGGCTCCTTGGCAGTGGACAACTGTAGGCGGGTGCTGGTGGTCAGAGGGGCTTTTTTTTCAGCACCTTCAGCAGGCATCCGTGGGTGGGTGCGGAGGAGTAGGCTGGTGTCCCCGCCACCGGCACTCTCTACGGCTTGCTCACACCACCTGGGTGTGGAGGAGTAGGCTGGTGGGTGGGTGGGAGGGCTGGCGTGTGGGCACCGAGTGGAATGGAATGACATCCCCCAGTGACTGGAATGATGTTCCCGTTGTACATGTACAGTAATAATACCATCCCATTCCCAGGGGTTACATTTAAATAGTTACACCTTACTAGCGAGGTAATCCTCCACCTGGCTCACATTCTTTATTTTCTCTGATGGTGGGATTTTCCACAGCATCCATAGCCACTATTAATGTCTATTCTCTTATATAGGCTTCATGTCTAGGAAGTACTTTGTTACTAGAGCTCCCTTCAGCTTTTTAATTTACATGCCCCCTTAGGCTATGCTAAGAACACTTTTACTGGGGTGGGAGGCAGGTCCACCCTTTCCTTCTATACCTCCCAGCCCTGGTATCCTTAAATCAGGATTACTCCATGCAACATAATTCCAGTAACTCAAAACATAATTAAACATAACATTTCATTTCCCAGGGCTTGTCATTTGCACTCTTTTGATAAGAGATTTCTAGAGCCTTTTATCTTACCATGGCCAGGGTCCACCCCCTCCCCCCTTTCAGTGAGGTCTGGCTTCTCTAGCTACTTCACCCCTTTTCCAAGTTTGCTACAAGTTGCTCACACTTAGCTAGTTGCTTGCAGAAGCACCATGTTGTCTCTGCAGCCTCTGTTAATTAGTGACTGTTTGACTACTAGAATAAAAGCTCTCGTAAATTTGCTGCCTTCCAGTCTCTCAATAGTTCTATCCAGCTTGCTGTAACATAGAATGGGGTTGTTCCTCCCAGACTAAAAGCCTTCACTGTTCCAGACCAGGTAAGCAGCTTTTCTCTTTTGATTTATTCCAATACCCAGTCTATTCCTTCCCATACAACCTCTGGATCTTGACCACAGACAGTGCATTACATAGATTTTCCTTCAACCACTTGCTTATATACTATTCAAGCATTCTTGCACCATTGGAAACTCTTTGCTGGGGCTATTCCTATTTCACTTTTCTGGGTTTGGAGCAAACTCTCAGCCTTTACTACCAATTTTTCCACCTCTTCTGTTATATCTTGATATCTTGCCCCTGGACTTAATGACCCAGCCTTTCCTTTTCTCCAGCTATACTTTGTAACTATTTGCTTCCCTTTGTTTGCATTCTAGGCTGAATTCTATTTAGATGCCATCACTTAATGCCAAATCTTTTCTCCCGTTTCTGTTGGGTTTCCTTTACAGATTCCTCTAAAATCTCCTCTTATCTCTTCTGGAGGAGCTATACTTACTTCTCTATCAACCTGAGGTTTTAACTCATGTTCTTCCTTAACTCCCTCTGTCTTCTTCTCTGGGGATGTGTTCTTAACCAAGAAACACTCTGTGTCTTCTTCCTCTGACTCCAGGACTGGCATATTGAGCCTTCCTCCTTTTCTAACCCCTCAGAGGTCTCATTTTCTCCTATTGTGTAATAGCTCTTCACGCACATATGTGTACAATTTTAATTTCATTATCCCATTGCGAAAGGGCTGGTCCCCGAAACGTGTTTGGGTTTACCCCATGGGGGTTTGTATATATTAGAAATTTTTTATTGGTTGAATGCCTTTATAACAATTGTGAGATGCTGTAAAACATACAGTCATTTTGAATATTGTACTTGCCTAGCAGATCCTTCTGTATTTTTGTACATTATTACATTATACATTAAATAATAGATTTTATCATCCCCTTGTCACGTCTTTCGAGATCCCATTTATTACAAATGGAAAGTGAGCTTTGTGTCTTAGCTGAACTAAACAAACTAAATCGGACTGCACTTTTTCCAAATTGTATAAAATGATTTTACACTTTACCTTGATATGCGACTAGCAAAGCAAGTATTGTAAAATGACAATACATTTATAAATAAAGGAGCATGAGACTTTTAAGATATATTAAAATATATGCATAGTTTACTTAAATATAAATAGAGAATATCAGTAGCTTACATAGAATGGTATTGATAGCCAATCAAAGTTACATGATCTTAAAACACTTCTATTTTAAGAAAAAGCTTCTAAAAGCTTAACATATGCACAATTCATTGGCTCAAAGTTATCAAGAATCATACGTTACATTCTTCCCGGTCCTTCCCTTTGTCTGCCAAAATGGTGAGAAAGAAATCCAATGGTGTTTGGAATTTCAGTCTGAAGAAAGTTAGGCTGTGTCTCTCTTCTTAAACAGTTTGCCTGCTAGGAGGCTCACATTCCTGAGTAGTGTCATGCTGACATCAGCTACACTGGATTCTAATTGGCTCTCTTAATTCTGAACAAGTAAAGAAGGATTAAATTTCCTTCAAAGTTTTTAGATAGAAACCTCATATTTCTATCAAGATAATTGTCAGATTACAGAGAGAATAACCAGAATTTAAAGATTATTTCAATCATTAATTAAATAGATATGTTAGCTAGAAAAACTAACTCAAAAGACTCCTCTCAGTCTGGAGATATCCTATGAATAGTACTATTTGTCATTTAGACAGGTAATAGATAAGATTCCAGACACCTAGGCTGGCCTGGCCAGAGGGCCTCTTTATTGCTTTCTAACTCCTAGCCATTTGACTGTTTCCTTGGATATGGTGAAAGTTCATTTGGGAAGTTTAGAAAAAAAACTCATTGGAATGTTACTGGAGACTTCATATTGAACCAAGCTAATCACAGAAGTTGATTTTAGAAATTAATACTTCAAAACACTAATCCAATACTTTGAAACAGAAAGTTAACATAAAAACTCAAAATTAATACATTAGGAACACAGATGGACAAAAATAAATGCTTCTAATAGGAAATACATGACATCCTTTCTACCTTGTTTCCAGTTTTCTGGAGGTCCTTCTATTATCCCCTTGGTCCTTTATATCTCAAGCTCAGTAGCCTTTAATATCTCTACATACCACTCAATCTCTTCTGTTAACTTTTCAACATCTTTTCTCATAGCTTCATTTTGTTTTACTACCTCCTTCGTGGAGCTCATCATTAGTGCCATCCCTTTACTTAAGGCATCTAATTGCTCCTTGTCCAAGTTAATCTGGGTTCCTTGTACTTATCTTGTTAATTCTCTTTTTGGTAGCTTATTATTAATTCAGTTTGAGTCTCTTTATTCACTCCCTGAATTTTCAGGGTAAAATCCTTTAGCTGCCACCCTGACATTTTGTTTTCGCTGCTCGGGGATCCACATCTTTCTGTTGGGATGGACAGAACCTCCTGGCTTCAGTCCTTCTTGAGCCCCAAATCTTCAGCCAAGCTCCCTTGCACCTTGCTGCTTTACTGCACTGCTGCCAAACACAATCCTCTTCTGGGAACAATCCTCTGCAATATCCCCTGCTCAGGATCTTACCACCTTTGGGGATACTGGTATGGCAACCAGCAAGGCATGCCTGCATTCTCCACCATACTGTAGCAGGGTTCCCATTGACTTGGATAAGTGTGTGCAGGATCAGGGCCCCAAAGTGGACTAATACTCCTAGGTTGAATCAAGTAACCATTTATTTGCTACAGGCCAAAAGCCTCTGACCAGTCATCCATACATATAAGTTTCTTCTTATATACTCCCAGGCCTAGCAAGGTAACAGTCCACTGACTAGGTTATCACCAACTCACATACAGGCCCTTCCCAAAGGAGGTTACAGTAACTGAGGTGAGAGATGACCACGGTGTGAACAAGGTTTTTGGCAGAGGAGACAGAGAGAAAAAGGTGAATTTTAGCAATGTTATGGAGGGAGGAGAGACAGGATTTGGCAACAGAGTTGATGGAGGTTTTAAAAGAAAGGGGTGTGTCAAAGATGAAGTCTAAGCTACGGGCTTGGGTGACAGGTAGGATGGTGACCCCATCAATGAGGATTGACAGGGAAGAGGGAGAGGAAGGATGAGGGGGGAAGATAAGGAGTTCAGTTTTAGCCACGTTGAGTTTGAGTTTATGTTGAGACATCAGGTAGAGATATAAGAGAGACAGCTGGTGAGGCAAGCTTGAACAGATGGAGAGAGAGAGGTGGGGGAGTAGAGAGATAGAGTTGAGTGTCATCAGTGTAAAGGTGATATTGGAAGGCATGGGAGGCAACGAGTTTGCCTAGGGACAGGGTGTAGATAGAGAAGAGGAGAGGGCCAAGGACAGAGTCTTGGGGAACAATAACTGAGAGTGGAAGGGAGGAGGAGGTGGAGTTGGCAAGAGACACATTTAAGGAGCTGTCAGAGAGGTAAGAAGAGAACCAGTCGAGGACAGAGCCACAGAAGCCAAGGGAGTGAAGTGAGACCAGCAAGCATGAGTGGTCAACAGTATCGAAGGCAGCAGAGAGGTCAAGGAGGACAAGAAGGGAGTAGAGGTGATTAGATTTATCGACAAGAAGATGGTGGTGATATTAGCAAGAGCAGTTTCAGAAGAGTGAAGGGAGTGGAAGCCAGATTGGAGGGGGTCCAGGGATGAGTTGGCAGAGAGGAAGTCGAGGCAGCGGGAGTAGACAACACATTCAAGAAGCTTGGATGCAAAAGAAAGGAGTGAGACAGGGTGGTAGCTAGAAGGGTCTGAGCGGTCAAGAGTGGACTTTTTGAGGATAGGAGAGACAGTGGCATGATTGAAGGTGGAGGGGAAGGAGTCAGTAGAGAGGGAGAGGTTGATGATGTGCAGGAGGGAAGGGGCGACAGTGGAAGCAATGGAGGTCAGGAGGTGGGAGGGGATGGGGGAAAGTGGAAGGGTCGGAGGAGGAGAGCAGGGAGGAGATTTCCTCAAGGGAGGTGGGAGGGAAGGAGGACAGGAGAGAAGGAGGGGGAGGATGGAGAGGGGAGGGAGTAGGAAGAGGATAGGAGTGGGAAGCGATGTGGATCTTGCCTATCTTGGAGGTGAAGAAGGAAGCAAGATCCTGAGCAGAAAGGGAAGAGGGAGAAGGAGGACAGGGGGGGCTTGAGGAGGGTGTCAAAGGTGAACAACAGGTGGTGAGGGTCCCAAGAACAGGACTTAAAGCAGGAGGCGTAGTAATGCTGTCTAGCAAGGGAGACAGAAGTAAGGGAGGAAAGACAGAATTTGAAGTGAAGAAATTCAGCATGAGAGTGGGATTTGTGCCAAAGGTGTTCAGCAGCACAGGTGCAGGAGCAGAGGTGGCTACTGGGGGTGAGCAAAGGATGGATGTTGTGGGAGTGGGCAGGGCAGGGCAGGTGGACAGGGGGACAAGGGAGTCAAGGGTGGAGGAGAGAGAGGCATTGAAAGCAGAGATGACAGTGTCAGGGGAGGAGGAGGAGAAGACAGAGTGGAGAAGGGGGGGAGAGAGGAGGCAAAGTCCAGGGGGTTAATGGGCTGGAGGTCACGGAAGGGGCGTGGAGACGGGGAAGTGGAGGGGGAACAGTGTGAGACTTTGAAATTTTATTTATTTATTTATTTATTTTAATATATTTATACCCTGCCCCTCCTGAAAGTAGCTCAGGCAAGGAGGCAAGGAAGTGAAAGAGGAAAGGAAGTGGTCAGAGATGGGATGAGGATCAAAGGAGAAATCAGAGACATAACAGTTCCTTGAGAAGATGAGGTCAAGGGAATGGCCATTAGCGTGGGTGGGTGGAGTTGGTCCAAAGGTGGAGGTTGAAGGAGGCAGCTAGTGAGAGGAAGCGGGAGATGGAGGGCTGGGAAGCGACATTAAAGTAAATGTTAAAGTCACCGAGGAGGAGAGTGAGGGTATCGTTGGAGAGGAAGAAAGTGAACCAGGACTGGAATTCAGAGAGAAAGGAAGAGAGAGAGCTGGGGGGTGTAGATGACAGATATCCACCTTACTGTGGCATCACTCTGCCACAGGGACCAATGCTGCCCAGCCATTTTGGAAAATGGCTGTGCATGTGCAGAACAGCCATGTCAGCCATTTTGCACATGCACAGTGCTTCTTTTTGTTATTTTCTTCCCGGTGTGGGTCCGAGAAGGTCATGCTGGGCACTGCAGATCGCTGGAGCCTAGGGATAAAAAATAAGTAAGAAAACTACCCTATTCCCCACCCTTGTGTGCCCCCTCTACTTCCCTCCCCACCCTTGTGCAGTCCCTTTAACCCCAGCTCTGCCTCCTCCTGACCCCTGCCCAGTGTGGGGCTGGGTCCAGGTCTGCGATAGGGAGATTTGGAGGTGGTCATATGGATTAAAACCATATTGCTTGGAATTGATACCATCGCCTAGACTAGATTCATGTAGCTATCAGATTCTAAGTTAGTTTTCATGATTCTATTCTTACATAGCTACAGTACCATTGACTTGACTATAAATTACTCCTTATTTCCACTGGTATGCAAGTAGATTAGGCCCATGCCTAGGGATGGGCGAACACGGTTCAGCAATTCGGAGTTCGGCCCGAACTCAGCCTGTTTGCATGACCGAACTTGAACCCGAACGTGAATGCGAACCCGAACATACCGAACAAACCGAACACCGAATGGTGAAATGGCCGAACAGTTCGGTCAGTTCGGATCACGTTCGGATGAGTTCGGGTGGCAAAAAAAGGTTCACTGGAAGGTCAAACATTACAGGGAGGTGTCAGTCACTGAGGAGCAGACTTCCAGGCACCAGGGGTGGAGAGGCTTGCAAGAAACGAAACTAATTATCTGCCTCC
>QEPC01007610.1:208292-228109 GCA_003113815.1 Sphenodon punctatus
GATAGATAGATAGATGTAGAGAGTTGTAGGACTTAGCTTAGTGATAGAGATAGCGTTAGTGATTTAATTTTAGTGTTTGTAGGAGTAGGTCTGTGTACTTATTAGATAATCCATTTAGTTCATAGCATTTAGAATAGTTAATAGCAGTTAGATTTAGTGTAGACAGATATATATAATATTAGATAAAATAAATACATAAAAAACCCATATAAAAACCAAAAAAACATATAAAAAACAAACAAAAAACCATAACAACACTTCCTGAATGGCCGAACTGAACAGCCGAACAGCCTAACTGAACGGCCTGTTCGGTTGACCAAACCAAACCGCCGAACCCGAACTCGGCGAACGAGCCGAACTGCCGAACCGAACGGACGAACCGAAAGCAGCCGAAAGCAGCCGAACCGAACGGACGAACCGAACGGACGAACCGAACACAGCCAAACCAAATGGACGAACCTGAACCACGATCTGTTCGCCCATCCCTACCCATGCCATTTGTTTCTCCACCACAATCCTTTTATGGTAAACTATCCTCATTCACGAAACTGGTTATCAAACCATTCCGGGCACAGCTTTATAATGAGATCCAGTGTGGAGGATTGGTGTGCTCCTGTCTGATCCCCCAGCACTGCCCCCACAGCAGCACAATCATGGAACCACCACTCCCAGTGGTGGCCCATTTTAAAAAGGCCAAAGTGTCAGGAAGCACTTTGTCCTGCCTCTCCTCTTGTCCTTGTCCTTAGTCTTGTCTCCCCTTCCTGTCTTGTCCTACAGCCCTGATCCTGACCCTTTCTCCACTCCCCCATGTCCACCCATGTCCTAGATGCCCCTCACCCTGCAACCCTGAAATTAGGGACTCCCAGCTCTTACAATCCTTAGCTGGAACATCGCCGGCTGGAGATCCCGCCTGCTAGATCAAGATTTTCTTCCCTTTTTGTTAGAACACGACATTGTATTATTACAGGAAACTTGGGCCCTAAAGGCCCTAACCTGTACAGGATTTTCTGTGCTTAGCGTACCAGCAAGTCTAAGTCCAGGAGTAGGCAGGCCTAGTGGGGGCTTGGCCCTCTTAATTGCACCTAAACTCCAAGTTAAAGTTACTCTCTGTGCTTCTCTGGGCTCTTATTTCGCTTTATATTATTGTTTATTCCCCTCAGGGTTGGATATTTTACTGGGTAATTGTTATCTCCCACCACCTTCTTCTCCCTTTTTTATACCGGACTATTGGTCCAAAGTTAGTTGGGATTTACAAGAATCTTGCAGTCTCTCCCCGGGGGCTATTTTCCTGATTGGGGGTGACCTCAATACCAGACTGGGTAACCTGGGTTTGGTAGAGGAGCCACTAGGACTTGAAGACTCTGGGTGCTCTCTTGGTACCCGTGTCTCAAGGGATTGTGTGGTTAGTCCTGGGGCCAATTCCCTGAAGCAGTTTATAGCAGACTTTGGGCTCATGGTGTTGAACGGCTGTGTTCAGGGAGACCGGATGGGGAATTATACTTACCACTCAATATACGGTTCTAGCGTTATTGATTATTTCCTGCTCTCAGAATTCTTTTTGTCAAATATCCTCGAGTTGCAAGTCCTTCCCAGGCATGAGACGGGCCATTTTCCACTTTCCCTTTTGTTGATTGATCCCTTCAAAGAACTCAATACCAGGCAGGAGGAAGGGTCAGACCTGCTACCAGTAAGATGGTCTGAGGAGCTCAAAGCTGCATTTGCAGGTTTGATGCAACTCCCTGAAGTGAGAGAATTGGTAGGAAGAATTAAGGGCATAGAGAAGGATTTTCTGGGGGATTTTGAAAAGATGATGGCACTTCTGCTCCCTTATTTAGTAATTAGGAAGACAGAGACCTCTGGGAAGAGAAGATCTCCCTCTTGGTTCAATAGGGAATGTAAAATTATGAGGAGGAAATTGAGATATCTAGCTAAAAGGGTAAGGAAAAGCCCCTTCCTCAGCAATAAGGCAAGATCTGCTGGTCACTCGAAGGGAGTACCGCTCACTAATCGCAATTTCATGGGCGGAATATCAGAATCAGAGGTGGGTGCAATTGTTAAAAGCGGCATTACAGAACAAATCTAAATTATTCTGGGACCTTGTCTGTATGGGCAGGCCCCGAGCTAGCATCCCGCAAATTTTCCCACCTGAGATTCTGAAATCTGACCCCGAATGGTGGGCAAGTTTTTTAGCACCCCTCTTTTCTGCTATAAATTCCTCTGGGACCTTACCTAAAGCATGGCTAAATGGGATAGTTGTGCCAATATTTAAGAAGGGGGATCCCTCTCTCCCTGGAAATTACAGACCTATATGCCTCCTGAGTATTATTGGGAAATTGTGCACTGGATACTTGCTGAAGAAACTGAGAGCTTGGTTGGATGAGAACTGTATAATCGAACCAGAACAGGCCGGGTTCCAGGACAGGAAATCGACAGTTAACCACATCCTCTCCCATCTTATGGACAGGTATGCAATAGAGCAAGGGAAACTTTATCTATGCTTTATAGATCGATCCATGGCATTTGATTCAATTGATAGAGAGAAGCTATGGATTAAGCTGAATGGTACTAATATCGATCGCCGGTTGCTCTCCTCCTTACTTGTTAAACTGCATAGTAATAACAAAATTTTCTTCTGGTGGGGCCAGAGGCTCTCAGAAGAGGTCTCCGTGGATAGAGGGGTTAGGCAAGGGTTTCTCTTTGCTCCCGTGCTGTTTAATTTGTTCTTAAATGGCGTGATCCCCTACCTGAGGAATGCGGATTTCCATGCTCCCCGCATTGGCAAAAGAGAAGTCCTGGCTTTAATGTACGCCGATGACACAGTCCTGCTCTCCCAATCCCTGGTAGGATTGAGATGCCTTATGCACAGGTTTGGTGATTACCATAAGAGGGAAGTCTTAAAAATTAACTTCAACAAAACCAAAGTCATGGTAGTGGGGAGGCAGGGGAGAAGTAGGAAGCATCATTGGTTAACAGGGAATAATGCCATTGAGCAAGTTAGTCAGTTTAAGTACTTAGGGGTGATCTTGTCCTCCAATCGAAGTTGGAAGCCCCACCTTAGCGCAATGATAGCACAAGCAAGAAGGACTTCGGCAGCTATCCTAAGTTTCTTTTTTCCCAGGGTGGGAGATTAGCGTTTCCAGCCTTAAAACTTTTAAGGGCTAAAGTCATTGGTCAGGGTTTATACGCTATTCCTGTATGGGGTTTATCCCTCCTTGATTGCCTAGAGCCAATTCAGAATTGGGCTTTACGGTCTATTCTGGGGGTGCCTAGTGGCACCCCCTTGGTTATTCTTAGGCAGGAAACTGCAAGTTGTACCATCAGGTGCCGGGCACTCGCACAAATTATGAGTTTCTGGCTGAGGGTGGTCCTTTTTCCCCTTGAGGATGACTCCCTCCTGGATCAATCCGTGAAGGCAGGGCTTCATAGGAAGTGGACTGATCAGGTTGAAACTGAAGTCCAACTACTGGGATTCTCTAAAATAGCTCTTGGGCATCTGGGATATAAGGGAGCATTATCCCTCATTAAAAGAAGATTGACAGATCAGGAGATGCAGGATGAGACTGCCTTGCTAACATGCCAGAGAGTAGCGCCAGATTACCCACTGGCTAGCCAGTCCAATATGGGAGTTAGTTATTTATTCAACTGGCAGAACCATAAACAGTGACGGATCTTCACACTCTTTTGCTGTAATGTATATCCATCGGCCCTGGTGGAGGGCCAATATAGAGGCATTCCCAGAGCTGAGAGGCTATGCCAGTTGTGTAAAGGGTTAGAGATTGATACTGCTAGCCACGTCCTTCTGTGTTGCCCAGCCCTGGATGGCCCTAGGCATCTACTAATGGGTTAATACATTGGTAAGGATGCAGACTCTGGGCGAGTGGTAAGGAAGCTGCTGCACTGTGCAGATACCGATATGTCAAGAGCAGTTTCAAAGTTCTGTCTCCTCTTTGCACGCTTAAGGGAAGTTTGACTGGGACAGAAGGATGTTTGATTGGACTAACTGGTATTCAATACATAAGATACAGTGTAGGGCCGGTTTCAGTCTGTCCCTCGTTTGCGGCATTTCTCTCGGTTATATAGGTATACCCAGCTTTTTTTGATGCATTGTATTTGATGTACTTATGTTTTATTATGTTTTATTTTGTATATATATATTTTATTTGTATGTTGTGGCAATGACCTTTCGGTCAGTCATATAAATAAACTACTTTGACTTTGAAATTAGGGACATTAGCAAGACTCTCCAAGAGCTTGATGTGATTTTGGAAATGTGGGTTTCTACTGAAAGAAATAAAACAAAAAAAGTTGAGTGTTAAAATATTTATTCTTTGTTTAGAATGAATTAACTGTACAATATTGGTAAAAGAAAATTAAAATATTTTCATTTAACAGAATTTGTAGATTTTAGAGCTAGAAATATTAGTTAATCTTGCATGGAACAAATTCTGAGACTATGATGAAAACAAAAGTTAAGGACACGTTGCAGTGTTTCACCTCATAAATTGCAATTTGCTTCCCTTCCTTCAAGATAATATCCTATTCTAAACCCTCAAAACCCAAACTCTCCAAAAATTGAGGCAGTTTCACAGAATCTTAGAGTTGGTCCAGCCTATGTTTGAAAACCTCCAGTGAAGGAGACCCGATTACCTCCCTAGGCAGTCTGTTCCACTGTCAAACAGCTCTTACCATTAGGAAGTTTTTCCTAATGTTTAGCCGAAGTCTGTTTTCTAGGGATGTGCAAACAGACTGTGGTTCGGATGTTCGGACATTCGGTTGTTTGGACGTTCAGTTGTTTGGTTTGAAACCCGAGTTTAGGTTTGCCTGTGAGTTCAGTTCGGCCGAACTTGGCCGAACATCCGAAAATAGCATTATCTATACCAAAATGGATACCGAATTCGAAGATTTTTTTTGGTATCAGTATCATTTTGCCCTGAGACCACCCCTGGTCTCCACCCCTGGTGCCAGGAAGTCTGCTCCTCAGCTGCTTCCCCCTTCCAGTCACGTTTTTCCCACCCAAAGTCATGTTTTTCTCAACCCCAAACTCATCCGAACTCACCTGAATATGACTAAACTGTTTGGCCGTTTTCAAGTTCAGTTCGGATATTCGGTTGGGACGTCTGAACAGAACGAGTTCGGTCTGAACTCCAAACATCCGAACCGTGTTCACACATCCCTACTGTTTTCTTGTAATTTGAGCCCATTGGTTCCAAACTTGTCCTCAGGAGGAACAGAGAACAAGTCTGCTACCTCTTCTGTTTGACAGTCCTTCAGATATTTGAAGATGGCTATCATGTCTCCCCTTAGTCTTCTCTTCTCCAGGCTATAAATCCATATAAATTCAGTATAAATCTGAGTTTGAACTTTTGTCCATCCTGTTTTCTTTACTAAGGACTGTGGTTCCAGGAAAGGGATACTCTTTACAGTAATAATTGTGTGTGATTTGTCTAGTAAAAGATTTAAGTCAATTGTAGGAAACCTCTATGCAAGGTGTGGAATAGGCCTGGGAGGCTTTTCCTAGAGCAGAGATTGGAAGTTTAACTATTTCTGTTGGCTGTTTGTTGTCAATGAGTCTGGGGTGAAGCCCTGCAGTACACGGTGCTGATTTGGCCTGCACCATCTTGTAAAAGGGCCATGCATGTGCAGAATGGCCACAGTGGCCATTTTCCACATGTGCAGAGCATTTTTTTAAAAAATCAAGAATCTTGCGAGATCTTGAACTCTTAGCAAGATCTTCTCGAGATCTTGCTGCTGATTCTTGCGAGAATTATTTTTGATCTTATTTCAGCCCTACGCCAGAGAAAATGTGAAGTGATTTAAGAACTGTAAAATAAAACAGCTGAGTGAAGAATTGAGAGACTGGCATTCATTTGGAGTTACATACCCCTGTCAGAGAACTAGCTGGAAAAAGCATACCACACAACATAACAAACGCCCTACTTAGATACACGGGGAAGCTTCTCTTCCCCTTCACTCCCCTTTATATATCTATTCCCAGCTATCTCAGGATCATTTCAGTTGGTGAAGCTTCTTTTGACACTCGGCAAAAGTTGAATCCAAATTTATTAACAAAACAAGATTCTGCCCCCAAATCTCTCATTTTGTTTATATCAAACTTTTGACCAAAATTGATTGAGATGTTTCAATTTTTTTTCAATTTCAGATTCTTTAACTTTTTCATATTTTTAATTTTTCAGTTTTGCCTTTTCAAAGGAAATTACATTCTGGGCAAAAACACCCTCCGGACATTTTCAGTTCTGAAATTTCAAAAGAAGTTTGCAAATTTGACACGCAAATAGCACCGTTGTTTTAGGCCACCTCTATGCAGGACTTTTGAAAATCAGACTCCTTATTTAGGTGACTAAGACTAGACTTGGGTTCTTAATTTCAATGATCCATTCTTAAAAAGGTGCAATAAAAGACTGTAATTTTTTAATATATATATAATTAGTGTGTTATATGTCACTCCAACAGAACAGTCAGAAAATATTTCCTATTGCTGATTTGCAAGACAACCCTCCCCCACTGAAGTCAATGAGAATTTTTGCCATTTACTTTAATGGTGGGTGATGGTGTGTGTCCATAATTGCCAATGGAAGATTACCTCCTCATAGAAAAAACAATGGGTGACATAGAACCCTGTTGCAATGGCTGCATTTTGTTTACTTTTTTTGAGGACATTCACAGGGAAACCAATATTTGTCAGAACGTTTTCATACACCGAATAATTTCTGACCCCTTTAACAATGGAGAACTGACAGCTGGCACAAGTCAGAGTAATGTTTAATATAGTCTGTCCTGCACTAGGAGACAAGATAGGTGCTGCATGGTGCCAAGATGAAGGCATACAATAGTGTCGCATCTCTTTCTTCCTGGTTCCCATTAAGTACTATCTATGGCCATAGAAAAGTAGTGGACTGAGACGGGTTACATTGTAACTATCACTGCATGCACTGTAACAAACATAGATCCAATTTAGAAATATGGTTTATTATTTTTATTGTTTTTACCAATTTGTTCCGCTCACCAAGTATAATATTAAGCTTTGATATACTGCTAGCCTAGGGTTATTGAATACTTATAAACTCCAGAAAAGTATTATAAAAGAATATAAACTGAGGTCCACCAGCCTCAGTTACTATTTAGTATGGATGATGAATGCAGGAAAGGTAAAGCAAAACACAGTTTATAAGAGAGATACATAAGCTGATACACTGTCACCACATATAAATGCCAGATTACCCATAATGTTTTACTGAGGTTAGGATTTTGCTTTCTTTGGCTTTCAGTTTTCATTGACTTTGTTTTAAATTGTATAATATTTAAACCCACAGATGCATAAGAAAACACCACTCTCACATAACTTAATCCAGAAACTCTCCATGTTGAATGCTTCCTGCATCTTGTAGCATGGCAACATGTGATTAGTCATAGGCTATGAAGCTAATCAGCTAGGCAGCAAAAAAATACATCTGAAAATACCCCAAATCATTCTGCAAGAATTTTCTAACTATGGGGACTCAAAGGTGTTGATCAGGCATCTGTGGTGAGAGTGACCCTGAAGAACTACTAGGAAAAAACAAAAATGATCCTTGTACACAGAAAACTCTCCCTTCTTTAAGGACAACCATCCAACCTGACTCAAGACCAAAAAAGCAAAGGGGGATGGATGTGACCACCCAGAATACAGTATTTATTAGTGCACAATGTAGATATGGTAATATGAACAATAAAATGAATAAAATGCAAAAGTGACCAAATGAATGTCTGGTGTTAACAAATAATCATAAAAACCATAAGGCAAAAAATAATAAATATTGTCTTAAATATGGCAAGTCACATACACCCAAAATCACATGAACTCGCATGAACTCAAATGTGTTTTGGGGGTAAACAAGCCCCTTTCTCAACGTATTTTAAATATACATACAATAATTGGCCACATAATTTTAAAACAAGGAGGCATATGCTAGCATTTCTAGCAGTAAGTCCAGATCCTCTTATCTCATGTGAGAAGAGGTTCTTGGTCAGTCTTTCTATCTTTTCAAAGCTATAGCAACTACTTTTAGATCTCAGTCAGAAGACTCTTTCCAATCTCTTGATTGAGTATGGCCCTTTTCAAATGGGCCACTGGTGCGGGGGAAAAGGGTGGAGGCTGCAGCGAATGGGCGGTGCGTGGGCAGACTGTCGCATGGACACCCACCCATCTCCATGCATGGAGGCACCTCCATTGTCTCCAGTGCCTCTGTGCATGGGTGCTGGGTGGAGTATGGGTGTGCGCATGCACTCCCACCCACTTACCATGTCGGTCACATGGATGCCCCCCCACTGCCCACCCACCTGCACATGTGGGTGAGTGCGGGGGGCATCCATGCAAAAAGGGCCTATATTTGTTCCTTCCTTGATGGCACCTTGAAGAAACGCACGCTCCCACCTACCTCCTCCAGAGGCAGGGGGACGGTATCTGAGGGAGCGCGACTTGCCTGCCCCTTAAAAGGATTAGGACCATCGGGGGACCACATGGGCGGTGATGCCAGTCTCGCGAGGAGAGATCTGGCGGCCGCCATCTTCTTTTGTGTTCCAGGATGCTCCCAGATGCATGTGGAGGACGACGTGGAAGGAGCTACGAGTTGCAGCTCCTGCGTGCCTCCACAGAACAGCAATTTCAGGTGGCCATTAGGGTCCAACAGCTGGACAGTAACCCAGCGGGAGGTACATTGGGTAGGGACTGTAGGCACACACACACACCCTCCATTTGCATCTAGAATTCTTACAAAGACTTTCAAAAGTCCCAATGAGTAACCAATGCCATCTAGAGCAGGTTGCTTGAGAAGTTATCCATAATGAAGCTGATTAAAATCCCTAATGGGCTGTTTACAATTCCTACTAAGGATCATAAAAGTAGGTAATCCCAACAGCAGTCTCCCCTTTGGGTCTTACTAAAAAGACTCTTACACATGCCTTAATAGAGTATAATTAGTGCACAATCACTGCCCTGCCCTGCTCTCTCAGAGTTTTAATGTTTTATGGTTTTAATTTTTTTATTGTATTGGATTGTTTGTATGATGTTGTAAGCCACCCTGAGATGCATGAACAGGAGCGGGCAGCATAAAACTATGAGAAGTAAATATAAATAAATAATAAATAACTCTTCATTAATATAAAAACTCAAATGTCTATAGTACCCTTTATATTAACACACATTAACACACATTACCATCCACCTTATGATCAAGGGAAACCAATATGACATTTACTTTTACTATTCTTAACTGTAGCACAAGGACCTAATAAAACACCAGACTGCAATGAGAAATTTCAGGAAAACAGAGCATTTGTTCTCTTCATTTAGGCCATCTGGTATTCAAGTTTTTAAACTATGGATCCAAAAAACCCTCTTGTTTCTGTAGCTGTACCATACTTTTCAAGCTAGGGAAAATAGTCACTATGCACAAGTCCTCACACTTTGTGTATCAATAAATACTTTATCGTGGATAGTCACATTCATCCCCCTTCTCCTTTTTGGTGTTGACTCTGAAGAACTACCACATTCCCCTCTCCAGCCAGTGATTACTATCTACTTTGTCTGCAGCAGTCCCGCCATTGTCCTGCTGCTCATCTGATTGGCTGAGGTTCAATATTTACAAAGTCCAACAAGGTTAGGAAATTTGGTGGAACATACTCAAGGTTTCTTTTCTGGCTGCCACTTTCCTAGATGCTTTGACCCCAAAAGGAGCAGGACCAGGCCAAAAGGGAGCAGCGTCAAACAGACACACTCATCCTTTTCTAAAGGGCTGCCACCAAGAGGATGGCAAGGAACTGTTCTTCATTGCCACAGAGGGCAGGACAAGAAACAATGCACTCAAATTACAGGAAGGTAGTTCTGCAGCCAACCTCATCTGCATCACGGAGACCTGGCTGGACACTGAGTCAGGGCCTATCCTGGCTGACCTTATTCCAGCTGGGCCCTCCATGCAACATCAGCCATGGTCAGAGGGACGGGGGGCAGTGTAGCCATTATTTTCAGGGATTCGTGATCTGTTAGGAGGTGTCCAGTTCAGGCTCTGTCGGGTGTCTGTCAAGAGTCTCCATCTTGTGATTGATCTGGCAGGAGACAATTTAGGGGTGCTGCTCCTACCTGTATGGCTGCTTCCCTGCGCACTCTGGCAGAGTTGGTGTCGGGGTGGTGTTGCAGTCCCCAAAGACATCAGTCTTGGGGGACTTCAACATTCATGCTGATGCCACTCTTGGAGGGGCAGAGCGTGAGTTCATGGCCACCATGGCAGCCACGAACCTGTCTCAAGTGGTCATTGTCCCGACATATTATGGAGGACATACCCTCAACCTGATATTTTGCACTGGCCTTGAGGCAGGGGGTTTGTTGGTGGGGGAGGTGTCAAAAGTGCCCTTGTCATGGACTGATCATTACCTCTTACAGGCCTGTCTCCCAGCGCATGTCTGCCTCTCAAGGGGTGTGGAACCAGTTCAGTTGGCTCATCCTTGGAGACTGATGGAACCGGAGATGTTCCAGACTGCTCTGGGGGATTTACCCTCTGATCTTTACAACCAGATGCTCAATGGACTCATTGACCTTTGGAATACCTTGTTGACTGAGACCATTGACCAGACAGCTCCTAAGTTTCCACTCCCTCAGCTTCGGCACTGCAGGGCTCCTTGGTTTACTGAGGAGTTGCTGAATCAAGAAGGGCAACAGTTGGAGCAATGTGGCGCCATTCCCGTGCTGAAGCCAACAGGTTGCGGCATAGAGATAGTTTGCAAGCCTATGCTGAGGCTGTGCAGCAGCAAAGAAGGATATTTTCTTTTGCTCTCCTCATAGCAACGGTGAAGCGGAGCTTGTCCAGCGGAGCTTTTCTGGGTGGTGAGGGGGATGGTTGGTCCAGCCTTCCTTTGCCTGGAACTGGAATAGTCCAGTGCCTGCTGTGACATATTTGTTGATTACTTTGCTGATAAAATTGCCCGGATTCACCAAGATTTTGACACTGTGCTTATTAGAATGGGAGAACCAGGGGTTGTAGAAGCCCCACCTTGTCTAATTTTATGGGATCAATTTCAGCTGATTTCACCAGCTGATGCGAAGGATGTTCTTGGGGCTGTTAGAGCCACCTCTTGCGAACTGGACCTGTGCCCATCCTGGCTGGCCAAGGCCAGCTGGGAGAGGTTGGAGCCATTGCTGGTGGGGGTGGTAAGTGCCTCCCTTTGGGAGGGCAGTGTGCTGAGCTGCCATCTTTGGATGTTGACTCCCTCAGCAGTTATCCTTATTGGCCTGTCTCTAACCTTCCCTAGAAAGGTTAGAGACAATAACCTTCATTTTCTAGGGAAGGTTATTGAACAGGTAGTGGCTTGGCAGCTACAGGAGCATCTGGACCAACTCAGTTTTCTAGATACCTCACAGTCTGGCTTTCATCCAGGCTATGGCACTGAGACTGCACTTGTGGCCTTGGTTGTTGACCTCTGCCATGAATTAGACCAGGGTCATTGTTCATTTTGTTAGATATATCGGGATGCTTTTGATACCATTGACCATGAGTTGTTGGTCACTCGCCTCGGGACCAGCCGGGGTGGCTGGAACTGTTCTCGAATGATTCCACTCATTCCTGTCTGGAAAAACTCAGCAAGTGGTCTTTGGGGAACATTTTTGATCATCCTGGGACTTCTTGTGTGGAGTCCCACAGGGTTCCATCTTGTCCTCTCTCTTGTTCAATGTGTATATGCAGCTGTTCGGTGAGGTTGTACAGAACTCTGGAATTTGGCATCATCAAATTGCTGATGATACCCAACTCTATCTCTATTTTTCATCTGACCCAGGTCCTGCAGTCTCAGTGCTTACATGATGTCTGGTGGCTGTAGGATACTGGATCAGGGTGAGTTGACTGAAGCTGAATCCCGACAAGACGGAGGTGATGCTAGTGGGGAAGGAGGTGGGTGTGGTGCTCCCAGTCAATGACAGGGTTTTCTCCCCACTGGTTCCTGAGGTTTGGAGCCTAGGAGTGCTCCTTGACTTGCAGCTGCACCTAGATGCCCAGGTTGGGGCTGTGGCAAGGAGAGCCAACTACATCTGCTGCGACAGCTTCAGCCATATGTCTCAGTCTCCGTCTCAGTCTCCAACCTGACCACTATCATCCAGCATTAATTACCTCAAGACTGGACTATTATAATGCGCTCTATGTGGGGATGCCCATGGTGACCGTTTCGGAGACTGCAGCTGGTGCAGAATGTGGCGGCCTGCCTCCTTACATGGATGGGTCACCGGGAGCACATTACACTGGTGCTCTGATCTCTGCACTGGCTGCCTATAGTCTTCTGGGCCCAATTCAAGGTGCTGGTTCTTACCTATAAATACCTATATGGCTTGGGCCCCATCTATCTGCAGGATCACCTCATGCCTCGTGTCATTGATCGACCTCTGTGGTTGACCAAGAGTTCCTTTCTTGAGGTTCCCCTCTCAAGGCTGTGAAACTCCCTCTCTCCAGAGACCCAGGTGTCCTGGACCTTCCTTCCTAACATTGCCAATGCTAGGCCTCGTTGTTCCACCAGGCTTTTGGTGAGGGAGATGGGTGAAGGTGGGTTTTACTGGTTTTTCTTTTGGTGGGTTGGGGTGTTTTTTTAAAAGTCAGTTGAATGCACTTTTGATGTCCCTTTCCCTATTGTGGGAAGGTTGTGATTCCCTCTTTGTTGTTCTGACTTTTTCCCTTTTGATACTATTTTAATATGTATTTTATTTATTTTATAGTTTTTATTGTAAGCCACCCCAGGCTGCCTTTGGCAGGAGGGGTGGGGTAATAAGTATCCCAAATAAATAAATAAATTGGGTATGGCTTCTATGTGAGGTGCCCTTAGCCTTTTTCCGAGTATGCAGCACATAGCAGCTAGCCGCCGGCCCATCACATTGCAGAGGGAAATATCTGGCAGATGCCAGGCACACGATGGACTGCATCACATGGTAAGGCTGCCCAGAGAAGGGTACAGCTGCCCAAGGCATGGTAAGTGCATAATGTGGCTGCACGCTAACTGTAAGTTCTGTGTGGCAACAAAACAACTTTACTAGGGAGGTCATGCGGTCTCATTGGAAATTTTCAAAAAGAGGTTGGGCTGTCATCTGTCGGAGATGTGTAGTTGTAGACATCCTGAATCTAATTGGGATTGGATTAGAAAATCCTTGAGATCCCTTCCAACACTATGATTCTGACCTGGTCACATCCTTTTCAGTGTCACATCATGACATTGTAGCACTCTGCCAGAAAGGGGGCAGACGACCCTCTTCCTTCTGCCCACTTTCCACTGCCCTGCTAAGAAAAAAGGTAGCAGTACATCTGGAAAGCCCAGGAAAACAGATATTTCACCTGGAACCCAGAGATGGTCGGTCAAAATTTGGAGACTCTGGATGCAGTCCTATTCGTGGTGTATGCCACCTGCTAGCACAATGCCCGGCCAGGTGGTGGGTGCACATGTGCGTATGCTCCCAGCAGATGCAGAAAGCTGCTCAGCGGAATGGCACGCTCCCGAAAATATGCCCCCCCCCAGCCCAAATATCTCACAGCCCAGGGGATGGAGCAGGCACGGCTCCTGCTCCATCCCCCCACCCCTGCTGTGGGGTGTGTGGGCTCGGGGGTGTGTGTGGTTGCGTCAGCAGGGGTGTGCCATTGCACTGAATGGCTTGCTGTTCACAGGGCACGCATTTGCACATGTGCACTGGTGTAAGTACAGTGTGCCTCACATAGGCACAGTTTAATAGACCCTCTGGGTCAAACCTAGAAGACTGGTAACTTTAGTTGTAGTTATGTCCTTTTTCCCTGCTTCCCTTGTTCTGTTATTCTTCTTTGTTGTCTACCCATCCCTCTTCTTGCAGTCTGTCCCCTGCCTGTGACCCATACACAGTTTTTATCCCAACCCCCTTCCTCCCTATATTTTGTCCTGCCTGTATTCCAGTTCCTGTCTCTTGCTTCTGATGCCTGAGCTGATTTTATGGCTGGCTATGACATCCAGCCTCTATCCTGACTCAGCTCTGTGACTTTTAACTTGGCCCAGAGAGGGGAATTAAACACAGCATTACGCTGTGTTTTCTGGCTCAGAACTTCTGAGCTATTCCCTGATGATGATCCCAGTAACTCCTCTGGATTGTTCTTTGGTTCCTGATCCTGCCAAAATGCCCCCTTATCCTGCAGTTGGTACCCTACACTTACCTGGTTCTCCTAAAACAACTCCTTCAGTTGCAGTAGGATAATAAGAACATAAGAAGTGCCATACTGAGTCAGACCAGTGGTCCATCAAGCATCCTGTCCTCCGACAATTGCCAATCTTGACTGCATTGGAGAAGAACCAACAGTCACAAGGGGCAATCCATTCCCAGTTGTTCACTCCCAGCTCCCAACAGTAAGAGGTTCACCCCATAAGCCAAGCCACTTGGTTAATAGTCATTAATGGACCTACTCTCTAAGAACTTATCCAGTCCTTTTTAAAACCTAGCTATACTAGCACTGGTCTTGACAACATCCTCTGACAACAAATTCCATAATTTACCGAACACACATGATGGCAGGCGGGCTGGGGAGTGGGCGGGGAGAGGACATGGTAATGCATGGATGTGCATCCATACGGTCCTGGCCCCACACTGCTCAGACCGGCCTGCCCCTCTCCCTGATTGGTGGCTACAGCAGCTTATGAGACTGCTATGGCTGCCCAGCAGTGCCACGGACCTATACCAGGGTGTGAGCCCCTTTACATGATGGCCCCTTTACCCCAATCCAGCATCAGTTGCATGGGTGTGGCAGTGCTTAGCCCAGGCTGTTCCTCAGGGATGGTCCCAAGGAACAGCCTGGGCTAAGTGCTGCCACAGCCTGTGCTATGGCCTGGGCGGTCCCTTTTAAACATGAAGTTGGCCAAGGATTAATCTGTCCCCAATGTCACATCTGAAAACACTCAATGTCCATTTTTTTTATATAGGCCTTCTGTTTTCTAGGTCCTTGAGGCTGGGGTATACTGCAATAAAATGTTCACGATTTCTCTACAACTGAAAAGGATAGAAACTTACATTTTAAAAAGAAAGCTGAAGTTATCTTGTTTTTCAGCAGTTGGCACTTTAAGAAAGCACCTAAAATCATGAGATTCTCAAAAAGGTTATGAGTTGTGATAGATTCTCAGTGATTAAAAATTCAAACTAAATGATAAATAGATATGCATGTAACTCCGCTTTAATACCGCTTTAACATTTCATATGCATGTTGAAGGGCTGTATTGGCACCCTATTCACCCCTGCAACAAGCATAAGAAATGTTAAAGCAGTGTTAAAGTGGAGTTAAGGTGAATGTCTGTTTTCACCCCATGAGATGGGGCAGCATCTAAGGCAATTATTCACAAACCAGTTACTCTGGAGTAGTCTCAGTCAAGCCCACAGGGCTGTTATGGGACTACTCTAGTTTTTTCTGGACTGTCATTAGGGTTCTGGTTTCTTTGTCTAGTAGAAATTTAAGTATAAAAGTAACAGAAGACCCATAAATATCTGTAAATCCTAATTTGCAATACCATGATGTAATAAATATGGAAGCAACGTATGCCTTTGACGGTCCAGAGACTGCAGCTAGTGCAGAATGCAGGGGCCCATCTCTTTATGGGGACGAATTGCCATGAGCGCATTACATCAGTGCCCCGGGATCTGCACCGGCTGCTTATAGTCTTCCGGGCCCAATTAAAAGTGTTGGTTTTGACCTATAAAGCCCTATATGGCCTTGGCACAACTTACCTGTAGGATCACCACGCTCTCCGTGCTCTGAGAAACCTCTCTAGTTCACTGGGAGTGCCCTTCTCAAGGTCCCCTGTGTGGCCCGGGGGGCCACTATGGAGAGGGCGTTCTCAGTGGCCTCGTCTAGGCTGTGGAACTGCTTCCCAGTGGAGACTTAGGTGACCCCAGATCTCTGTTCCTTCCGCTGTGTGTGTAAAACTTGGCTGTTCCACCTGGCTTTTGGTGAGGGAGATGGGGTGTAGGGGGGGTCTGCTTTTTCTGGTTTTGTGCCTTCTCTTCTAATGTATTGTTTTTGGTTTTATATGTTTTATGTGTTTTAATTATGTAAGCTGCCCTGGGCTGCTTGGAGCAGGAGGGGTGGGGTAGGGCTGTAGCGGAATATTGCAGCGGTAGCTAATTCTGCCAGAAACAGCGTTTCCGCAATTAGTGGTACGGCGTGGTAGAGGCTTTCATTCCGCTAGTTTCATTCCACTACTTCTGTAGTTCCGCTAATTTCATTCCGCTACTTCCACAGGTTTCACAAAATAGTGGAAACATAACATTTTTGCTACTTTCACCATTCCGCTAGCACCACAAAATAGTGGAACAGTGGTTTTCTGATAGTTTCCGTAATTTTTCTGCAATTCCGCAATTTGCAGAATGCCGGCGGAATTAGCGGAATGTCCGCAGAAAATCAGCTGTGTAGCGCGGGCAATTCCAATATGGTGGAATGGAATCGCGGCACGGTAACAGCTCCTGCCGCATCAGCCCTAGAGTGGGGTAGAAAATTGTTTATAAATAAATAAATTAACTAAGTTAAATACATTAAAATCCCTTTTAATGTATCCCTGAACTTGCGGATCCCTGCTTTCTCCCTCCATTCAGGGCTTTACAAAGGGTCTTGGGGGGGAGCTTTTCCTGAGGGACTTCCCTGGATAGGGGAACCCCCTGCCAGGTCAGCCCATCAGGAAGCTTTGAAAAGGGCTTCTCAGCTCTAGCCAGAGTGGCCTCTTGCAAACTTGCAATAAGTGGTGTGGTCAGTTTCAGCCTCAAACTGACAAGGCAGTCACTTGAGGGCTTTGCAAGGGGCTATGTCAGGCAGGAAAGCTGGCATCCCAGCTCTCCAAGCTAGACCAGCCACTTGCAAAGCCTGATCAGTTCGCTTCCCATCCCATCCCCTAACAGATGTTGGGGGAAGGGGGGAGGAGGGGAAGGCAGAGAGCGAGGATCTAAATCGCACCAAGAACTCGAACCAGGTGTCGAGATCCCAGTGAGATCTCAAGTCTGGTTCTCGTTCTCATGAGACTGCTAACGAGATTTGTTTTAATGATCATTTCAGTCCTAATTTATAAGATGTCTTAATATATTGTCTTCTGCATTGCGTCTAAGTTTATCCTATGGACTTGATAGTATACATTTCAAGAGTACACTTCATTAGTTATATCCTATATATGGAAGCATTGAAAATATAGATTTTGATTTATTCTTTTAAAAAAATAATAATACCACAACTTGTAAACATAGCTGACAATGACAGTACTTAAAACTGACTTTTTATTTTTATCCTTGACAAGTTTCAGAATAAATTGCCTACCCCATGAATTTCTGTAGGACAAACAGCTTGTTATGGAGAGTAATCTTTGGCCCTTTTCACACAAGATGCCCTCACCCATCTCCACACAGTTTTGCTGCGTGAAGATGGGTGGAGGCGCTCGTGGGTATGCAGCAGCGGATGTGTGTGGGTGTATGAGCGCTCCCACGCCACACCCATCTCCACCTATCACCCATGAATGGAGCAATGGGCTCCAATGACATGTGCTCTATGGGTGGAGATGGGTTGAATCACTTGTGGGAACGGGCACACAACCACCTCCACCCACCATGAGTGCACACCCATCCCCCACCCACCATGGCCCATTTGAAAAGGGCCTTAGTGTAGCTGGCCTCATGGAGGATCTTTCTTTGAGGCAACTTGGCTAAAGCATAGTCTTTGTTTTATCTACCAAGACTAATAGTTAGGTTTTATAAGTTATTGTTCCAAAAGACATCAATGTTCTGAAGTCAAGGGTCCAAAAACTGCCTATTTTTGCTATTAATATTACAATGATGCACATTGCAATCTCATTAGACCCATTCCAAAGTATAATTCTACTATCTTTGACTTTTTATTAATCTTTAATAAGAAGAATAAATACCAATGGCCACAACTGCAAGGTTATATGTGAAAAGGTAGGCTGGCAAATTGAACAGTATCTTCAGAGGCACCTAGAGCCTGGGTTCCTAACCGGAGGGTTTCTACTTCCCTACAGAGAATACATGTTGGCTTCAGGGGACTGACAGCTGTCATTTTTATTTTTTATTTATTTAAAATTTATATCCCAACCCTCCTGCCCCTAGGGCAGCCCGGGGCGGCTAACAACATTCAATAAAAACAATATTAAAAAATTTAAAACAATTTAAAAATACAGTATATGGGGAAACACCCCACCCCACCCCTACCCCTCGCCAAAAGCTTGACGGAACAGTCAGGTCTTACATACAAGCTGAAACAGCAAGAGAGTGGGAGCCAAGTGAGATCTATTTAATCTCACTTTTTACCCTGCAATTATTTCTAGTTCTTACAGTGGCATAGATAGATGACTTCAGAAAGGTGAGCCAAGCAGTAGACAATGCAGTGGTGACTGCTAAAATCAGTAGGTAGCCTACTGAAATATGAGCCACTTCACTCATCCTTTGCTGAGGCTTTGTGAACCCTAATTTTCTGTCCATGGAAGCTGGGATTTGAAATAATAAAATGTATTCTTAACCTTCATGTTGTCACTCTCAAAATGGATTAGAAATAAGTTGTCAAAGGTTTGTTTCAGAGGAGAGAAGGGATTCCAGTATGGAATACAAGGCTCTATTAAAGAAAATGTTCAGAACTGACCTAGAAAAATAACCATGGGTTTCCTGATTTCTGTGTTGCCTGGTTAACAAAAAGTCTGTTTAGCAGGATTCTTAAAGATGTTGGCTAAAATAAAATATATCATAGCAGAAGACTTAAACTCTTCAGTAAAAATAGTACATATAACTAGGCAGGTAACATGATACTAGTGCTTCCACTGGAGTCAAAGGAAGTTCTCTAGCCATACTAAACTGGTCCGCTAGTTTCCCAGTTCTAGAAATTACATCCTAAATGGTAAGTGTACTGAAGTCACTGTTTTGAGTTTGACTACAGTATCACTTGTCCAGGTACAATTTAGCCAGAAAGCCATTGTGTATTTATAAAGAAGAGAACAATAATATTAACAAACCTGATTAAAATCACAGATGAAGTAACAATGAGAGCTGACATAACAAAGCCATAGACGTAACATACTTAGACTACAGAAAACCTTTGGTTAGAGTAAAACATAATGGACTAATATGTGAAGTTAGCAAAAGTGGTATCAATTGTGAAATATTCACCTGGACAAAACACAAACTGGCTTTTTAAAACATGAAAAATAGATAATAAATTAGGCAGGAAAAGGTGAACAAAAGGGTACATCTCCATTCTCATGTAGATCAGTATAACTCCCTCTTTCAGTGGGGAGAAATGCTTACAGACACCAGCTGAAGGTCCTTGAGGGGGCTAACAATGTAAAATGAGGCATTTACACTATATGCAAACATTTGTGGCTGAAAGGATAGAAAGCAATATCATGTACTAAAGGGTGGTCCATAGGCTGCTCTAACCCTCGTTTGGTTCAGTGCAAAATGACTTGGTCTGGCAAATTGTGCTATTTGAGTGCAGCCACCCATGATGTCTTGGACAGGCTACCACATCCCTAAGCATCCTTAACCCACCTTGCGCAGCTGTACCATGCAATGCAGTGCATCATGTGTCCAGTGGCTGCCAGATGGTCCCCCTGCTGCATGACAGTGAGAGCAGCTGGCTGTTATGCGATGCAAAAGCAAACCAAAACACGGGAGTTCCCAAGAACCAAAAAAAGGAAAAAGAGAAAATCCTAGGAACCCACAGAACACAACTGTGTAACAAATAAGTACGCTTAATTAATATGAATACATAATTGTCTGTAAGTCATAAAACAATTGAAATAAC
>QEPC01007610.1:237553-250973 GCA_003113815.1 Sphenodon punctatus
CAAGATACAGAAACAAGACACAACACTGACAACCAGAGGCAACTACGCTTACCGCCAAAACCTAGCTCGGTAAGGCTAGGGTCCCTCAGGGTGTAGGGTGGGCTTTCCCTCAGAGCTAGAAGGCAACCCTTTTCATCATAGGGACTAGGCGAGCAGTAGCTGTCTGCCTCAGAGAGACAAGACTCACAAACACAAAGGGAAACCACCCACTCAGGGGAATACACAGGGCCCAGGACACCGTGCAGTCTCTGTGATAGGGAAAAGGGGGGAGGGGAATGGTTCCCGAGGAAAGGGGAGGGAGTATGGGGAATAGGGATAAGGGAATGGGGGGTGCAGGGGAACGGGCTTTCTCTCTTATACCAAGGTGATAGGAAGGCAGGGGGAGAGGGAGACTGGAAGGGAACAGGACAGCAAGGGAATCGATATCCCACACTAAATCTCACCCTAATACGCTTATCCAGGAAACACCAAGACACTAGACCCACTTATACTCACTCACTCAGGAAGGGGAACACAGGGACCACGCGCTTATCACACTTCTCTAAATCAGACACAAAATCTCCAAGGCAAAAGGGGGCCAGCTTCTCAAGAATGATTACCAGCGGGGGAGTCAGGCCCCGCCGCTACCTTTTATAGTTTCCCTTGTTTGCTGCCTCTAGTTCCCCGGGCGGGGCCCAACCACCCCGCTGCCTCATCTGGTGCTGCTTTGGAGATGCAGGGGGCATGGCCAGAGGCACGCTCCCCTGCTACGAGGCCCCGCCCCTTCTTCCATCCAGCGCCGCACCTGCATCCCCTGCCGAGCCCCCGAGGCGGGCCCGGCTTCGTGTCAGCGGGCCCGTCGTTCTGGAGTGCTCGGCCCGGGGAGGGTGCGCGCCGACGGGGGAGGGCGCGCTCTGACACAGTGGTATCGTTCACGTGCTGAAGCCGACAGGTTGTGGCATAGACCGAGTTTATGGGCCTATGCCATTGCTATGCAGACAGCAGAGAAACAGTTCTTTGCTGCCCTTATAGCGTCTGCTAATAGTGGGCGAACAGAATGGAATTCAGAAAATCGGTTTGGATCTGTTTGGTTTGAAATTCGAGTTCAGAAATTCGGTTCGGTTTGAAATTCGAGTTCAGTTCAGTAGTTCAGTTCGGTTGACCGAACAGACCACGTTCGGTCGAATTCCAAACTTCCGAACCAAGTTCGACTATTCAAAACCAGTTTTTTTGGTGTGTGTTGCCACTAGGGATGGGCGAACAGAACGGAGTTCGGAAATTCGAGCTCGGTTCGGAAGTTCGGTTTGGTTGACCGAACAGATCGAGTTCGGTCCGAACTCTGAACTTCTGAACCGCGTTCGCCTATCCCTATCTGCTAAATCTCATCCAGCAGAGCTGTTTCAGGTCATACAGGGACTGGTCAGTCTGGCTTCCGTTCACCTTGGAATAGAGTCATCTAGTGCCCTGCTGTGACTTGTTTGCAGATTATTTTGTGGATAAAATTGCTCGGATTCACCATGGTTTTGATGCTGCATTTTCTGCAGTAGGGCAATTGGAGGTTATGGAGGCCACACCTTGTCTTTGTTTATGGGATCTGTTTAAGTTGGGGACCCCTGCTGATGCGGGGATGTTCTTGTGACTGTCAGGGCTACCTGTTGTGAACTGGACCCATACCCATCCTGACCGGCTAAGGCCTTCTGGGAGACGATGGGGCTGTTGCTGACGGGGGTGGTCAATGCCTCCCTTAGGGATGGCAGGGTGCCAGACTGTCTTAAAGAGGCAGTGGTGAGGCCCCTGCTCAAGAAACCATTGCCTGGCACAACCATTGTCCATAAATTTCTGGATTCAGGTATTTGTTTCAATTATTTCATTTGCTTTGTTGTTTCATTTACCTTGTTTTGGTATTTTGGTTTTGGAGCTTCAGTCACCTCATCTGATATTATTCAGTACTATTTTGTACCATACTGTGCTAATTCATTCATTTGAAAAGATATGGAAATATATTGCATGAATAAATATTTACACATTCATTTCAGCCTCAGTTAAAAGAAGAGTTTGTCTGAATCTAATCACATGGCCTCTTATATAAAGGAGATAAGATGGTTGTTGGTGTGTGTGTGTGTGGGCAATGGGAGGTGCCCATTTCTCAAATTTTCTGTTAATTTTTTCCCCTCATCAGGTTATTGGCCTTCTCTACGCACTAGGAGGGATTATCTACACAAAAGGCTAACACATTAAAGTGGCTGTGTATTGAATACGTTCGTTAAGATGTATTAGCTGACACATGTTGAAATCATCATGCCAACAGTTTAACACAAGCTGACACAGAGGCTCTTTTCACACACTCTAACAGATAAAATGGGTGTTACATTTTATTATACATGTTGCAGGGCATCCATAGAGCACACCTGGAGCCCTGCAACATGTATAATAAAATGTAACACCCATTTTATCAGTATTAGAGTGTCTGTGTGAAAAGGGCCATATGGTTAATCTTGACTATTGAATAAGTATAAACAGTTATACTAGTGTGTGTTTAAATGTGTATTATTCTACCTACATGGAGGTTTTTACACATGATTTTTTACATGTTTAAAACACGATTTAAGTACATAAGTGTCCCTGTGGTCCGCTGGGAGCACCCTCCTCAAAGTCCCCCGGGTATCCCAGGTGGCGACGATGAGGGGGGCACACCTCGGCTGTGGAACTTCCTCCCAATGGAGATCCTCTTGGCCCCCGACCTCCCTTCTTTCTGTAAAAAGTGTAAGACCTGGCTGTTCTGCCGGACTTTTGATGGGAGAGATGGGTAAGATGTGGGGAAGCTGGTGGTTTTTTAGCTCTGCCTTGGGGTTCTATTGTTGTTTTTTATATTTTTATTTATTGTTATTTATATTGGATTTGTTTTATTATATATTTTTATATGTTTTAAAATGTTGTAAGCCACCCTGAGCTGCTGTGACAGAAGGGGGCAGCAAATAAATCAAGTGAAATGAAATGAGAATGAAATGAAATACTGGGTCAGACCAATGGTCCATTGACCCAGCATCCTGTCTCTCACAGTGGCCAGTCTTGGTTGCTTCGGAGAAGTCCCCAACAAGTCATAATTGGATGAACCATTCCCTGTTGTTCCACTCCCAGCTCCTGACCGTCAGAGGTTATGTCCTCCAACGTGCTTGGCCAATAGCCTTTAATGGACCTATCCTCCAAGAACTTATCCAATCCTGCTTTAAACCCACCTATGCTACTGGCCTTGACCGCCTCCACTGGTGACAATTTCCATAAGTTAATGGTGTGTTGAGTGAAAAAAAATATTTTGATTTGTTTTAAATCTGCTACCAGTTAGTTTCATGGAATGTCCTCTAGTTCTAGGACTATTTGAGAAGGTAAATAACATGGGACAACAATTCCTGCAGACATCCCAAAGGAAGGGGGATGGATGATCTTCATATACAGGTCAGACCTTAAAGAAGGTGGAGTTCACTCAGTCCAGGGCAGGGGACAGAGGTGTTGCTCAGGGAAGGGGAGTGGGGCCTGGCTGCTCCAGACATAGGATGGGGGAAAGGGAGCACTGCTGCACTCCCATAACCTATTCTCTCAGCCCAAGGGTGACCACCTCCTGTGGGGCCAGCCCCACCATTCCCTTTGCCTCACCTACTGGGGAAGGGAGCAGAGCCCACAGGAAGTGGCCGCTTTGGGGGCTAAAGGTCACGTGGGAATGCCACCACCTGCTCCCTCCTGATGCTGTCTAAAAAGGTCCTTCTGTCACCAGCTGCAGTGGCAGGGCCCTGGCGACTAGTACTTTAGATACAGCAGCAATGAACCAGCAGGATTCCAGTGCAGGAGAGGAAGCCATGGTGGTGCTGTTCCTGAACATGACTCTTGACCCCTGAGGAGGCCACTTCCTGTGGTGTCCTGCTCTTCCCACCAACAAACTGCAGGACCAGGCCTCTCTGTGAGGCTCTGCCCTCCTTCTTTGTCTGTGGGCCCAGGCCATGCCCCTGCCCCTGCCCCTGCCCCCCGCCCCCATGGGCCCTGGTTGAAGGCCAACACTGCTCACGTAGCAGTTACAATGACTACATATATAAAACACATATTAGTTAGCCAGCATGAACCCAGTGTCTTGAACAGAACTAGTGAGAACCGGTGTATCTATGCATGTTAAAATAGAGCATTTAGCATCTTAACCCCTCATGCAGACATCCCCTGAAAGTGGCTGAATATCTGCACTACGTTTGACAGACTGACACTTGATGAAACAGTGCTGTTTAATTTTGTACATCAGGAAGTTAGAACTGCAAAAACACGTAGAGAAAGCCTCAAGAAGGTATGCTTTTCCTCTACGGTGACTGTCAGCTTAGATCTGTGGACACTGCACAGTGTTAATGAGAAAGTGACTGCAGACTATCAGTACTTTAATTTTCTAATTAAACATGAGTTGCTAACAGTTCCTACACACTTATGTCAGACACGTTTCAACCCCCGCATTTTGCTAATCATTTCAAAAATCTTTACAAAGTGCTGGGAGACGGTTGTAAGTGAAGAAAATTGGACCCTGGATAGAGTATTTTTAGAATAATTGATATGTTGAGCTCATTTAAAAGAGCTAAGCACCATTCTCCCCCCCCTTCCTCGACACAGACACCACTGGGTTGCTAATTAAGTCTATAGATTCTATAATTAGCACAGTGTTAATAATTCATTATAATTACATTTAATATTTCCTAGTGCCAGTTTTAAGTATTCTTGATGGGTTTCGATATTCAGCGTAGTTATGAGTGTTTGATGCATGTTAAGTTGTTACGATTATAGTTCTTTTCATGTTGCATTCTCTTGACCAATTTGATCTCTTTAATGCAAATGAGCTGTAGCGGAGTAGTGGCAAAGAATATAGATTATATTAATTGTTGTCTATTATCTCAAAAAAAACCAAAGTCCTGTTACTGACCCCTCCCCCATTAAAAGCGGTGATGGCTTGCCTGGTTAAGAGGAGGAAGATTTCCTTTCCTTGCCCTCCACTGCCAGGGCAAGGACCTGGTGTGGGTCCGGGATAGGTGGGAATTGAGGGGAGAGGTGGGAAAGTTCAGGGCATCAGCCATTATCTGTGCACCTTTGCCAGGGCCACTTAGAGTCACATGATAGTGGGGAGCAAGTCAGAACATATTGCATCATTTGCTCCCGCTGCAGCTTAGTTTTCTTCAAGTGGTGGCAGGCGCTGCACTCAGAGGAGGATTCTGTGGCCCAGAGCGGCTATTCTCTGGGCACTGGGGCTCTTTGTTGTTTGCAACACCTACAGCTGCCGATGAAGTGGTGTTGGTTTCAGACCCGGATGGCCAGAGTTTCTTTTACTTTGGGGGAAAAGCACTGGTGAGGGTTATCAATGTTTACAGCTGGAGAACATGCCAGGCAAAAAGGGTCTTGAAGGCCTTCAAAAATGTACTTCCCTGTAAGGAGAGGCCTAGGCCTAGTAGTGGTCAGGATCAGGAAGGGTGGGGTGCACCTCTGGGCAACAGTATTGGAGTTGGGACTCCCAGGTCTCATCTGGGCATTCTGAGGAGGCTGCTCTTGTCACTCCGGGAGAAAAGCTCATGGCTTTAATGTGATGGTAACCTCAAGCCTGGGGTCTGTTTCTAGGCAGCTTGAAGTCGTTCGCTTGGGCCCTTCAGGGCATATACTGGTTCTTAACCTTCTGTTGGGTCTAGTCATTCTGCTCTGCAGTCAGGGAGTCAGAAGTTGGGGCAGACCTCCTCTGCTGGGTGTGTGTGTGTGTGTGTGTGTGTGTTTGCTGCTCAGCCACAGGTTGTCCCAGATGTTTATTTTTATTTATTTTATTTTTCAAATTTATACCCCACCCCTCCTGCGAACAGCTCAGGGTGGCTTCCAACAATAAAATATGCATAAAAACAAATATAAAACAATTTAAAATACATAAAAAATACAGGGCCCCGGGATACATTAAAACAATAAACACTAGTAACAGGGAAGGGGAGATAAAACCCCTAACCCACTCCCCCCCCCACCCAAAGGCCTGGGCGAACAGCCAGGTTTTACAATACCACCGGAATATCAACAGGCTTGGGTCCAGGTGAGCTTCCTCCAGAAGGGAGTTCCAAAGGTGCGGCCCGGCCACCGAGAATGCCCTCTCCATTGTGGCCCCCCGCTTTACGCGGGGAACCTCCAAGAAGGCACCCCCGGTCGACCAAAGGAGCCGCTCTGGAGCGCGGAGAGCAAGGCGGTTCCTGAGGTACGAGGGGCCCAGACCGTAAAGGGCCTTATAGATCAATGTCAAAACCTTGAACCTGGCTAGGCACGCTATTGGCAACCAGTGCAGAGTCCAGAGCACAGGTGTAATGTGCTCCCAATGACCCGTCCCCGTAAGGAGACGGGCCACCACATTCTGCACTAGCTGCAGCCTCCGAACTAGGAGCAAGGGAAGCCCCACGTAGAGTGCATCAAGGTCAAGGGGTGTCTCATCAGGTTCTTGGGGAGGGAGGAGCCCCTCCCTTTCTGTTCCATGTGGTATCTTCTAAGGTCTCTCAGCAGGGGGAACTGCCTCCCTTTCAGTCTTTAGTGGTCCCAGCTGGGACACCTTCCTCTCAGTTATTGGGGCTGCCTCTGCAGGTCTTTCAGCAGTATGAGACTACTACTCCTCTACCTGTGCCTGCTCATTTTTTGTTTCAGCCTTGGGGATTGGATCTGCTTCTGTCAACCTTTTGGGATCTGTGGGTACCGCTATTCAGCAACAGCCCCCTGTGGTTTTTGGTATGGGTTCCACATCATATCAGTGGTCTTCCCAGCAGGCAATTGCAGGGCCCTCTGTGCAGCTTCCTAGGGCTGATCAGGGGCATCTGCCAGGGGGGTTCAGTCTCTCTTATTCAGTCATCTTTTGTTTCTCCTCAGTTATCAACGCAAGTACCTGTGAGTCAGAATTTGGGTTCAGGTGTCCTGCAGATTTATGTTTCCAGGCCTTCAGCTGTTCATTAGGGAGTGGGAGTTTTGCAGCAGGCCTCAGCCTCTTTTAGAGCTGGCCTAGACAATGCATCTGGGGTAATTGCAGGTAAGTCACCATGGTGGGTAAGGGGGGAACTTCATTTTGGGGAATGCAGGTTTGTAATGGTGACTGACAACCCTTTGCGGACTTGGGGGCAGGAATCTGGGAGGGTGGTTATGCAAATAGAGGTTCAGTCTAGTGGGGTTCAAGTAGTTCCTTCAGGGGTGCAGCAGCAGGCACTTGTGAGCAATGCAGAAAGTCTAGTGTATCTTGGCCACTGGGGTCCCATCTCCTTCCAGCGACTAGGAAAAAAATGCTCAGGGTGGAATACACAGACATTTTCTCCTTCTTTAAACAGTTAAAGACTCAAGAGGCCTCTGAAAAGGAGGGAAAGGAAAAGGGGAGGAAGAAGCCAAAGGTAGGTCATGGGACAAATGGTTTGATCTCAGCATACACTATTTTTATGGGAATAGTGGTGCCCTATCCTAGTAGGGCATACTCTCTGGTTAAATACCAGGATATTATTCTTAGGGCTAAGAATGTGTATGGGGGCATAGCTTGGCTGCTCTGTGATGAGGAGCTTAGAGCAACAGCTAAGTTAGATCCATTTTTGTGGCGTGTGGTGGTGGATCCGGAGCTCTGGTTGGAATTCATGTTTCCTCCTCTCGTTCTTTGGCTGGCCTGAGGACAGTTAGTGGGCAGTGTTTGCTACAACATGCCATCAGGATGTTGCAGAAGGGTTTTGTTGGGAATTCAATTATGGATGTTGTTTTTGTGCCAACTATCAATTTCACCATTAATGTAAACACCGTGGAGGCCAACACAATGGAGTTGGCTGTAGAAACCAAAAAAGGAAAGGGGGCAACGAGGGCCAGCAGGGAAAACAGGGACAATGTGGAGCTGGATCAGGCAATGCTGTGTATTAGGCACCATCACCAATTAAGTTGGATTTTTGCAGGAATTGTTAGTGGATTGGATCAGGATAAGGATCATGGTTTTAAATATATATCAATCAATCAATCAATCAATCAATCAATCAATCAATCAAATGCTTTATTGTGTTGACCATGTGGTCTTTACAATTAAAACAAAATAAAAAAGAATTTCCAAGTCCAGTTGGGGGACCCAACGATTTAAAAACATTTTAATAAAACATTAGAAACTAAATTTCATAATTCAGCTTACAAATATAGATACAGACAACAAAGTCTTTAGCTGTAAGTGACCTGAAGGCTCAATGATCTAAGAATGTTTGACTTTAATTCCACGTCTATGCACCATTAGTGTATGAGTTTTAAATATGGTTTTAGAATTCCTTTTGAGGGTTCCAGGGTACATGTGATATCAGGCAATTTGAAATCAGTTGTGGGTATGGAGACCATAGGGAGGGATAAGATCAGGAAATAAGTAAAGAATGGTATGATGACAGGTCCATTTACAGACCTCCTGCTGCCCAATTTGAGTTTGTCCCTACTTGGGATAGTGCCCCAGAAGTTCCCCAGAGAATTTAGGCTCATTCTTCACCTCTTGTACCCTCAAGGTACCTTGGTCAATGACAAGATTGATCTGAGTTTATGCTCGGCTCATTATGCGTCATTTGATTTGGCAACTGAGTTGGTAAAGCTGGTGGGTATGGTGCCATATTGGCAAAGAGTGATGTGAAGCCAGCTTTTAGGTTGCTTCTGGTTTACACCATGGATTTTGATTAGCTGGGTTTGCAATTTGAGGGAGACTTTTATTTTGACAAGGCAAAGCCCCTGAGGTTCTCCATCTCATGTTCAACTTTCAAACAATTTAGTTCATTTCTGGAATGGGCTGTGAAGAGGCAGGCGAGGACTTCTTTGGTCACAAAATATCTTGATTATCTGTTCATTGGCAGAGCAGGCACTGGCAAGTGCCAGGTGTTGCTCGATGTTTTGGTTTTTTTTTTAGGGATGTGCCTGGCTGCTTGAGGGTTCCTCTGGTAGTTAATATATGAAATTGGTAGGTCCGCTTCTGGTGTGATAACATGTCAGTTGTGCAGGTGGTTAGTGCACAGTCTGCTGAGTCTATATTGGTTTTGAGGTTGGTTTGGACATTTCTTATGCACTGCTTTGTCAATAATATCATGTTTCAAGCTAAACATTTTCTGGCATAGACAATGGCATTTCAGATGCTCTTTCCCATTTCCAGGTCAAGAGGTTTTGTTTGTTGGCTTCAGCAAGGAGCCAGATTGGACACTTGTGGAGCTTTGGAGCCTTGGTTACTGAGTCTGTTGATCGGAGTGAGGAACTCCATAGCCCTGCATACATTCAGGGCATATACAATGGCATTTGAGTATTTTCAGAGATTGTAGTGCAGCAATTAGTCCCCTTTTTATGGCCAATAACAGAACTCAGTCTTGAGGTATATGGTTGTGCTGAGGGAGTGAGGTTTAGCACCAATGACAATAGCAGGGAAGCTGTCTGGGATTACTTTTTGTAGCAAAATGGTGGGGATCCCTGACCCTTGTGTGGTTTGTTTGTTTTTTTTGCCCAGGAGGGCTGGTCAAGGCAGTTAGGGCCGAGTCAGGATTTAAGAAGGCCAATTACTTTTACAATCTTGAGGGGGCTTATGTTCATTTTGCCTCTTATTGGTAGGGGTGGTTTTGAAGTGAGCCTTTTTAGGGCAGCCTTCCTGTTGGCATTTTTGGGGAGCAATGAGGGTAAGTGAGCTGGTGTCCAAATCTAGGGCAGACTGCTTGAGGCAGGCTCTGGAAATGGGGGACTTGAGGTTGGGGAGGGAGCATCTGGTGTTTACTATTTGTTTGTCAAAAATGGATCAGATTGGAAGGGTTGGGGGGGGAGCAGGTGTGTCTGAATGGAATGCTGCTGGTATGTCGAGTTATGCCTCGTACCAGCAGTACAGAGGTATTTCATGTTGAGACTTCTTGGAGATGGGCCCTTGCTAGTGCATGGCGATGGGTCATTTTTCATGCAGTTTCAGTTCGTGGTAGTGCTATGCAAATGTTTATCTACACTGGGTTTGGACAGTGCTGAATATGGTTCTCACTCATTTTGGATTGGGCCGAGGTGGGCTTCAGTGAGGATGAAATTCAAGCTAGTGATAGATGGAGATCCAGGGTGTACAGGAGTTATATTTGGTTGAAGATTAATAAGACTTGTTAATTTTCTCTCTTTTGTTTTATGCAAGGAAGTTGGCTGCTGGACAAACTGAGAGTTATCATCTGTGGCCACAGTATTATTCACTGGGCATGCAAGAGGGCAGCTGAGATGCCGAGGGGATTGCAACTCGGACTTTCAGGATGGGCTCAGACCAAGTGGTCTGGAAGATCAGGAATGCACTGGGCACAGTTCATGCCAATCATGTTTAAAATATTAAAGGAAAAGGTTATGCCAGACGTAGTGGTCATACATTTGGGGGGAAATGATCTGGCTTATTGCAAGCTTGTGGGGTTAGCTATAGGGATTAAGCAGAATTTAGCTAAAGTTTTGGAGGTTTTGGTGTTGTCCAGGGGTGGTTTTAATTTGGACATGTTGGAAGAAGGGTTTGGAAGGATTATAAGTGTCCTTCATGGGTAGATAGGGCATGAAAGAAATGTAATAGGGTAGTAGGAAGGTGGGTTCTGGAGCAGGGGGTAGCATTGGTTGATCATAGGAGGCCTTTTTCCCCCAGAGCTAAGTGCATCTGTTGTAGCTGGGGACTGGTTTGTTTTTGGATGGCATTAGAATTGCTTTGTATTTACTGATGGGCATTCCTTCTGGTGTGGGGTAGAGGTAACTAAGCAAAGCTGATACCTCGTGTGGTGGTGTCCTAGCTCAGCTATCTAGTGGGGAGTGCTTGGAGGAGGCAAGGAAGGCCTCAACTAAGGCAACAGCTACAGGGGTCAGCAACTGCCTGGTGCTTGCCTGGCATGGGGTTCTTGCTGTCTTGATGCTGGGCAGGTAGAAGGCTAGGCTCATTGGGTTTCCCAACTGGTGGGTTGGGCTGCCTGCAATTTTTTGATGCCCCTTCCAGTCATGTAACCCATAGTGAGGGAAGGTAGGTGGCAGCCCTACCATGAAGAAAGCTGAGTGGAGTTTGGAGCTGGCCGCCCCAGGCAGGCGCACTGTGGTGTGGTGTACATTTTGCTGGGGGGTCAGACTCATTGGATGCACCAGATACCTCAAAGGAGGTGATGTTGTGTTTCTGGGATAGCTGAGGAGACTGTTTTGTGGAATGCCCATGATATTGAAAAGTTTATTGATACTGTTGATAAATAAACTGCAGCCCAGTTTAACACCAAAATATGTCTTGTGTCTTCATCCTATGCCATACGGGTGTCACTGAGAATGTTCGGTTCATAGGTCTTTTTTCAGTTAGAGGAGAAATCAGTGATGCAAAGCTAAAACTGGTATTAGTGCATGTCTTTGTTTAAATTCTACACCAGTAGATCCCCAAATGTTTGCCTTGTAATCCTATTTTGAGATAAATAAAACCCAAGGATATGGCATCCTTCCACACTGCTACTGCTGTCTCTAAAAGTCCTGTTGCCAGGGCCATGACACTGGCCCAACAAAGACACATAAAGTATATCAAGTATTAGTTAGTTTCATGTTCCTGTCTACAGAATGTGTGACCTCATCTGGGAATCTAATCCTCTGTCAAGGAATCTCTGTTATACACACCAGTCCTTGAACAGAGGTGGCCATAAGCTCCCTGTCACAGAAATCTCAACCAAGACTTTAGGTAAAAACAGACGTGAAAGCAGTCCACTGTGGTCTGCTGTGGCTCACTTGGGACTGGACTTCAGGCACCACTGGATGTTGGCCCGGGATTGCCCCGGGCCATGTTGACGGCTAAGTCGAGGTTCTGACCTTGGGAAATCTCCAGAGTCACAGCCCAGGCTAAGATTCACCTGACTGGGTCAAAGAAGGCCACAGTGGTCTATCACATCTGTTCCTGGGCCACCAACACAGCCCAAGTCCACCATGGCCACTAGGGGTGGGATGCCGGGGAGAATACTGGATACCGGATTTACTGGTATTGGATCTCCCTGGAACCGGATTTACCAGTATCGACGTACCAGATTTTTAACATTGGGCGGTTTACCGGGTTTTTTTCATTGCAGCCATTAACTTCCGATTATCGGGTGTATCAGATTAATCCGACACCAGTATTCCCACCCCTAATGGCCACCATGGCTGCCCATCATGGTGGGGGGTGGACGCTGGAGGACAGAGCCAGATAGCCACACAGTCGGTGTGCTCCCCACCCTCCTAGGCACCCTGGCTGTGGACATGTCTGTTCAGCACTCCAACCTGGTCTGAACCATATTCGTCATGGCTTTCTGACCCAGGCTCGGCTGCTCCTATGCATACATCATTTCTGTTTTCACCCATAGATGCCTAGTTTTCAGAAAGCAACTCTAATATAGACCTGAACTGAATAGCAAAATAAGTATTTGCTATTAATATTCAATATTCTGAATAGTTTGGCAGTTATTTCGCTACTAACCAATTACCATGCTGGCTAACCACCAAAATGAATAAGTAGATAATATTTTAAATGTAAACCGATCAACAAATGTTATCCTTACTAGCCTAAAAGCAGGTCCAGCAGGGAGGGAATAAACAAGAGAGAAATTATGGGCAAATGGTAATATGGTTATATGGCAAATGGCAATATGATAAACAGTGCACTGTGGTATGATGTGGTAGATTGGTAAAACGATTAAATCGCTGAAGAGTAAACAAATGTTGCTTGGTATCCAGACTTGTCTGGATTGTGATGGATACTGTGGTTCTGGCTGGATACCGGATAGTACTGGTTATCTGATTCAACACTACTATGAAGCTTGGGCTTCATCTTTGACACGCACCTCTCTTTTAAACCTTACATTGGCTCTGTTGCCAAATCCTGCTGATTCGCCCTCCATAACATTGCTCAGATCTGCCCCTTTCTCTCTACCTCCTCAGCCAAAACCCTTGTTCATGACATGGTTATCTCTCGCCTCGATTACTGCAACCTCCTCCTTGCTGGCCTCCCTCGCTCTCACCTGTCCCCCCTTATCGCAATCCAGAACTCCGCTGCCAAGGTCATTCACTCTGCCCGTCGCTTCGACTATGTGCAGCCTCTCCTCTTCTCTCTTCACTGGCTCCCCCTTCCTGAACGTATCCTGTTTAAATTCCTGGTACTCACATTCAAAACACTCCACAACCAAGCTCCCCCTTACCTCTCGGACCTAATCTCCCTACACGCTCCTGCACGCACTCTCCGCTCTTCCTGTGTCCCCTCCCTCACTCTCCCTCATTTCTCCTGCTCACCTAACCGCCTTCGACCCTTCTCCCTCGCTGTCCCCCATGTCTGGAACTCCCTCCCTGCCCACATCCACCTTGCCCCCTCCCTCCGCTCCTTCAAATCCCTCCTCAAGACCCACTTTTTCCCATTGCCTGCTACTTACTGTCTGTCCTCCTCTGCAGACTGCTGCAACCA
>QEPC01007610.1:253468-267777 GCA_003113815.1 Sphenodon punctatus
TCTCTCTCTTCCTCACTGGATGGAGCCCCCCCTCCCCTCCCTCCCTCTCTCTCTCTCTCTCTCTCTCTCTCACACACACACACACACTCCTCTGTTTTTGGAGAATGATCACTGCTGCCACCATCTTCCCCAGAGGTTAAATATCTCTTTAGACTTAAAAAATGTTCCCTGATCCCAGGCAGAAGAAAGAAGAGGTTTATTTATTGAGTTTGAATCTCACTTCCATTTATTCCTAGTCCCATGCAATTTACCACGTTTACTTTTTGACAAAGGCCATGGTTCCTTGCTCCACAAGGATATGTAGAAAGAGTTGATATACTTAATTTTTCAAATATACTTACAGAAAATGAGTCTGGCCTAAGTTTGTGTGTGTGTCTTTTTGTGCGCAAGGAGAAAGGGGGGGAGTGGAATGGGTGGGCTGGAGGCCTCTAGGGGCAGATTATTCTGTTGACATTGGGCTCAATCCCATGCTGTGTGGATTGCATGTGCATATGTGTGTGCAGGTGCATGCGAATGTTTCCGCAGGGCACAATGTGCCTGCAATGCAGATCCGCACGGCATGAGATTGAGCCTTCCAGGTCCTTGCTACACACTGGTGACAGTTTGGGAGCTATTTGGCCATGAAAGACTTAAAAGTGAAGATGATCTAATTTAACTTGATCTTAAAAGGGTCTCCCCTAGAGATATTGCATTAGAATGACAACAATACAGTAACTTTAACCTAAAGCATCTTGAACTTAGTTGCTACATTTTTATGCATTCTTGTCGGCCTGCTTCTGCTTGATGATAAAATTTGTTCTGAACATGTAAAAGTTTTTCAAAGGATCCAATTTACAACCTTCTCTAGCTTTTCATCTGTAGCTGACATATTTTTTTAATTAAACAATAACAATCAAAGCCCAAGGCATTTCCTGGGATTAATGACTGGTTGGGAGAACTGATTGCCTGCAGCAAACTAGCCAATCATTAATTTCTCATCCAAAATGCTACAGGCTCTTTTCCAGTTATAATTTTCTTGGATCCAGAGTCAAATTAAAAGCTTGGCATTCTTTTTTTCCGTGGTGCTGTGTCTTCTGTCCCAGACTAATGGAAGCTTCAATTAATACCCAGGAGACAATATTGATTTTATTGACTTTGAACACTGGGCAAATAACATTTGTCACCTTGAGCTCTTGTCACATTGAATAAGGTGCACACTCAGTGAGACAAAGCCTGGCTTAAGGTATCTCTCACTTGTGATTGAAGCAGTACTTCCTTTGCATTGCCTCCTTTTGTATGGCCTCATCTCTCCTACTAATCCTCAAGGATAGAGACTCTGTATATTTTCATTAACTACTTTTATATATGACTTTTTTGTGTGATTTAGTGCTCATTAAAGCTACAGAGACTGAAATATACTATGTCAACAAAACCAGGATTGCAAGAATTGTGCCAGTACACTTCCCCAGTCACTTATACCTCTTATGAACTTGACAAGGTATTCTACTAGCCCCTGTGGCTGAGAGGATATTTTAGTCTCCATTTTCCTTTTGCCCAAGGCCTTTATGATCTTTTCCTTATGTGGTTTATTGATGTTGGTATCTGGGAACTGAGAAGTTGATTGAAAACACGCCAGAGTCTTGAGATAGTGGCAGCTCTTATCCACTCTTGTCACTTAGACCACTGGTTCTCATGTCTATCTTTCTTAAGATGAGGTGACCATAACTGCGATCACAAAAGAGACTTATATAGACTCATTATTATATTTTCAATTTTATTCTCTATACCCTTATGAATCATTCCTAACATTCTGTTTGCTTTTTTGACTTCTGCCACACACTAAGGATTTCAATGTATTGTCCATCAAATATGGTATTCACAGTGAATACTGGGGCATCCCTTATATGAACCAGTCAACCCAGGGGTGGCAGGAACACTCCCAGAACTGTCATCAATTGGTTTACACACCCACCATCCAAGGACAAACCTTCCATTAAAGAAAAGAAAGCCACTGTGCTTGATTATCCTTGGGCAAGATGAGGGTAATTTGACCCCAGCGTAAGTAGTGCCAGAAAAGGGGGTTAAATTCAACTTCCCCCAAGGATTTCCAGGTGGGAGAAGTCAGAAAAATCCCTTTTGTGTGGAGGAGAGCGGTCTGTTGGCGGACTGTAAGTGAGGAGCAACACAGACATAGCGGTGGGATAGGACTGAGGCTAGCGAGGACTGGTGTTTGTGTGTGAAGTGGCCCCACCTGTGTGCCTACCCAGGAGTGCCCTGCCGGAGTCAGAGGGTATCAGATGACTGTCCAGGCTACCTTTAAAGCATCACATGCACAAGGCAATGCTGAGGAGAGCAGTCTGTTGGTGAAGTGTGGGTGAAGAGCAACACAGACATAGTGGTGGGATTGGGCTGAGGATAGTGAGGACTGGTGCTTGTGTGTGAAGTGGCCCCACCTGTGTGCCTACCCAGGAGTGCCCTGCTGGGAGTCTGAGAGTGTCAGCTGACTGTCCAGGATACCTTTAAAGCATTGCATGCACAAGGCAATGCTGTGGGCAACGCGCCTAAGGGCTGTGCGCACGGCCTTAGGCGCCGGCTGAGACTGAGNCACACACACACACACACTCCTCTGTTTTTGGAGAATGATCACTGCTGCCACCATCTTCCCCAGAGGTTAAATATCTCTTTAGACTTAAAAAATGTTCCCTGATCCCAGGCAGAAGAAAGAAGAGGTTTATTTATTGAGTTTGAATCTCACTTCCATTTATTCCTAGTCCCATGCAATTTACCACGTTTACTTTTTGACAAAGGCCATGGTTCCTTGCTCCACAAGGATATGTAGAAAGAGTTGATATACTTAATTTTTCAAATATACTTACAGAAAATGAGTCTGGCCTAAGTTTGTGTGTGTGTCTTTTTGTGCGCAAGGAGAAAGGGGGGGAGTGGAATGGGTGGGCTGGAGGCCTCTAGGGGCAGATTATTCTGTTGACATTGGGCTCAATCCCATGCTGTGTGGATTGCATGTGCATATGTGTGTGCAGGTGCATGCGAATGTTTCCGCAGGGCACAATGTGCCTGCAATGCAGATCCGCACGGCATGAGATTGAGCCTTCCAGGTCCTTGCTACACACTGGTGACAGTTTGGGAGCTATTCGGCCATGAAAGACTTAAAAGTGAAGATGATCTAATTTAACTTGATCTTAAAAGGGTCTCCCCTAGAGATATTGCATTAGAATGACAACAATACAGTAACTTTAACCTAAAGCATCTTGAACTTAGTTGCTACATTTTTATGCATTCTTGTCGGCCTGCTTCTGCTTGATGATAAAATTTGTTCTGAATATGTAAAAGTTTTTCAAAGGATCCAATTTACAACCTTCTCTAGCTTTTCATCTGTAGCTGACATATTTTTTTAATTAAACAATAACAATCAAAGCCCAAGGCATTTCCTGGGATTAATGACTGGTTGGGAGAACTGATTGCCTGCAGCAAACTAGCCAATCATTAATTTCTCATCCAAAATGCTAGAGGCTCTTTTCCAGTTATAATTTTCTTGGATCCAGAGTCAAATTAAAAGCTTGGCATTCTTTTTTTCCGTGGTGCTGTGTCTTCTGTCCCAGACTAATGGAAGCTTCAATTAATACCCAGGAGACAATATTGATTTTATTGACTTTGAACACTGGGCAAATAACATTTGTCACCTTGAGCTCTTGTCACATTGAATAAGGTGCACACTCAGTGAGACAAAGCCTGGCTTAAGGTATCTCTCACTTGTGATTGAAGCAGTACTTCCTTTGCATTGCCTCCTTTTGTATGGCCTCATCTCTCCTACTAATCCTCAAGGATAGAGACTCTGTATATTTTCATTAACTACTTTTATATATGACTTTTTTGTGTGATTTAGTGCTCATTAAAGCTACAGAGACTGAAATATACTATGTCAACAAAACCAGGATTGCAAGAATTGTGCCAGTACACTTCCCCATGACAATACCTTGTCAAGTTCTTATGAACTTGACAAGGTATTCTACTAGCCCCTGTGGCTGAGAGGATATTTTAGTCTCCATTTTCCTTCTGCCCAAGGCCTTTATGATCTTTTCCTTATGTGGTTTATTGATGTTGGTATCTGGGAACTGAGAAGTTGATTGAAAACACGCCAGAGTCTTGAGATAGTGGCAGCTCTTATCCACTCTTGTCACTTAGACCACTGGTTCTCATGTCTATCTTTCTTAAGATGAGGTGACCATAACTGCGATCACAAAAGAGACTTATATAGACTCATTATTATATTTTCAATTTTATTCTCTATACCCTTATGAATCATTCCTAACATTCTGTTTGCTTTTTTGACTTCTGCCACACACTAAGGATTTCAATGTATTGTCCATCAAATATGGTATTCACAGTGAATACTGGGGCATCCCTTATATGAACCAGTCAACCCAGGGGTGGCAGGAACACTCCCAGAACTGTCATCAATTGGTTTACACACCCACCATCCAAGGACAAACCTTCCATTAAAGAAAAGAAAGCCACTGTGCTTGATTATCCTTGGGCAAGATGAGGGTAATTTGACCCCAGCGTAAGTAGTGCCAGAAAAGGGGGTTAAATTCAACTTTCCCCAAGGATTTCCAGGTGGGAGAAGTCAGAAAAATCCCTTTTGTGTGGAGGAGAGCGGTCTGTTGGCGGACTGTAAGTGAGGAGCAATACAGACATAGTGGTGGGATAGGACTGAGGCTAGCGAGGACTGGTGTTTGTGTGTGAAGTGGCCCCACCTGTGTGCCTACCCAGGAGTGCCCTGCCGGAGTCAGAGGGTATCAGATGACTGTCCAGGCTACCTTTAAAGCATCACATGCACAAGGCAATGCTGAGGAGAGCAGTCTGTTGGTGAAGTGTGGGTGAAGAGCAACACAGACATAGTGGTGGGATTGGGCTGAGGATAGTGAGGACTGGTGCTTGTGTGTGAAGTGGCCCCACCTGTGTGCCTACCCAGGAGTGCCCTGCTGGGAGTCTGAGAGTGTCAGCTGACTGTCCAGGATACCTTTAAAGCATTGCATTCACAAGGCAATGCTGTGGGCAACGCGCCTAAGGGCTGTGCGCACGGCCTTAGGCGCCGGCTGAGACTGAGACCGCACCTTGTTTAAACTTTTGACTGGTGTCCTGTTTAAAGATTGGCCTGCAGATGGAGCTTGATCATGTGAAGAACTAGATTATCTCTGCGTTTGTAAGTACTGAGTGGGTGGGAGCTGGTGGCCCCAGCTTCTACTGCTCTTTGGAGGACACTTACAAAGGTGTTTGTGGGGATGCCTGCCAATAGTAAGCATTCGTGCTCACAGGCAAAACACACATCTCCTCCCCATAAGCAACGAAAAATGGACAGTTTTTAACTTTGGGACTTCAGACTTCCAACAGACATGCTCCTCTAGACGATAGGGCATTTATACCTGAAGCCTTAGGGCCATTATGTGAGGGCCCTCAAGTAGCTAATAAACATCAGGATGGGGGAAAAGATAAGAAAAATGGGTCTCGGACTCATATACAAGATCCCGCGGATGATTCAGTGTGGGAGATAGTGGGAGGGTCATGTGATATTAAGAGTCCCACAAAGATTATAGGTTCCCCAGGCACTTCGGTCCTGGGGGAAGGGGATAATTCCCCAGTGGGATTTATTGCTAGACATGTAATGATAACAGCTCAAACAGCTCAGCATTTATTTGAACAATTAAATTCACTGTCACAACAAGTGAGTGAACTGGGGGAAATGCTGCAAAAGGTTAATATTCCATTATAAATTTCTCCTCCGTTGCAACTATATAAAAATCCTACTAAGGTAATGGGTATCCCAGTAGGTAGTAAACAGCCAATATCCAAAGTAGCAGATGTGGATGATCAGCTTATTTTTGATTCAGCTGGCTTGGATGGAATAAAAGCTCCTATGTTACATCAAAGTATTTATAAAAAGATTATGTTAAACATCTCCCCTACACCACAAGGGAATTTACCCTACTGGAATAGTCAGTTAGTAGTTGCTGAACATCTGAGGGTTTTAATGCACCTTCCTATTACCAGTAAGGACATTTTGGGGGTGGATTATGTAGTGTCCTCAGGTCGTAGGAGTGAGGAAGAAGTGGACACTCAGCCAAAGGTGTTAAAGGTTACTGAACAAGGGGTTAGTTCTTATAACAATCCAACAATAGCCAATTCAAAAATTTTCCTAGATAAATTGTCCACTCGCTATAAACAGATCTCCAATTTCCATAGGAATGGAAGCTATAGTAATAGTCTGCTTGGTCGAATGGAGACAGGGGAACTGAATGGGGAAGAGAATAATCAGCCCCCGGTAGTTATATGTCAACCTAGCAGCGATCAAGTGGGTACTGATTTCCCTGCCCCACAATTACTTAATCCTTTACAGGATCAGATTACTTCAACCCCCATTGCTGAAAAGGGAGACAATCAGGTTCAGCTGTCCCTCACACGGATTCTATTGAACTCGTAATTTTATACATGTATGCCCACTCTCGAGAGTCCACCAGTACAGATGGAGCGACATTCCATCTGTTTACTTTCTTCTGCCAATCTTATTGCACCAAGTGAAGACAATTTGGAGAAAAGCTCCACTGTTGCTCCTGACTGACTCCCATATAATAGGTTGAGTGGCACTTTGGGAATCATGTCATGGAATACAGCAGGCTGGGTGTCAAAATGTAGGGATCCGGAGTTTTTGACTTTTATCGAACATTATGACATCATTTGTCTACAGGAAACATGGGAGACAGCAGAGTCAATTCAGATGTTTTGGTTTCTTACTTGGGTTAGTCCCGCTAGACAGGGGTCTAAGCGGGGCCACCCTAGGGGGTGGTCTCATAACATTAATATCTACCAGGGCCTCTATACAGGTTGAGGCCCTTGTTTCTACTAATTTTAACCACCTGGTCTTACGATTGCTGGTCCCAGACTTAGATTTACATATGCTTCTAATAAATGTCTACAGCTTGCCAGGTAAATAGGCACCAGAATTTTGGTCCAGTTTGAGAGAAATGATTGCTGTATATCAACTTAGCTATCCACATGATGGCTTGATACTCATGGGTGATTTTAATGCTAGGACCGGTCCATCTGCTGTCAAGATCTTGAATATGTTAAGCATTGGAGATAATGATAGCACACTGTTTGAGCTTAATTCTGATAGAATATCGTGGAATATAAGGATTAACCAGGCAGGATATGAGTTATATAAATTAGCTTTGGATTCAGCTCTAAAATTTTTTAAATGGGAATACACCAGGGATCCTAGAGGGAATCTGACTTATACTGATTCAGGGGATAGAAGAGTCTTGGAAGAGTCTTGGACTATGCTCTTCTTTCTCCAAATTTGAATGAGCACTTGTTGTTATTTCAGGTTGGTATTCAGGCCTTGAGTGACCACTTCCCCTTACTTCCTCTTATTTTGCTGGCTGGGTAATAACAATCACTCATTCAAAGTTCTGCCTAATTAGGATGAGGTATCTTTAAAAAGAGTGGCCCTCAGGGGGATCTGCGCATTTGCCGGCGCAAGTAGTTGGGAACAGCCGATGCTCCACTGCTCCAGCTCCTCAAACAAGCCAAATTGACATAAAAAAGAAAAAGAAAACCCAGTCTCCAAAGAGGAATGGCGGGGAGAAGTAAAAATAAGCAAAAATTGATGCAGGAGAGTGCGCTGGAGTGCTTCTGCCATAGGAAACCTCCAGAGCAGTGGATTGAGGCCAGCAGTTTAAACATGGCGCCGAAAGAGTGTTAAACTGACAGGTAGCAGGCCTTATAAGAATCGGCAGAGGAATCAGAGTCAGGGAAGTCTCTACATAAACTGCTTGGGGAGATGAGGAGGGAGATCAAAGCAGATATGGAAAGAATCAAGTCCTCTATTGATGCTGGCAATAAAAAGCTGGAGGGGCTAGCAAGGAAGATTGAAGCAGTGGAGGACAGTTTCCTCCCTAGAAGACCAATCCCTGATGATAGTTCAACAAGTGGACAGAATGAAAGGTGAGACTGCATTCCTCATGCAAAAATGCGAGGACCTGGAAAACCGGTCACGCAGGGGTAACCTGTACTTTAACGGGATCAAGGAATCAAATGGGGCAGAAGGGGTTAATGATTTTATCAGGGCCCTGCTTAAAGAAAACTTTCCTGAGAGCCCCCAGTTTCACAGGGCAGAGATAGAGAGAGCTCACAGAGTGGGGCGCCTAAGGCAATAAGATACAGATCCCCCTTGCCCCATCATTGAGTTTGTCAGCTTTCAATTAAAAGAGGAGATCCTAAGGAAAGCACGTGTCAAGAACAAACTGGTTTTTCAGCAGCAGGCAGTCAAAATTTACCCTGACTACACAGCAGAGATGATGAAGAAGAGGTTGAGGTGGAATAAAATTTTGGCATCCTTATTGAAAGGAACTTAATGCCCAGAGTAGTCTTCCCTGCATGTTTGATGATTTCTGTGGGAGGAAAGAAGAACCTGTATGACAACACGGAGGGCCTGGAGGCTTTCCTGGTCTCCCTGCCCACAGGGACAAATATGCAAGCAGAGGAACACTGAGCAAGAGGTGGGAGGTGCAGTATGCCCAGAACAGGAGTGGGTGTATATGGAAGACAGAGTGGAGGCTGAAGAGATCTCTATTTGAATGTGAGATTTCTGGGCACCCAGGCAGTGATGAATGGTTCTCTGCATGGATGACATGGGCAAGGAACATAAAAGTGATGAGGTTGGCTTGTTTAAAGATTGTGCATGTTAAGCAATTCTATTATGGAGCTGGGGGGGGGGGCAGGGGGACACTGGATAGTGTCCTGCCAGCAGGTGTTTTGGTTTCCCAGCAGATCCTTGGGGGGGGTAGGAGAGGAGATGCATGGGAAGGTTCGGGGACTTCAGGGGGGTTGGAAGTCTCTGTATGGGAGTAATCCTAAAACGGTGGGGGGGGATTCTCGGTGGGGGGGATTTAGTCAAGCAGTTACAGCAGAAAGCAAGTGCTACTACAAAATGGTTTACACTATTAAGAAGGGCATCCTTGAACCTAGCAAAATATCTGAGTCGCAGTTGTGCACGGTGCAGCCAGCCACTCTGGCTAGGATGGGTCAATCACTCAAAAAAAAAACCCCAAAAACCCCAGAAGGATTTGGGTTCACATACCTTAGACTTAATAATCCTTTATGGCTGGAATTAAAATGATCACTATTAACGTGAGAGGTCTTAACTCTCCACAAAAAAGAAGGAGGGTAAGGAACCTGAAAGAGGAGCAGGGAGCGGATATCTTCTTCCTGCAAGAATCACACTTATTAGATAGAGATGTTTACAGATTTGCCAGTACAAATATGGGACATCTGTTCCCCTCGTGTGCTAAAAAAAAGAAGGCAGGGCTTTAGCAAAAATAAACCCTTCAAGCTAGATAAAATTATCAAAGACAAAGAGGGAAGGTTTTTGTGCATTTCAGGGAAGTTAGGAGAAACTCAATTTATTTATTTATTTTTATTTATTTTATGAATTTGTATCCCGCCCCTCCTGCAGAGCAGCTCGGGGCAGCTTCCAACAATATAAAACACAATATAATAAAATACAGTTTAAAATCATCCATAACAATACAATTATTTTAAACAGGGTTTAAAACATTATAAATGATAAGTTAGGTGGGGGAGCTAAAAAATCCCTCACCCCCCCCCTCTCACCCCCAAAGGCCTGGGTGAACAACCAGGTTTTGCAACTTCACCGGAATGTCAACAGGGTAATATTTATGCCCCTAATGAGGGAAAACTGGCATATTTTGAAAAGTACCTCCAAAAGATTGCAGACAATACAAAGAGTTGAGTGATTATCCAAGGTGATTTTAACTCAACACTTTTGGAGATGGATTATTCTAGGACCGGGGAACCCAGGGGGATGCAAAAAAAAGCTAGTTCAATGCTGGACTTATATGGATGGATAGATGCCTGAAGGCACCTAAATGGGTCTATGAGGGATTACACATTCTATTCCCCTGTACATAACAGCTATACCCGAATTGATCTGCTTCTATTAGCGAAGGTTGAGATTCATAGAGCTCAGAAATCCTATATCCTCCCTGTGCTTTCATCTGATCACAATGCTGTGATTACCATCTTTCAAGATACAGGGGTTGAAAAAAAAATCACCTCCTGTCAACTTAAAAGAAGTAATATTAAGAATGAAAGATACAGAACTCAGGTGCAGAAGGATCTCCTAGAATACTTTGAGTTAAATGAAAACTCAGTTAGTTCTCTAGCCATCTTATGGGAGGCTGCCAAGGCTGTCATCAGGGGCAAAATTATTGCACTGCAAGCTAAGATCCTAAAAGACAGAAGTCAGTATGCAAAAGAAAGATATGCAACCCTCCAAAAACTAGAGGCACTAAATAAGTTGACTCCAGCTAAGCTCCTAAGGCAGGAAATTGTCAAAAGTAAAGAAATTCTTAATGGATTGGAGCTAGAAAAAGTTATGGCCAACTCCAGAGGATTAACTTACATTTCTTTGAAAACAGTAACAAGGTGGGAAAAACCCTAGCAAGATTAGTAAAAATCAAACAAAAGAAATCATATATTCCATTGATCACGAATAATCAGGGTATCTGTTGCAGGGAGCCTGAAAAGGTCAGAGAAACATTTATGGAATTCTATAAAAAAATCTATACTTCTAAAAATCCAGAGGAGGTTGAAATAGCAGCCTTAATAAACAACATACAGATCCCTAAATTAAATGAAGCTCAAAAGGCTTTCTTAAATGCCTCAGTTACAGAGCATGATGTACATGAGGTAATACAATCAGCAAAAAATAACAAGGCTAGTGGTCCGGATGGCTTCCCCAATGAGTTCTACAATGAAGAATGAAGTTTCAAATATATTAGTCCCATATCTGATGGAGGTATTCAATAACATTTTAGAATCTTCAGAGATGCCTCATAACTTTTACAATGTAATGGTTTCTCTAATCCCAAGACCTGGGAGACCAGCAGAGCTCTGTGACAGCTATAGGTCTATCTCCCTGCTCAATACAGATTTTAAATTCTTTGCTAAAATTCTGGCTAATAGGCTGAGATCAATAATATCTGAAGTCATCCATAAAAATCAAACTGGATTTATCCCTGGCAGGCAAGGGAAGGATAACATTCACAAAACAGCCAATATAATCCATTCCCTTTACCAACAAAAAATACCCGCTATGATAATATCTGCAGCTGCTGAGAAGGCCTTTGATTTTGTTGAGCTGAAATGCCTCTTCTTGCTACTAGAAAGATGGGTTTCTAGGGCAACTTCCTAATGTGGCTTAAGGCAATCTACAAGAAGCCCCAATCCAGTCTATTAATAAATGGCACCCTTACTGATACTTTTCAATTGCAGCATGGGACTAGACCAGGCTGCCCACTATCAACTCTGCTATTCAACCTGGTTCTAGAATTACTGGCAAATGCAATTAGGCAAAATAAAAACATAAAAGGAGTGGAGGTAGGAGAGCACACATACAAACTCTCTTTGTATGCTGACAATCTCCTTCTATACATTACAGATCTGATAGTTTCCCTGCCAGAGCTGATAAAAATAATAGATCAATTAGGGAACATTTCAGGTTATTCGGTCAATAAAGAGAAATCATTTGCAGTATTATTTGGGCAAGACCCAAAACAAGAGGCTCAGTTGAAAACTCTCTCTCAATAAGCGAATCGGACCTTAAATACTTGGGAGTCACACTAACCAAAAACTTAAATGACCTCTACAAAGTAAACTTTATTCCCCTGATAACGAAGCTCAAAGAGGAAATAAAACCATGGAAGAATTTAATGGTCTCCTGGATTGGCAGAGTTAATCTTTATAAGATGATGGTACTTCCAAAAATCCTGTATAAGTTCATGACCCTGCCAATCCATCTCCCGAATTCCTTCTTTAAGGAATGTGACTCCCTTATTAAATATCTAGGGTATTTTCAGACGTTATGAAATCACGCTCAACCACAGTGAACCACCGTCAATCCCGTGGCGGGGCCAAAGCGCCCGGAATGTCTGTTCAGCGGCCGCCAGATGTTCACCACAGTCAATATCCACATGGGGTCAAAATCAACCATGCTTCCGGAGCTCCCCGCCGGACCATCTCTGAAAGCGTGGTCAAAGAGATTCCCGACGGGAACCAACAAAAAGTAACGTCTGGCAGGCAACCACCGGCCGGAATCAAAGGAAATGATTCTCAGCCGGGGACAAAGCATGCAGCGTCACTGCCAGGCAACCAGCAACAACACAGGCAGCGGAGGGAGATTTTAAGGGCACACCGCAGCAGGGGGATGGGGCGGGATGGAGTGAGGCGGAAGGTAGAGGCGAGCAGAGGGCGAGAGACCAAGAGAGGAGGAGGAGGTGAAGGAGGCGGTGGTAGAGGCACGGGTGGGGGAGGAGGCGGTTGTGCTGCACCTGGAGGTGGTGGAGGGACAGCAGCAGCAGCAGCAGCAACAGCCAGGATGGGCTGACCTGGCACCTTCTGGGTGTTTTGACTATGGCCGGGAATCGGCGTCACATCTGTTGCGCTGGCCTGGCCCATGATCTGCCGGTCCAATTCCCTGCCTTGGTCCCAGTCCCGTCATGTCTGTTCAGGGCTTTTTGTGACCATGGGGGGTGGTTGTTCGGTTCACCCCCGCCAGGATTCCACTGTGGTGAATTGGGACCGCGTAATGTCTGAAATCACCCCTAGTCTGGAATGGAAAAAAACCTAGAATTAGGAAATTGGCTTTAATGAGACCAAAGGACTTGGGGGGGTATACATTTCCCTGATATGAGGCTCTACCATAAGGCGGCAGCTTTGCGGGCAATCCCAGTCTAGTTCCATGAAACGCATGCTTCGGAGTGGGTAGGACTAGAGTGGGAGCTCCTACAGGTGCAGTCTTTAAAAAAGATTATTGTAGACAAAGGCACTGCAGTCAAACGGCACATAAAGGATCACCCTTTTTCAGGTACACTATTAAAATACTGGACAACAGTCCAAAAGAAGATGGAAACTGAGATAGGGACCTCCCCTTATACTCCCATAGATTCAGTGCAAATGCAAAAGAACAACTTAGCTGTTACTTTACGGGCTAAACTTAAGAATAAAGGCATGGTAAGGATGCAGCAGTTATTTGTCAAGGGAGAATTCCTATCCCCTCAAAAGATAGAGGGAATACTGCAGGAAACAGTCAAAAGATCCCAATACTTGCAGTTAAGGAATTGCTGTACGACTTTGCAAAACAAAGGGGACTTTGGTAGAGACCTGTTAAAACTAGAAAAGGTGTTTTCGAGCAGAGTAAAAATGCAGGTAGATTAGGTAGAATCTACAAGAAACTAAAAAAGGTGTTATATGACAAAAAAAATAATATATGGAAAAGTGGAGGAAAGACCTAGCAATGTATATAGGCGAGAAAGAGGAAAATAAGATATGGCAGCACATGAATGGCTGTGCCTTTTCACTTGAGGTCTAGGAGATTCAAATAAAACTCACCACCAGATACTATATAACACCATTAAAGATGAAGTTTGGGAACCCAGCAGAGAAGGGCTTATGTTGGAAGGGATGCGGAGAGCTGGGGAGTTACAGACACTGCTGGTGGGATTGCAGTAAAGTGCGTCCATTTTGGAGTAAAATTTGGAGAACAGCAAATAAGGTGGCGGGTGAAGTGATACCCTTTAGGCCTGAAATTGCCTTGCTGGGACTTTTTCCTGAGACTAAAAATGTGTTGGTGTATCAGAAATCTTGCAAGGTTTTGTTCCTGGCAGCATTAAACATAATAGCTAGGCACTGGAAATCAGAATAAGAGCTTTCCTTGGAAGAATGGTCATGCGAGTGTGGCGAGTCTTTAATATGGAAAAACTTCATGCAAGCCTGCAAGATAACTTTAAAAATTTCAAAGAGACCTGGCCACCTATCATCAATGCACTGGAGAATAAGAAAATGGACATCAAGGACTACCAAGAGCTGTTCGAGCACTAAATAGGACTTTGCTACAATAAAGTATTAGCATAGTTTGACTGACAAATGGTTCTTCGACATAGGGTGATTTCAGACGTCACGGGCGGGCGGTTCACCACAGTGGATCCCCAGTGGTGGTGAATAAAACAACCACGGCGCGGGGCGAATAAAACCCCCAAACAGACGTGATGGGACCGGGACCACGGCCAGGAATCGGGCCGACACATCACGGATCGGGGCAGCGAAACAGATGTGACGCCGATCCCCAGCCGTGGTCAAAACACCCAGAAGACACCGGGCAGGGGCGGGACACAGACATGGCCGCCTGAGGGCAAACGAAGCCAAAAGGCACACAAGGGAATGCCCACACAAGGGAA
>QEPC01007610.1:277326-291534 GCA_003113815.1 Sphenodon punctatus
TCTCTAGATAGATAGATAGATAGATAGATAGATAGATAGATAGATAGATAGATAGATAGATAGATAGATAGATAGATAGATAGATAGATAGATACAAAACTGAAATGAAACTTAAAGCAATCTAATAATCCTACTCAACGCCTGCTGTTCAGGAACAGGAACTAGCTCAGAAGGTGTTTGGAAGGGGGGAGGCAGATAGTTTCATTTCTTGCAAGCCTCTCCACCCCTGGTACCTGGAAGTCTGCTCCTCACTGTCCTCAGTGACTAGTACTACCCCTCCCTGTCTTGTTCAACCTTCCAGTGAACCTTTTTTTGCCACCCGAACTCACCTGAATGCAATCCGAACTGACCAAACAGTTCGGTCATTTCGACGTTCGTAATTGAGTTTGGTTCGGCCAGTTCGTGTTCAGGTTCGGGTTCGGATTCGGTCATCCGAACAGGCCGAGTTCGGGCCGAACTCCGAACTTCCGAACCACGTTCTACCATCCCTAATTTGTATGGCCATGTGGCCCACAAATAAATATACCATACCAGTGAATATTCATTTTAGCTCTAAATTGTGGCCTCATCAACAGATGCTTGGACTCCATTACATGATCCATAGCATGGAAACTCTGATTTAGAGCACACGCTAGTGTGCTACCAGTCATTTGAATAACTGAGTCCTAAAAACTGGGGTGCATCAGTATAGTGTCTAACCGTCTTGCTAATGCTCCCACCCCTGAGATTCTTTCCATTTAAAAAAAAAAATTGCATGCACCTTTGGCTCTGAAAGAACCATCCAAAAGGCTTTCCCTCACAAACCCCTTTTTGTTACAGTGGGACATGCTCTCAAAAGACTTAAAAAACAAACACACACTTCCCGCTGGTCTAATAATGATGACAAAGTTGCCTGTGGCAAAGGGAAGGTGATGATGTAGCTGCAAGAGGCAATTAGAACTAGCCTAATGTTCTGTCAGCTCATTTCCTTTTGAAGAGAGTCAGTGGAAATCTGCATGAAACTGTAGATCGGTCTGGGGAAAGAAAGCTTTCTACATCCTGCAGTAAGCATTTGGGAATCTGCAAACACTTCCCTATCTTCCCAACAAAATGTTAACCTACTTACTGCCTTGCGAGAAAATCTGATTAAAATGAATTTACACCACAATATGGAAAGAACAGAAGAAAAGACAGCAGAGGACAAAAAGAGATATAACAAGCAAAAGTTGCACGCTGAGAGAGCAGCAAATAAGCAGACAAAGAAAACAGGGTGGTGAGATAAGTAGGACCAGAGAATCTCTGGTGAGATAAGATCAGGGCTTTCTTGATTTTTAATTTGTTTCATGGCTTTTTCATTTTGCAGACTCAGTGGGTAAGATTCCGACCTCAGAGGGAGTAAACGAGGGCAGAATTTTGTGCAAAGTTGTTAAATCAATACCGACTCTTCCATCAGGAACCCCTTCTGTCAGGTGCTGAATTAAACTGTCAGAAAATCTTTTCTCATCCCAGTGTGTAAAGTCAGTATGACCCTACTATACTGCTCTGGCCTGCACAACCATCTCCTCTTAACATCACTACTAGTTCAAGGGCAATATATGGAATTTACTTATGATAACCTACCAGTGAGGTGAGAAATTTCTAAAGTAATTTAGGGGTCTCGCCCCCCTTTCTGAATTATCTGTAATGAGATCATAGCTTAGATTCCATCTTGTAAAGGCTTGCTCCCATGTGTGACTAGCCGATGGGATTATTGAGAGTGGTGTTTTGTTTTTAACTTAAATATATACCTAAGTCTTTGTAGATGGACTTTAGATGTTATGCATTCATTTGTTACTAACAATTGTCAATGCTTTGAAAAAAAGAGGCACCAGACACAGAATGGGTTGAAAAGGCCACACTTCTTTTTTTAACAAACAAAAACAATTAGGGGAGAGGGGGCATAGCTTCCTTTTCAAAAAACCCAGGCCCAGTGCACTACAATTATCCTCAAGCAAATTCCACCAAGGGGATTGTGACACCTACCCAAGATTGCTTGTAACCTACAAAGTGGTGCTGATCCCACCACACACACACACACACCCAAAGGGGGTGTCAAACCATGGGTCACAAAGACCCTCAACTGCTGACCCCATTCCCTCACTTAATAGGTAGTTTCTCAAATTTCCTTTTTGTATTTCACTCTGGCTATCTATTATGCTGCCATTGCACTGGACTACCATAAGTTGCAACATGAGAAAGCTAATTTACCTGAAACTCCAACCTAGACTTAAACATGCCCCAGGTTGTCCAGGCAGTCCTCGGGGAGGAAAGACACTATAGGGAAGGCAAAAAAACAAAAACAACACAACCCATGGCAACCCAAGCCTATCAGTTCCAGGGAAAAAATTGTTCATAGCCCCAAATGAATCTGCAACCAGTTTATGTGTGCAGTGTAAGTCCAAGAAGATGGCTGCATGGTGGATGTTTGTTCACCAGTGACCCCACACTTTTTTCAATGTGGCCAACCCTTCCTGCGGCTGAAGAATTCCACAAATCACATGAGCTCCTCTCCACCTAAGTTCCCTACCCAGGAACTTAGTAGAATTTAAAATTAACTTCCCCACTTCCTAAGTAGTTCCCATCTCCAGCTTCATCCTCCTCTGTCACTTAAGGGGTTCGGGGACAAAAGGTCCTCCCCACCACCCATAAGAGGACCCCATATTAGAGGAAGGATAAAATTGATTAAATAACTTTATGAAAACCTATTTTAGCTACTGAAGCTCTCTGGGTTCAATGTTCTGATGATAGTTAGGGTATCAAAACTCAAACAGACTAGTATGTGAGTTATTTGAGAGGTATTCGATTCAGGTGTTTCTTTAAATATTAGTATTTATTTATTCTGCATTTTACATAACAAAACGTAACTGTATTTTCCCCCTATTCATTGAGTGGATAGTTGAAATTTTACAAAAGAAGAACAGCATTTTTGGCATCAGTGAACAAACAGCAAATACCTACATTTGTAATTGAATATCCTTGTTCACATGTGAATATTGAATTTTCAGGAAATGCTTCCAGCAGTCAGCCATTAAGTGTTCACTTCTCCACCCATCAAACTCCATGAGAGTTTTGCCATTGTCTTCAGTGGGTAGAGACTAGAGTTGTGCACCAGGGACCCATGTTGTTATTTGTTTTTCTTTTTTGTTTTTCTTATGTAAATGTTTCATTTTTGTAAATATCAAAAAATATACATTTTTGCTTTCATTTTTGCTTTCCATTGGTTTCAATTGAAAATATATTTTTTGGCTGTAACTTTTTTAAAAATTATATTTATATTCAACTTAGAGGAATTGCACCTACAATGGAAAGAATTATATGTACCAAATTTTAGAAAGATTGGATAAAGGAATACCGTTTTATAAGCATTTGGATTATGTTATTTTGCAAAGAACTGCATATATATTCCTGGCTCTAATGTCTTTGTCTTCCATCTAATGTGAATGAAACCTCGCAAGTTTATACCATATACCCATTTACCAGAGGTATGTTTACTAAGGGTGGAACTTGGGAGGAAACACTGGTTACCGGATTTACTGGTTCCCGGATCTCTGAATACCGGATTACCAAATTAGAACCGGTATACCTGTACCAGATCTTTTCCCATTGAAATAAGTGGGCAACTTTTCCCATTGAAATCAATGGGAGAGAAAAGTAAAACCGAAATTACCTGCAACTGAAATTCAATTACAAAAAAAGAGAGGAAAAACACAAGTTGATCTAACTGCTAATTAACCAACCAGTACCACCAGTACAACCAGTACAACCAGTAACCAGTACCAGTACCACCAGCCAGCCCCGAGCCAGCCCCCAGCTGGCATTTTTTTTTTACAAAAAAAATAAAAACACAAGTGAATCTAACTGCTAACTAACCAACCAGTACCACCAGTACCACCAGTACAACCAGTACCACTAGTAAAGTACCACCAGCCAGCCCCCAGACAGCCCCCAGCACACATAAAAAATAAAAACACAAGTGAATCTAACTGCTAACTAACCAACCAATACCTACTACCACCAGTACCACCAGTACCACCAGTACAACCAGTACCAGTACCACCAGCCAGCCCCCAGCAGTGCCAGCACACACAAAAAAAGTAAAAACACAAGTGAATCTAATTGACTAACCCAACCAGTATCACCAGACCACACTTTGCCCCACAGCCCCCATTAGACCCCATGACCAACTATGTTTTTTTTTATTCTTCAAATTTAAATGTATTATTATTTATTATTACAATATCCATGTTGCTTGTTTTGCCTACCTTTATCCTGAACCTCTGAATCCTCGATCTTCATTCCCTCCTTGGCCACCAGTCGTCTTCGAATGCTTCCTTTTTGCGGGGTGATGGGAATATCCTTTCATCACCCCCCATTTCTCAATTCACTCACACAGGTAAGATTTATTAAGGGGTCCTCTTAACATAAGGACTCATTTCCATGGAAGGGAAAAGGAAAGGTTCTTTCATTCATGCCTGAGTCCACTGGCTCACAGAGTTCAGCCCAAAGGCTTAGTTCTAGACCTGGTCAGCGGTTCATTAATTCATTCACCATTCACGCCTGAGTCCACTGGGTCACAGGGTTCAGCCTGAAGGCTTAGTCCTAGACCTGGTCAGTGGTTCATTAATTCATTCACAATTCATGCCTGAGTCCACTGAGTGGTGGGGGAGGGCAAATTTGGAGTGGGAGTGTGTGTTTGTTTACTTTGTATATGCATTACACAATGCCACATGCGCACGCATATGGGATGGGGGGTAACCCTGTCCCAACCACGTCCAAACCCCAATGTCATCACTCACCTACTGGAGTGCTCTTGGTTTATTCTCTTCTCCTCTGGAATGCCAGTTGTTTTCCATGATGGTAGCACTCAGGTAGGCATTAGGCAAGACTACAGACACAGAGATGCCTATTAGCACCAGAGGATCTGCAGAACACACACTGGTGCTAAAAGGCAACACAATGTGTCCGCGTCATGCAGTGCACTGCTGGGCTGGGAGTGTTACATCATCAATTATTCTTCTGCCATTGCTGTGTCTTTCCTCAGTGAGTGTCATTGCAAGAGTCCTCTTCTAGACAGACACAGTCAAGTCAGACTCCAGGATGTGGAATGCTTTTTATTTCAAATCCACAGGCTAGGCTACTGAGACACACAGAGACCCTTTCTCTTCAGAGGCTCATCAGAAACACCCGCTGAGGAAAATGGACCCCATATGTGTCATGCAGTGCACTCATTGTGGGTGGGTGGCTGGCATTCATCTTCTGCCTTTGTGGTCCGGTCTGTTCCAGATGAGGTGCCATAGATGGGGTGTTGCTGGAGCCTCTGACATGGAAGGACTAAACCGTCAGGAATTATTTGTATTTTAATCCATGGGGAATGAAGTCCTACTGCATCTGGAGGAGCAGTGATGGTGGTGGGGAGTTGGGGACACATTAGATGGCTGAGGGGTGCCGGGCTGAAGATTGGGTGAGAGAGCAGTGGTTGGATGGGGAGGGTGCTGCGGGAGGGGGGCTGGTGTGGGGAATGGGCCGTGTCATTGGGGAGCAGCCCCCGGCCCCGGAAGACGTTCTGCCCTCCCAAAGCCCTCTGCATGTCTTCTGGGGTGCAGGGACAGCCACCCCACGCATGTCGGGCCGATGTGTGTTTCTGTGGTGTGCTGGTGTGGCATGTGACTGGGTGAAGGGCCCTGATGGGGCGTTCCATTCCAGACTTTGAGGATGGAGTGCAATGGATTAGCACCGCTGGGGCACTCCACTCCAGTGTGTGTGTGTGTGAGAGAGATGAGTGTAAAGATGACAGATGAAATGCAGATGAGTGCACTCCTTGCCCTTCCTCCTGGATGGAAGGGGATCAAAGGAGGCAGTACCAGTACCACCAGCCAGCCCCCAGCCAGCCCCCAGCACACACAAAAAAGGAAAAACACAATTGAATCTAACTGCTAACTAACCAACCAGTACCACCAGACAACACTTTGTTCCCCACAGCCCCCATTAGACCCCATGGCCAACTACCTATTTTTAAAAATTATTCTTTAAAATAAAAATAGGGGTTTTTTTCAAAGCAAAAGCAGTGTACTACTACACTCAAAATGTTAGTGTCAGGCCATCACACAGGAACAGCCAGCCCCCAGCACACTACACTGTGTGGTTCCAGCCCCCACGGCACCCAGTAGCCTCCAATGGGCCCACTACCAATTTTTTTTTTAAGCAATAGTTTAACTCAGAAATCAGATTATGAATAAATCACAGCAACCAAACCAACTACCAATATTAACAGAGACAGACTACTAGTCCTAGAGAGACTAACTTAAACTTACAACATTGAATCACTGTTAGTTTTGTTTACTTTTTTCCTCCCAAACCAGACCCCCAAAAGAGATCATGTTGCTCTCACCTACCTTTATCCTGAACCTCCGAATCCTCGATCTTCATTCCCTCCTTGGCCACCAGTAGTCTTCTTAATGGTTCCTTTTTGCGGGGTGATGGGAATATCCTTAGAACCACCACCCCTCATTTCTCAATTCACACAGATACACTCACACAGGTAAGATTTATTAAGGGGTCCTCTTAACATAAGGGCTCATTTCCAATGGAAGGGAAAAGGAAAGGTTCTTTCATTCATGCCTGAGTCCACTGGGTCACAGGGTTCAGCCCAAAGGCCTAGTCCTAGACCTTGTCAGTGGTTCATTAATTCATTCACCATTCACGCCTGAGTCCACTGGGTCACAGGGTTCAGCCCAAAGGCCTAGTCCTAGACCTGGTCAGCAGTTCATTAATTCATTCACCATTCACACCTGAGTCCACTGGGTGGTGGCGGAGGGTAAATTTGGAGTGTGAGTGTGTGTTTACTTTGTATACACAATGCTGCATGTGCACGCATATGGGATGGGGGGTAACCCTGTCCCAACCATGTCCAAACCCCAATGTCATCACTCACCTACTGGAGTGCACTTGGTTTAATCTCCTCTGGAATGGCATTTGTTTTCCATGATGGTAGCACTCAGGCAGGCATTAGGCAAGGCTACAGAGCAGACACAGAGCTTCCTAATAACATCATAGAATCTGCAGAACACACAATGATGCTATAAGGCAGCAATGCGTCATGCAGTGCACTGCTGGCAGTGTTACATAATCAATTATTCTTCTGCCATTGCTGTGTCCTGTCCTCAATGAGTGTTATTGCAAGAATCCTCTTCTAGACAGATACAGTCAGACTCCAGGGTGTGGAATGTTTTTTATTTCAAATCCACAGACTAGGCTACAGAGACACACAGGGACCATTTCACTCAGAGGCTCATCAGAAACACCCGCTGAGGAAAATGGGTCCCATTGCATCATGCAGTGCACTCATTGGGGGTGGCTGGCATTCATCTTCTGCCTTTGTGATCCAGTCTGTTCCAGATGAGGTGCCATAGCTTGGGGTGCTGGAGCCTCTGACATGGAAGGACTCAAGCCTGTGGGATTTTTTGTATTTTAAAACCAGGGGACTGGAGTCCTACCACATCTGGAGGAGCAGTGATGGTGATGGGGAGTTGGGGACACATCAGATGGCTGAGGGGGGCCGGGCTGGAGCTTGGGTGAGAGAGTGGCAGTTGGATGGGGAGGGTGTTGTGGGAGGGGGGCTGGTGTGGGCAAGCCGTGTCATTGGGGAGCTTCCCCCACCCCCCAGAAGATGTTCCTCCCTCCCAAAGCCCTCTGCACCTCTTCCGGGGGTGGGGGTGGCCACCCCATGCATGTCAGGCCGGGCTGGAGCTTGGGTGAGAGAGAGCGGTGGGTGGATCTGGAGGGTGCTGCAGGAGGGGGGCTGGTGTGGGGAATGGGCCGTGTCATTGGGGAGCTGCCCCCACCTCCCAGAAGATGTTCCGCCCACCCAAAGCCCTCTGCACATCTTCCGGGGGGCGGCCACCACACGCATGTCGGGCCGATGTGTGTTTCTGTGTTGTGCTGTGTGCTGGACGGTGTGGCGTGTGACTGGGTGAAGGGCCCTGCTGGGCGTTCCATTCCAGACTCCGAGGACAGAGTGCAATGGATTATCACCGCTTGGGCACTCCACTCCTGTGTGTGTGTGTGATAGACAAGGCGCAGACCGAGACAAGGTGCAGACTGAGACAAGGTGCAGACCGAGACAAGGCGCAGACTGAGACAAGGCACAGAGACAAGACACAGATGAGTGAACTCCTTGCCCTTCCTCCTGGATGGAATGGGTTCAAAGGAGGCAACTTGTGGGCTGGCAATATATGGGAATAAGTAGTAGCTTTCCTCCTCCTATTTTTCCCTGGTGAAGTGCTTGGACTGGGAATATTGCCCTGCTGCGGGTGCCATGCTGGCTGTGCAAATCGAGATCACCTGCTGCTGTGAGATCGTCAATGACACTGCTGACCAAATTGCAGGTCGATGTAATTTGCCTGAGTCTTGTCAGGATGTGCACAGGTTCAGGGGAGTATGGTAGCTGGAGAGGATATCCCCTGGGCCTGGGCAAGCACATCATGTCCCCTAGTCAAAGGTCTCGCCCTCCATGAACCCAAGAAGGGGAAGGTTAGTCTTGAGAAAGACCAACTCTTCCACTGTCTTTGGGTCCAATTTTGAGCGATGTGGGGTCACAATGTCTCCTGCCACACTGAACACCCACTCTGAGGATACACTCATAGGAGGACATGAGATGTATCACACTGCTACCTTTGCAAGCAGGGGCCACACATGGATCTTCATTGACCAGTAGTCCATGGATTTGGTGGATACAGGGCATAGGGGCTCTGCAAGATATTGCAAAACATAAGTGTTTGCAATATCCTCTTGCTCCGGCTGACATGGAGGTCCTGCATCATCCTCCACTCATTCCTCCAGCCATGAAAGAGTCATGGCAGACTGGCCCCCACTTGCAACCACTGTAGGACCAGTAGCACTTGCCTCATGCTGCGGGGGCTGCTGCGCTTGACAATACTGCCACACCTCATTGATGAGTTCACCCCTGTAGGTCGTGAAGGGAACGATGAGCGCATTCATCTTCTGCTTAACCCGTGGGTCGAGTAGCACTGCCAGGAAATGCGGCCGACTTTTCAGCAAGATGTTGAAATGTCTTTCCAAATATTTGGCCAATTCCACTGACAGCGCCCTCACAGACTCACAAAGGTCACCACGAGAAAGAAATGCCTGCATTCATCGCTTCAGGATCATGAAAAGCGGTAACACTTGGTACAGACTGGAAACCTCCGAGCTGAGCTCCACCATGCCAATGTGAAACGGCTTCAGAACCTGCATCAGCTGCTCCACCGCTATCCACTCCTCCCCAGACAGTGGTGGTGCCCCAATGCTCTGCAACAAGCATGGGGAATGCAGGACCTCCTTCTGCTCCAGGAGTCATTGCAGCATAAAAAAGGTGGAGTTCCACCTTGTTACTACATCCTGAATCAGCCGGTGAAGAGGGGAGCCCAACTCCTCCTGCTTCTCTCACAGTGCCCGGCTGGCTGAAATTGACCGGTGGAAGAAACCGGCAATCTTCCTGGCAGTTCCAAGGATGTCTTCCATGGCCTCAGTCCCAGAGATGGCATTCTGTACCACAAGATTCAGAATGTGCGCACCGCAGCGAATATGGGTATAGCCACCCTGACTCATGGCTGCAACCATAATCGAGGCATTATCAGTTACAAAGTAACTGACCTCAAAGCTAGTTCCCTCAGCATGGGTCCACCTACCCAGGATGAATCTTATTGCCCCAAGGATTTCCTTTACTGTGTGATCTGTGTCAAACACACAGGCATCAAGCAATGCCCAGCGTGACTTGCCAGAGGTCACCGCTCCTCCAGTGCTGCAGCTGCTGCTCCTCACTGTGCTGGTGACAGCTACTGGTGACATCTGCCACCAGTGTGTGGTTAATTCCAGATAGGCGTGGACTGCACTCTGGGTAGTCCACAGGTCCATGGTAAAATGTACCATGGCCCCCTCTGTGCGTGAGAACTCCACAAGGAGCTGGGACTTCACCCTCCCATACAGAGATGGGACAACCTTCGAGTGGAAGGTTTTTCAGCAAGGGACACTGTACCTGGACTCTAGCAAATTCAACAGCTGCTTGAACACAAAACCCTCAACAAGGCTGAATGGTGGCTCATCCATGGCAATCAATTCCGCATTTGCCTTGGTGATGGCCACAGCCCGGGGGTGTCTTGGTGCAAAAGGCTGCCTCTTTTCCCAGAGTGCAGTTAAAGTCTGCTGGGAGGACGATGACAGGGAACTACTTGGCCAGGATGAGTGGCTAGCACTCTTCCTCTGCCTCTTCTGGAGATGGGGGTGGTTTCAGCACCTTCACGAGATGGCCCAGTGGTAGAAGTTGTAGTGGGAGTGGAAGAGGGCTTCTCCTCCTCCTAGGAACTATCACCCACCACCTCTACAACTGCCACCTCCCCACATGGTCACTTGGAACGTGCCCCCTTGGGATCCCAGAGATGCCCATGGTGATGTTCCATGTGACTCCTAAGGCCAGAGGTGCCCCATTTCATGGGATCAGAGTCACCGTGACTGACCTTGTAATTGCAGGGTGCACACACTGCCTTTGAGTTGTCTTTGTCCCAGATATAAAAATGGGACCACACCCAGGATGTGATCCTCTTCGTGGTGGTTCCTGGAAGGGCAGGAGCAGCATGACTGGGAGTAGACCTCTCAAAGGCAGTACTCAGTAAAACAGTTGCAGAAGAGGCGGTTTCAGCAGGCACAGCATGTGTGGGTGTAGAGAGTGGGGNAATAAGTAGTAGCTTTCCTCCTCCTATTTTTCCCTGGTGAAGTGCTTGGACTGGGAATATTGCCCTGCTGCGGGTGCCATGCTGGCTGTGCAAATCGAGATCACCTGCTGCTGTGAGATCGTCAATGACACTGCTGACCAAATTGCAGGTCGATGTAATTTGCCTGAGTCTTGTCAGGATGTGCACAGGTTCAGGGGAGTATGGTAGCTGGAGAGGATATCCCCTGGGCCTGGGCAAGCACATCATGTCCCCTAGTCAAAGGTCTCGCCCTCCATGAACCCAAGAAGGGGAAGGTTAATCTTGAGAAAGACCAACTCTTCCACTGTCTTTGGGTCCAATTTTGAGCGATGTGGGGTCACAATGTCTCCTGCCACACTGAACACCCACTCTGAGGATACACTCATAGGAGGACATGAGATGTATCACACTGCTACCTTTGCAAGCAGGGGCCACACATGGATCTTCATTGACCAGTAGTCCATGGATTTGGTGGATACAGGGCATAGGGGCTCTGCAAGATATTGCAAAACATAAGTGTTTGCAATATCCTCTTGCTCCGGCTGACATGGAGGTCCTGCATCATCCTCCACTCATTCCTCCAGCCATGAAAGAGTCATGGCAGACTGGCCCCCACTTGCAACCACTGTAGGACCAGTAGCACTTGCCTCATGCTGCGGGGGCTGCTGCGCTTGACAATACTGCCACACCTCATTGATGAGTTCACCCCTGTAGGTCGTGAAGGGAACGATGAGCGCATTCATCTTCTGCTTAACCCGTGGGTCGAGTAGCACTGCCAGGAAATGCGGCCGACTTTTCAGCAAGATGTTGAAATGTCTTTCCAAATATTAAGCCAATTCCACTGACAGCGCCCTCACAGACTCACAAAGGTCACCACGAGAAAGAAATGCCTGCATTCATCGCTTCAGGATCATGAAAAGCGGTAACACTTGGTACAGACTGGAAACCTCCGAGCTGAGCTCCACCATGCCAATGTGAAACGGCTTCAGAACCTGCATCAGCTGCTCCACCGCTATCCACTCCTCCCCAGACAGTGGTGGTGCCCCAATGCTCTGCAACAAGCATGGGGAATGCAGGACCTCCTTCTGCTCCAGGAGTCATTGCAGCATAAAAAAGGTGGAGTTCCACCTTGTTACTACATCCTGAATCAGCCGGTGAAGAGGGGAGCCCAACTCCTCCTGCTTCTCTCACAGTGCCCGGCTGGCTGAAATTGACCGGTGGAAGAAACCGGCAATCTTCCTGGCAGTTCCAAGGATGTCTTCCATGGCCTCAGTCCCAGAGATGGCATTCTGTACCACAAGATTCAGAATGTGCGCACCGCAGCGAATATGGGTATAGCCACCCTGACTCATGGCTGCAACCATAATCGAGGCATTATCAGTTACAAAGTAACTGACCTCAAAGCTAGTTCCCTCAGCATGGGTCCACCTACCCAGGATGAATCTTATTGCCCCAAGGATTTCCTTTACTGTGTGATCTGTGTCAAACACACAGGCATCAAGCAATGCCCAGCGTGACTTGCCAGAGGTCACCGCTCCTCCAGTGCTGCAGCTGCTGCTCCTCACTGTGCTGGTGACAGCTACTGGTGACATCTGCCACCAGTGTGTGGTTAATTCCAGATAGGCGTGGACTGCACTCTGGGTAGTCCACAGGTCCATGGTAAAATGTACCATGGCCCCCTCTGTGCGTGAGAACTCCACAAGGAGCTGGGACTTCACCCTCCCATACAGAGATGGGACAACCTTCGAGTGGAAGGTTTTTCAGCAAGGGACACTGTACCTGGACTCTAGCAAATTCAACAGCTGCTTGAACACAAAACCCTCAACAAGGCTGAATGGTGGCTCATCCATGGCAATCAATTCCGCATTTGCCTTGGTGATGGCCACAGCCCGGGGGTGTCTTGGTGCAAAAGGCTGCCTCTTTTCCCAGAGTGCAGTTAAAGTCTGCTGGGAGGACGATGACAGGGAACTACTTGGCCAGGATGAGTGGCTAGCACTCTTCCTCTGCCTCTTCTGGAGATGGGGGTGGTTTCAGCACCTTCACGAGATGGCCCAGTGGTAGAAGTTGTAGTGGGAGTGGAAGAGGGCTTCTCCTCCTCCTAGGAACTATCACCCACCACCTCTACAACTGCCACCTCCCCACATGGTCACTTGGAACGTGCCCCCTTGGGATCCCAGAGATGCCCATGGTGATGTTCCATGTGACTCCTAAGGCCAGAGGTGCCCCATTTCATGGGATCAGAGTCACCGTGACTGACCTTGTAATTGCAGGGTGCACACACTGCCTTTGAGTTGTCTTTGTCCCAGATATAAAAATGGGACCACACCCAGGATGTGATCCTCTTCGTGGTGGTTCCTGGAAGGGCAGGAGCAGCATGACTGGGAGTAGACCTCTCAAAGGCAGTACTCAGTAAAACAGTTGCAGAAGAGGCGGTTTCAGCAGGCACAGCATGTGTGGGTGTAGAGAGTGGGGCTAGAGGAGACGCAGACACACTATGGTGCATGTCGGCAAGGGGAGAGGGTGGGGTTACAGGCACGCTAGAGTGTGTGTCAGTGTAGGATGTGGCCGGGGAAGCAGGTGACTGAATGTGTGTGAGTGCATGCGCAGAGGACAGCGGCGCACTAGGAGCAGGAGCAGAAGCAGAGGAGGTAGTCAGCAAAAGGTCAACTGCACTACCAGATGAAGAAGGAGCCCCCTTCTTCTTACTGCTCGGCATTGACCGGGAGGAAGAAACACACTCCTCCCATGATCCCAGCCTCTGCGGTGGCTTCAAGGTACGTCCAGAGACCGTAATCTTGGGCACACTTGAAGCTGGTGTGCTGGAGGAAGAGGCCACAGGTGGCCTTACCTCTGGTGTTCCTGTACCAGTCAGAGTAAGCTGCCTAAGAGGAAGAGGCTTCTTGCCTCTTCCAGCACTGCCACTCATGACTGGTTTCTTAGTTCCACATCGGCCGCTCATCTTTAAGCTGTCACTGACTGTGTCACTAAGAAAGAAGCACCGGAAACAGAGGGGTGTGTGTGTGTGTGTGTGTGTGTGTGTGTCTGTGTGTGTTTTAAAACTAACTGGGGTTGTAACTTTAAAAAAAAACTAACTGGGGTCAACTAACAGGTAGGATCAACTAACAGGTAGGGTCTAGAACTGGGGGTAGAACTAGGGGGGTGGATTTTAAAAGAACTAACTTGGGTTATTAACAAACTAGGGGTGTAGAACTAGGGTGGAGTAACTAACTAACTCTAACTCTAACTCTAACAGTCTAAGTCTCTAACTCCAAGTCTCTAACACTCTAACTCTAACTCTAACTCTAACACTCTAAGTCTCTAACTCTAAGTCTCTAACACTCTAACTCTAAGTCTCTAACTCTAAGTCTCTAACTCTAGAGGAGGGGTTTGGCAAGGGGGGTGGGGTACAGCTAGGGGGTGGAGGAGGAGAGGTTTGGCAAGGGGG
>QEPC01007613.1:4085-17152 GCA_003113815.1 Sphenodon punctatus
GGGCTGGTGGGAGAAGGAGAGACCTCTGTAGGGGAGAGTGGCAGGGGTGACAGAGTCAGTGGGGAGATCCAGGGTTCAGTAAGGTCGAGAAGGTGAAGGGAACGAGAGAAGAAAAGATCATGGATATAGGGGGCTTTATTAGCAGAGGAGTGACAGTTCCAGAGGGTACAGGAGAATGGGAGTTGATCAGGGGGGAGGCAGGGAATGGGGATAAGATTAAGGGAAGCGGGGGGGGGGAGAAGCAGCAACCCTAGAGCTGCAGCAACCTTGCCAGGAAGGATGTATTAGGAGTGTGTGGGGCCAGCACTCCGCTCCTGCCCACTCTGAAAACGTCCTTCTTGGCAGGATGTTTGCCCAGCAGCCTATGCACTGTCAGGAAATGTTCAGAGTGGGTATGGGTGGTACCCCCCTCCCTCCCCTCTGAAACTCCCTAGAATCCAGGAGACCTGGGTTCAATCCCTGCTCTGGTGCACATTCCTGAAAGGGTAGTGGCCATTTTAAAATCCATTTTGAAATCTGATTTAAGGGGCTCAGAGGGGTGATGTGGCAGTAGATGTGGTGGCTGGGTGGACTTTTAGGTTGGTAGGCGGAGCCAGCAGGGGGAGAGGCTAGCATTAAAATTTCACACTTACATGATCAATGGTATTAGAACACACAACGAATGAAAAACCCCCACAGTGTATGCAGAACAGAAAAACTACACAATGGTGGTGGCATGCACTAGTGAGCAAGTGGGGGAAAAAAAATAAAAAAGGGACAACCAGCATTTGCTCCTGTAGATTAGGTGCTAGAAGAAAAATAAAATTGGCAGCTCATGGCTTCAAGTCTGCTTTTTTAAATAAGGGAACATTATATGTATGCATGATTTGTTTCACTTTTTAAAATTGTGGTTTTAAAAAGAAGAATCCACTCAGGAGGAGAAACCCTGACACACAGGGGAGAACCCTTACATGTGCCCTGACTTGGAAATGCTACTAGGTAAGCTCAGAGTCCTTAGTGTACACACACACACACACATATACACACACACACCAGAGAATCCACCCTACCAGGGAAAGGCCCTATAAATGCCTAACTGTGGGGAAAGCTTTAGTGTGAACTTCAGTCTTAGTATGCACGAAGGAACCCAGACCAGTTCCTTCGATTCCCACCCCCACCTCAGCTCCAGTTGTAGTTTGGAAAGAGGAGGACATGACTAGAAGAGGCAGCAAACGGTTGTGGAAGCCGTGGAGGTTCGGTGCTAAGCCCATGCATGTTTCCTATAGGTCCTGTATTGGTGTGGGAGGTGGAAGACAGCAATTGTATCCTTGTACGTATGTTTGTGAATGGAGGAACAGGAGGTCAAGGGGCTGCCTTGTGGAAGGAGATCCTTTCCAGACTGTATTTGGAGAGCATGTGTCGAAGACCTACACATGGCTGGATAAACAGCAAACCCACTATGGCCGCTCATGATGTGGAGTGACATAACATTTGCTTCTGGGGTGGGGTTAAAAACTGGCATCAGATTGCTGTTGTATTAGTGATTCCCCAAAGAATGTCGGTGGAGGCTGCTGGAACAGGATGAGATGGTGCCGCATATTTAAAAAGCTGCCTACGTTTGCACAGTGATGTGCATCTGAGCTCTACAGATCATTTACTGTAGACGGGAAGGGGTGGTGGGGGGAGGGAAGAAAGTTGTAGGTGCCGAGTTTTGATCAGAATATCAAAGATCCTTTCGAGCCTGTCAAATGTTACACCACCATTTTCCTCTGAAACCTTAGACATGAAAAGATAAGGAGGAAATGGCTCTGACATTATTAATGATGACAAGATCCAAAGATGCTCTCCTCAGCACTCTTTGTTCAGTCTTCCCTAATGAGAATTGGTGGGACAGACACTCTGAAGCTGTTCTGTTCGGTGTTGGAGTTATTCATGAGACCCAGAGTCACTAGCGAATTCTTCCCTGTTGAATAGATGCATGTGTGCACACACACACGCACACACACACACACACAATCGTGCCCATACTAATCAACTGTGGGAGCAGAATTTCAACAGCTGTTTGCCAGGGGGCATGGGAAAATTTGTAGTGAAGGAAATATGTGCGGTAGTTTGTTAGGAAACAAACACAACACAAATGCATTGCTAATTGCGTAGATTCAGGCCTGCGTGATCTTAACTAACTGAGCAACAAGGAGCAATGAACAAAGGAAACAGGTGGAAGTTCACTTAGTTTCTCCCTAAGTTGAACAGGCTCATTTTTGGAAAATAATTGTAGGGCATTGCAACACCCCTAGCAGCAACCATCCCTTAATGAGACCAGGCGATGGAGAACTCTGATGAAGTCCTTTTAATCCCTTTCATTTCCTTAGTGCCATATTGCCGTTTGCATCTGATTTTTTTTTTCCAAGGTCAAAGATGGATCCCAAAGGGATGCAGCTTGAAACTCCAGGTGGCCTGACAGAAATCTGCATTGAAAACCAACCACTGGGAAATATTCTTGCAGGAGTTCTGCTGTGCCATGTTTGCTTAGGTCATCCAGGTTCCCCTGGGAATAACGGACATCTGAGTCTGGTCTCAGCTTGAGTGAAATATACCAAGACAGCGGAGATGACTGATTTTCTGCTTAGAATTAAAAAAAGAGAGAGGGAGTGATTTTGGAATTTCTCTCTCTCTCTCTCCATACAGTGGGAGCAACATAAGTCAAACTTCCATAACTTGAAATTCTGGTTACATTGAAGAAATCGGTTTTCCCGACCCCCAGGTCTGTGGGGATTAAAGCTGAAATAAATACCCACAAAAATGGGTAGACCTGTTGAAATTGCGGTACCTGACCTGGTAATATTGGGTACAAATCAGTACCTGATTAGTGGTTGACGGGCTACTGAATGGATCAATTTACCATTTTTCATCCTGATTTCCCAACTTCTGGTACAAATTTTCCAACTTCCGTACCGATTTTTTTTTTTACTCTCAGCTCCTATTTTTGTACTGATTTACTGTTTTACCAGTCAGTAACTTGGGGTGCTTTCTGGCGGGACGGCTACCACTTCTGCCACGAATTTCTCCAGGCAATGGCAGGAGCCTGGAGAAGTCCAGCTGGGAATTGGTCTGGCCACCAGACAAATGCTACAGCAGCCAGGGAGGGGGTGGAGAGACACATGGATGTGCATCAGCCCAGCCCCACCCCCATGCTGCATAGAGCAGCCCACTCCCCCGGCTGACAGATGGCCATGGTGGCCAATGACAGCTGCCATGTCACCTGCCGCCACCATGAACCACGGTAGGTAAAGCAGCCGTTCAAACATGGTGGCACGCTTTACACCCAGTTGGGCAGCCATTCCCCGGGCAGTGTTGGCACTTAGCCCAGGCTGTGAATTGGGGATTTCCAACTTAAGTGCCAATGGCCTGGGTTAACATCTGGTGGTGGTTTCTGACGTGACGGTATCCTGCATTTCCATGCAGGTCAAAGTGTGGAGATGTGGGCTATCTCGTCTGAAAACACTCATGGCATTGCCAGGTATTTTCAAGTAATCCTGTGCCTCATCGGTATTTGCATAGTCTGTCAAATACCTGGCCTAGTACTCAAAGTTGTGGGTGTTGCCCATGGGTAGTAGGGGTGGTCAGAAGGGACCAGCTTCATTTTCATTTTGGATTTGTTTTCGTTTCAAGAAATTGGTTATGCAGTTGTTGTTTTTGTAATTTAACTTCATTTTAGTAATAAAATTAGTTTCCCATTATTTTTCAATGGGCACTACTTCGCAGGTCTTGCATAGGTTTAAATAGCGGTTTTTCCCAACCCCAAACTTGCAGAGAGCTCCCTAGGGTGGCAGAATATTTGAGAGAGGATTGCACACAGCAGGTGAACATAGGAGCAGCAGGCACTGGTAGGGGTCCACGGACCAGAGGTTGAAAACCATTGCAGGCCTGGAGCATCCCCAGGAGTATTGGCGTCCCAGCAAGACTGCTTGCTTGGACTTTGCTGCATCCCCCCCGCCCCCTGTTCCCTTTCCCTTCTCATTATCGGCACTCAGTAAAGTGTGTGAGAGAGACTGGCAGGCAGCAAACGGGCAGGCAGCAGACCATGGCAGGCACTCCCAGGGGGTTACATAGGCTCCCCAGTGCCTTCTCCAAGTCCTCCTGATTGCTAATGCCAAGTTTCCGGCAGCATTGAACAAAGACCTATCCCAGAGGTTCTCTGTGTTTGTCACGGTGCTGCCTGATGTGTTCCCAATGCCGATTGGCCAGCGGGGATGCCAATCATGTCTCTGGCAGCTCTCCCCCTCCCCTTTGCATTCCCTGGAGGGCTTCACAGTCCCATAGGAGGCTGCCTGTATGGATTACAATGGGGGCAAAATGAACGTGTATTTTTAAAATGAATTTTGTTTGAATATACATTTGTTTTAGATAAATTAGTAACTAAAATGAATATTGAAAATTTGTTTTAGTTACTCATTTAACTAAAATGAATTGCATGCCTCCAATGGGCAGCAAAATGAGCTACCTATTTCAGCTTTAGGATGTATTGCTTCTTGAACTGGATAACTCAAAGTTTCCAGGTGGATGACGTATACCCCATCCCCAAACTAAAAAATACCAGTACCTTTGAGTGAATGAATGATTTCCTGGCAATGTGTGGGTAAAATTCCATATTATATACCCCCCCCCCCCGACTTTCCGTGCAATACAATTACTCATAGTTAGGATATCAATATTTTTAGTCAGGAGTAGTGCTTGAATAAAAAAATGTACATTGCTCCATTTATTTGACTTCTGCATAAATTGAATTTCTGGTATGTCAAACTTTTATAGATGGAAACAAAGTAGTTCAGATGATCTCTTTTATTAACCCAAGTTTTGTTGGTGAGTGTGGTATAGTGGATAAGGTGCTGGACTTGGACCGGGAGACCAGAGTTCAAATCTAACCCTAGCCAATGAGCTCACTGAGTGGCCTTGGCCAAGTCACAACCGCTCAGTCTCAGTTCCCCATATGTAAAATGGGAATATGTGTGTGTCTGTGTTTCCCTCATCCTTGTCCATCTTAGACTGTAAGCTGACTGGGCAGAGACCTGTGTAAAAATCGGTGACTGTAAAACACTGTGTATGCTTAGTAGGTCTATACAAATGATACGTAGTAGAGAGTAGGCAAATTTTTGAGCCATATAGGACTCTTCATGAGGGGATAGACCAATATCAGAAGTAACAGGAAGGGTATTTTTACTGTTGCCAAATGTAATGCCTTGCTGATTACTAATCTAACTCTGGGTAAAAACAGATGGGTGCATGGTGTGGTAGCTTCCCAGCCCAGAGTGGGAAAGAGCAGCCACCCCTCCCTGGGTTGGGGAGGGGCACCAAACACACCTGCCTGCGGCACATAGGGTGGGGAGCTCAACAAATGTGTGGGCGGGAAGCTCAACCACCCCAGTCCCATTGCCCCGTCTCCTGCCATGACAGCCAGCCATGGCATCTCCCACCCAGCAGTGGGGTTGGTAGGACTGAACAAACATGCTGCCCGCTGTGGCCCCCGTGAGCAGCCCTTGACCCCAGATGGGCGCCGAGGATCAGGTCCAGGGCCCGTCCCAGGCCTGTTCTGGGGCAAAAGGAGGCCCACGTCTGGCGGTGCATGAACACACGTGTTGGTGGGTCCTGGGCCACAGCGGGCCACCATCACTTCTGTTGACATCCTCTGACTTGCCTATTGCCTGATGGAGAGTCCTACATGGCCCGAAAGCTTGTCTACCCTCACCAACAGAAGCTGGTCCGATAGAAAATAGCATCTGAACTACTTTGTCTTCATCTGTTACTTCCAACACAGCAACCACATCCTCTCTCTCAACTTTTATAGAGGTCTCACACAATTTGACTTAAATTGTAGTTAGTTTTCTGAAAGGCTTGCTTGCCTCTTGCAGACTGCTTCACGGTGCTTCTGTGAGACAGCTCACAACTTACTGTCCAGTGAAATTTACTTTGACAGTGTCCTAAACTAGTCACTATGTGAATTTGACAGCAGAGAGCAGCTAATGCATCTACTGGCTTCCCAGACTTCCTTTCCCATGACAGCAGTAGCTAGACTCAGCGGCTTTGTATTACGAGCTCTGTGGTGGTGTGAAGTCATGTTGCGTTCACTGAAAGTTGGAACAAGCAAGTATATTTTCCCTCCCTCTGCTTGTTATGGAATGGAGATTAGTAAGCAGCAGGGAATTACATTTGGGGACAATTAAAGTTTCCTTCCGGTTACTTTTGACGTTGGCTTAGTTATGTGTTCATTATTTTGGATATCGTCATACCTCCTTCATGCTACTGCTGGTTAGACTGGACACCTTTAATTGCATGCCCCTCAGGATTCTGGCCAGGAGCTATCTGAAGTAGCACAACGAATGCCTTGGCCCACCGCCTGCCTAATCATAGGAAGGAAAAGGAATGGAAGAGTCAGAATCCCTTCCCACATTGTCTAACGAGGGGGTGAGGAACGTGGACCAAAAGTGGCTATTTTTTATTTTGCCCCTTTCCAGTTTCTGGTCCCTGGATCCAGTTCCTCCCCTCACATCCTGGCAGGCTGAGCTCAGGCAAAGGACCAGAGATGGAGGCATGCACAGAAGGAGAGGGGACAGGTCGATAGGACAGATCCATGGTCTGCACCCCCCTCTTCCTGAACATACTCCTTACGTAGCCTTTCTCTCAGCTTCTATGCGGATTGTAATAATTTTCAAAGTTTCCCACCCCTGGTCTAAAATATATCTGCATGCACACCCCGCTCTCAGTTGTGCTTGGGAAAAATTCTGATACCATTCATACCAGTATCAATCTGGTGTGGTTCCACCAATGTGCGTGAATTACAAGAGGATTTACATTAGTGTAATTGAGACTAGACTTTCAAGCGACTGACATTGGCAGCATCATGGAACGGGGGGGAGGGGGGACCGCCCAGACATTCTGTCAGTCGCTTTCTCAGTTCAGCAGCAGATTTACCTTGGCACCTGTACACCTGTCGTCATGGAAACGTGTCTCGCAGACTTTGCCTGGTTAGTTCGGCAGATTCTGATCCGAAGAGACAGCCCCTTGTTATCCATGGGCTGTGCTAGCCATGGCTTTAAAGGTGCACAGGGAGATGGGGGCACGGGGGTGGTAGTGCTCTAACATTCGAGTAGCACGCCTCTCTCTTTGTGCACGTAAATACACAAATCTGTGCCAAAAACTACGTGCTTTTTCTGTGCGCATTGTGTTCCAGGAGGCTGCCTGCCCCTGGGATGAGGCCTTCCACAGATGCTTACCTGCTTCACCTTCTGATGGATTTGGATTAGCTATTTGCACTCTCAGTGAGTCCCGTGTTTCTCTCTGGCTTCTTGGAAAGCAATTTAGATGCTCCGCCAGGACTCAGAAAGGAAACTGTCTGATTCTTCTCACTATTTGTCTCAGCCTCCAGACGGCACAGACCATTTGTTTCTATGGTCCTTTGCCGCCCGAGTCTGTGTTTAGTTTACCTTCTAAGTGGCATTTCAACATTGTTATCCCCAGGTGTCCTAAACTCTTTCCACATCTGACACTCATGTGGCAGATTGTGCGAAGGACTTAGTATTAATGGGAAAAGAAGGCAAAGCTGCTGAATTATTTTGTGTGACAGTGAGAGCTGCTGGTACGGAAACAGTGTCAGGCACAGAAATTGAAAGGGATGTAGGGCTGTGTCTGGAGAATACTGTATGTGTATAAGGTTTCTCGTTTTGAGGGCCCGTCATAGGGGCAGTATCGCAATCCAAGACTAGATGTGACCAGAGCTGAAACAGGTAGTTCATAAGGCTGAAACGAGAAGCACTTTTGATTCTCACAAGCTATCTCGTGAGATTTTAGTCGAGACCGAGATATCGTTGATCGTGTGAAATCTTGCAAGATATTATTTTCCCCCGTCAAAACAGTGACACCCCCTCCCCCAAACCAAACAAAAACGGCAAAATGACCACCAGGGCTGAGAGTGCAATTTTGGAAAAGGGCTGTGCATGCACAGAATAGCCCTGGCAGCCATTTTGTGTTCGCTGTGAGGCTGCCTCCTCAGTGAACTCTTCTCCTCGCCTGCTCCCACGGAGAAGCGGAGAGGGCAGTCCCGGAGCAGCCCTGGACTTGCGGAGAGGCAGCCAGGTGAGTAGAAGGGAAACGAGTGCAGGGCAGGGTGAGATTCTCAGTTTCCTTGGCAAGAGTCAGGGCAATTCTTGGCTCATTCTCGTTTGCAAGAACGAGCCCAGAATCCTGATTCTCGCCGAGAAATGCAAGAATCAGGTTTCAGCTCTAGTATCTCATTTGCCACCTGTGGGTAATGCTCACAATTTCAAGTAGTTTTGGGTGCCCAACAGGCTCCTCGAATCTCAGTTGGGCACCCAATTACTTGATGTTACCAAGTTACTGATTTACTGTTAGACTGATTGGTATTAATCAATAAAATGGTAAATTGGTACAGGAATCAGGGCAGAAATTTTTAAAAATAGTACTGGAATACAAGAAACTAGAATAAAAATGGTAAATTGACTCTTCTGGTAGCATAAATTGGGTACCAATTAGTACCTGATGTAGTCGGGTTGAGTGCTGCAATTTTGATGGGTATACCCGTTTTTGTGGGTACTTGTTTCAGATCTAGCGGTGACATTGCACATCAGTCCAAGTGAGGGAGCAAGGTGACTCTGGCCAAGACCTCCCATCTGTCATGCAGGGCCCAGGTTCAGATCTCAGTCAGAGAGCAAGCAGGGTCAAGGTCAGGAGGTCCATGTCTGAGTCAGGAGGGGGCTGAGGTGGGGCTCAGGAATCAGGGAACAAAGCTGGTGTTAGGTGAGGCAGAGGCTGGAACAGGGATGGAGTGAGGCTGGCGCTGGGGGAGGCCAGGGCTGGAGTAGAGGTGAAAGCTGGGAGCAAGGCTGGAATGAGGACTAGGCAGAAGCTAGAACTAAGACAAGGTTGGAGCACAGACAGGACAGGAGCAGAGTCCGGAGAGGTTAGGAAGCCATCAAGATGCTTTTAAAACTCCCTGTTCCTGTTGTATTCCTTATCTACCCCAGGCAGGCAGCCAATGATAATGCAAGCTGGCTGGCCAATCAGGAGCCAGCTCTCACCAGGGAACAAGTTGTTGTTGAGGTTATCAATGTGGTGCTGCAGATGGCTCCGTGGTGACATTGGTAGGGGTGTGCAATTCATTTTTGTTATTAGGATAACAAACATGACAAATAATAATAATGAAAACAAAAATGAAAAAATATTTTTGTTTTCAAAATAATGGGGGAAAACTATAAAACACATTTCTGGCTATAACATTTTTGTTTCTTATTCAATTCTGATGAAGCTTGGGAATATTGTATGCCCAACAGAGAGTACTATGTATACCACATTTTGGAAAGATTGAATAAAAGGAACTGATTTTATAATCAATTGAATATTGTAATTTGAAAAAAAGCGGCATACACATTCCTAGTGATCACCTCTTTATCTTCTGTCCAATTTTCATGAAACCTGGGAAGNATTCTGTCAGTCGCTTTCTCAGTTCAGCAGCAGATTTACCTTGGCACCTGTACACCTGTCGTCATGGAAACGTGTCTCGCAGACTTTGCCTGGTTAGTTCGGCAGATTCTGATCCGAAGAGACAGCCCCTTGTTATCCATGGGCTGTGCTAGCCATGGCTTTAAAGGTGCACAGGGAGATGGGGGCACGGGGGTGGTAGTGCTCTAACATTCGAGTAGCGCGCCTCTCTCTTTGTGCACGTAAATACACAAATCTGTGCCAAAACCTACGTGCTTTTTCTGTGCGCATTGTGTTCCAGGAGGCTGCCTGCCCCTGGGATGAGGCCTTCCACAGATGCTTACCTGCTTCACCTTCTGATGGATTTGGATTAGCTATTTGCACTCTCAGTGAGTCCCGTGTTTCTCTCTGGCTTCTTGGAAAGCAATTTAGATGCTCCGCCAGGACTCAGAAAGGAAACTGTCTGATTCTTCTCACTATTTGTCTCAGCCTCCAGACGGCACAGACCATTTGTTTCTATGGTCCTTTGCCGCCCGAGTCTGTGTTTAGTTTACCTTCTAAGTGGCATTTCAACATTGTTATCCCCAGGTGTCCTAAACTCTTTCCACATCTGACACTCATGTGGCAGATGGTGCGAAGGACTTAGTATTAATGGGAAAAGAAGGCAAAGCTGCTGAATTATTTTGTGTGACAGTGAGAGCTGCTGGTACGGAAACAGTGTCAGGCACAGAAATTGAAAGGGATGTAGGGCTGTGTCTGGAGAATACTGTATGTGTATAAGGTTTCTCGTTTTGAGGGCCCGTCATAGGGGCAGTATCGCAATCCAAGACTAGATGTGACCAGAGCTGAAACAGGTAGTTCATAAGGCTGAAACGAGAAGCACTTTTGATTCTCACAAGCTATCTCGTGAGATTTTAGTCGAGACCGAGATATCGTTGATCGTGTGAAATCTTGCAAGATATTATTTTCCCCCGTCAAAACAGTGACACCCCCTCCCCCAAACCAAACAAAAACGGCAAAATGACCACCAGGGCTGAGAGTGCAATTTTGGAAAAGGGCTGTGCATGCACAGAATAGCCCTGGCAGCCATTTTGTGTTCGCTGTGAGGCTGCCTCCTCAGTGAACTCTTCTCCTCACCTGCTCCCACAGAGAAGCGGAGAGGGCAGTCCCGGAGCAGCCCTGGACTTGCGGAGAGGCAGCCAGGTGAGTAGAAGGGAAACGAGTGCAGGGCAGGGTGAGATTCTCAGTTTCCTTGGCAAGAGTCAGGGCAATTCTTGGCTCATTCTCGTTTGCAAGAACGAGCCCAGAATCCTGATTCTCGCCGAGAAATGCAAGAATCAAGTTTCAGCTCTAGTATCTCATTTGCCACCTGTGGGTAATGCTCACAATTTCAAGTAGTTTTGGGTGCCCAACAGGCTCCTCGAATCTCAGTTGGGCACCCAATTACTTGATGTTACCAAGTTACCGATTTACTGTTAGACTGATTGGTATTAATCAATAAAATGGTAAATTGGTACAGGAATCAGGGCAGAAATTTTTAAAAATAGTACTGGAATACAAGAAACTAGAATAAAAATGGTAAATTGACTCTTCTGGTAGCATAAATTGGGTACCAATTAGTACCTGATGTAGTCGGGTTGAGTGCTGCAATTTTGATGGGTATACCCGTTTTTGTGGGTACTTGTTTCAGATCTAGCGGTGACATTGCACACCAGTCCAAGTGAGGGAGCAAGGTGACTCTGGCCAAGACCTCCCATCTGTCATGCAGGGCCCAGGTTCAGATCTCAGTCAGAGAGCAAGCAGGGTCAAGGTCAGGAGGTCCATGTCTGAGTCAGGAGGGGGCTGAGGTGGGGCTCAGGAATCAGGGAACAAAGCTGGTGTTAGGTGAGGCAGAGGCTGGAACAGGGATGGAGTGAGGCTGGCGCTGGGGGAGGCCAGGGATGGAGTAGAGGTGAAAGCTGGGAGCAAGGCTGGAATGAGGACTAGGCAGAAGCTAGAACTAAGACAAGGTTGGAGCACAGACAGGACAGGAGCAGAGTCCGGAGAGGTTAGGAAGCCATCAAGATGCTTTTAAAACTCCCTGTTCCTGTTGTATTCCTTATCTACCCCAGGCAGGCAGCCAATGATAATGCAAGCTGGCTGGCCAATCAGGAGCCAGCTCTCACCAGGGAACAAGTTGTTGTTGAGGTTATCAATGTGGTGCTGCAGATGGCTCCGTGGTGACATTGGTAGGGGTGTGCAATTCATTTTTGTTATTAGGATAACAAACATGACAAATAATAATAATGAAAACAAAAATGAAAAAATATTTTTGTTTTCAAAATAATGGGGGAAAACTATAAAACACATTTCTGGCTATAACATTTTTGTTTCTTATTCAATTCTGATGAAGCTTGGGAATATTGTATGCCCAACAGAGAGTACTATGTATACCACATTTTGGAAAGATTGAATAAAAGGAACTGATTTTATAATCAATTGAATATTGTAATTTGAAAAAAAGCGGCATACACATTCCTAGTGATCACCTCTTTATCTTCTGTCCAATTTTCATGAAACCTGGGAAGATTAAATCCCTCCAGAAGATTACCAATCCTGCCAAATTTCAGAATGATTGGATAAGGGATCTTGATGTTATGAGCCATTAAGCTGAAACTGCATTTCCAGCTGTAACATTTATATATTCCATCCTGTTTACAAGACATTTGGCAGAAATGTATCCCTCACCTTCCCTGTCATCTCTGACAAATTACAGGACAATGCAATAAAGGGCCCCAATTTTATAAGCAATTAAAATTGTCCCCTTGAAAACCATTATTCAGATAAATAGCAGCACATGCAGTGCCAGTCAGGGGTAGGCACCTGGCATGGCAGGGGAAGTGAGGCTGTAGGAGGGAGGATGTGGAGCAACCCAACAGACTGACAGACACATTCACTGGCCAATTACTGCAGGCTTCCAGCTTTACAGGACTAATTGGTGGTGTCTTCGAGGTGGACATAGGGGGCGGTCCTGAGGCAGGCATAGAAGGGACATAACTGGGACTTTGGGGACAGCATCCCAGCAATCAGGAGACAGATGGTGTCTTTAGACATAACAAAGATCAGGTGTCAAAACCCCTAAGCACGTGTTTGGTTGTTGTGTGTAAGCACCATAACAATCCCAACACCGATTTGGCCACCCGTTGAACATGCTATGCGAACACCATTGCATCACAAAAACAATTTGCGTGTTTCGGCTGAATACGTGGCCAACAGTGTGTCTAATGATATTGTGTGGCATGTTAGCAGGTACAGCATAGGGAATGATGCGGCAGCACTTGCGTGCTGAGATCGGATGTCAAACAAAACACCGATTTGTCCCAAGATGGGCTGTGTCTAAGCAGCGCCACATGGTAAACACAGGGCCAAATCGGTGTTCATATCAAGGTCAAAACACACATTCAGACACCCATTGACGTTATGTCTAAAGACACCCACTGTTTGTTTACACATCCAGGCTGGCCAGTTATCATCACAATCACATCCTGCAGCACTGTGACAGAGGACATAAGAGAATCTCTATTGGCTCTTTCCTAAACAGATGCTTCTGACTTCCC
>QEPC01007613.1:18048-47555 GCA_003113815.1 Sphenodon punctatus
TTTTTTTTTTACATTGCGGCCATTCATTTGAATGGCCGCAATGTAAAAAAAGTCCGGTACCGGGAATCCGGGAAACGGCCCGGATTACCGGGTTGAATCCGATAATGCCGGTACGCCCAGTACAGGCATTATCAGATACCGGAAGATCCGGTTTTCCCACCCCTAGCTTTTACCACGCCGCGATTCTATTCTGCCATTTCGGAATTGCCCGTGCCACACCGCGGCTTTTCTGCTGACATTCCGCCGGCATTCTGCAAATTTGGAAACTATCAGAAAAATAGCGGAATTGTTGGAAAACCGCTGTTCTGCTATTTTGTGGCGCTGGTGGAATGGCGGAAGTGGCGAAAATGGCGTGTTTCCACTATTTGTGAAGCCTGTGGAAGTAGCGGAATGAAATTAGCAGAATTGTGGAAGTAGCGGAATGAAACTAGTGGAATGAAAGCCTCTGCCACGCCGTACCACTAATTGCGGAAACGCTGTTTCCGATGGAAATAGCTACTGCTGCGACTTTCCGCTACAGCCCTAATCTTGGGTAGTCACAGCACAGAATGAGGATATTTGGTTGACATTTCTGCTGACCAACTGACACCACAAACCGATCTTATACCAAAGTGACACATAAGAGAATCCCTGGCATAGGCTCATTCTTTGCATATGCTGTGCAGGCATATAAAACTGGGACCCTTAATCACATCTTTCTGATAGTTGGCAGAGATGATCCTGACAATGGGTGTTTTTACACACACATTTCTGCTGCATGTTTGCTGTTACATCCAGAACTTTCTGTGTGCCTAAATCACTCACCCAGATCTTAAACATCTGGCTCTTTGAACTTCTGCGTAGAACTTCTCCAAGATCTTTTGTGTGTAAAACGTTTTCCTGATAAACTGCTTTGCTCCAGGCAGCTGTGGTCACTTGGTTTCCATGGCAGCCTGTCACGTCCACAGCTGTGGCTACTTTAGGCTGCCTCAGGGCAGTGTTTGTGTGAAGAATGCATCCAGGAACTGCCTCAGGGCAGTGTGTGTGTGAAAAATGCATCCGGAACTTACTTGTGGACTTGTAAACTCAGAAGGTTTAAAAATCTGGAACTTTAAGGTGTGTGTAAAAATGCCCAGTGTGAGATACAGTCCTGCCAAATTCCATGTACATTGGTTGGACTACAAAATGTTACAATCAGACATACATTTATAAGTTAATTACTTATACCACCAGGAACTTTTATCCAATCCTTCTGAAACTTCGCATAAATGGTAAACTTGGGGAAGGGCATAAACTTTCCAAGTTTCATTCACATTAGATGGGAAACAAAGACGTTACAGCCAGGAACATATATGCAGATTTTTGTAAAATAACATAATTCAACTGCTTATAAAATTGGATTCCTTTATCTAATCTTTCTGAACTTTGGTACACATAATGCCTTCTATTGGAGGTACAAGTCCTCCTGGTTTCACCCAAATATAATGAAAACCAAAAAAAAGGTAAAGCCAAAAATGTGTTTTCGATTGAAACCAAGAAAAATAAAAAAAAGAAAGCAAAAATGAAAACAAAATGTTGATATTTATGAAAACAAACTATTTTAATAAAGAAAATGAAAAACAAACGACATGGACCCCTGGTGCGTACCTCTGGACACAGGTCAGAGCTTGTGCCTGGGGCTCTGGTTTGAATCATGTGGGGTCTTACACCTCCTTGTTTAAACTGCTAGATCCGGCGTCCTTGTCTGGTGCAGAGCCCTTGAAATGAGTGGTGGGTAATGTGTGACCAACAGGCTGCCTGGTGCAAGCTTCCCCTCCATTGTAGCTGATCCTGCTGGGATCCACCTGCAAATGCTGAGTGCCAGCAAGGTGTACCTTTCACTTGAGCCATTGGGCTGGTTTGCCGACTGGCTGGAAGTCTCAGTTCTTTGTGGAGGCCAGTGACATAACTGACCTCAGCAAAGGTCAGGGCTATTTCACAAGGGGTGGAGGGTGCCTAGAACAAGGTCCTAACACACAGTGTTGCCCCTCACTTTTCTGATGTGCCCTTCCCCTTGCAGGACACTGGAATTTGTTTGGACTCTGTAAGGTTTAAGTTACTTCCCAACAGTCCCTATTCAGGGGACGGTCCCTCTTTGGGTGTTGAATCTCACCGTCCCTCCTGCATGGTGTGTGTGTGTGTGTGTGTGTGTGTGAGAGAGAGAGAGAGAGAGAAAGTCCCTCTTTCAGGTGAGAGAGACAAAAAAGGCTGGTATTATTGGAGCCTTGGGTACCTTTTCCTATTTGCCACTTGCCTCCGTGGAAAAGCACTTGGGTGGACAATGAGAAGATGAGATGAAAAGACACTAATCAGAATGAAAAGCGGGAAAGCTTGTTTCTCTAGATGCACTTGGAATATTTAGAGGGGTATGTGCATGTGTATGTAAACATGGGGGTGGGGAGTGGGAAGGACAGAACATATTATTCATCAAGAGGTGGAGCTTATTTGTCATGGAGGTGTGGCTTTTTTCTTTTTGGCCACTTGAAAGGTTGGGGAGTATGGATTATGTACGAGACAGGTTGGACTTTAAAAAACAAAAACCATCCATCCACCAATCCATCCAAACAAACAAAACAAACACAACAATCCCAGGCACTTGGGTTGAGTTTGCTGTGGTCATTAAAGGATATGGTTTGAGGGCTGGATTTATAATAAACAATAATCTTTATATAGCACCCCCTGCCATGGCACTCAGAGTGCTTTACATATAACTAATAACGTTTGAATCCCCACAACAACTCTGTGAGGTAGGTTAGAAATTAGAATTCAGGGCCCCAGTCACAGCTACTTCCTTAAAAGAAGTCTCATGCTTTGGGATATTCGACAATCCAGGGATGATTTGTCCCAAATCAGGATGAAAACCCAATGACTGGAAAGTCTGCAAAAAGTTATGCTGCAGTTTGAGAAAAAAAATTCACATCAAACAGTGGAAAAGTTTGGCCAATATAAATAAATCCTAGTATCTAATGGCTCGTGGTGCACTGTTGGGGGTGGGGGGTAGTCTTGTGAACAAGGCCTATTTTCCCTTATGGGATTGCACCCTGACCACATTTACCTTGATAGTTTGTCAGTGCACAGCTTTTAGAGGTGCTGGTGAAGGAGCTGTGGTGCATCTTGAGAAATGTAGTTCACTAGGGAGCAAACTCCATAGGGGAGAACAGGGCTTTCTCCCTAGCAAACTACATTTCCCAAGATACTCCGCCTAACACCAAACAGGTCTCAGGGGAAAATGTTTGACTCGACTTCTATTGAAAATAATTAGACCAGACCTAAAGGAGTCTTTTCCTGGGTCTGCTCCTGAGGTAAGGTAGCTATGTTCTACCATTTATTCATGGCTTAGCCTAAAGGTTTAAACAAACTCTGTGGAACTCATGATGGATTCACAATCCAAAATGGTGTCCTTTGTCACCAGGTGCAAGCTGAGAAGGAATTGTGACACACAAGGAAACTTCTCTTTGGGGCTGTTCATAGGCCTGGAACGACAAACTGTGATGAACGCTGTTTCCATTGGATTTTGAATTCGCCTTCATTCATGCAACGAGGAAACTTACCGGCTTGTCCTCTGTTTCTGTCATCTGTTGTTATTTTTTGCGAGTTGAATAGAGTTGCTACAGGGCTGATCCCAAGTCCCATGTGCATTCCACATGTGCCCCTGGGGGCTGTGGAGACACAAACGTGCTGGTTAAGTGCCAGGGAAATGATGTAAATTGCTATAAAAATGCTGTAAAAATGTCGTAAAAATCCCAGAAAGTGACAAAAAAATGACAGGAAAGGACAAAAAAATAATAATCACAGATTCCAATACTGACAATAGCGGAAGCGTGGAATCGTGGGAAACTGATGAAGTACTGACAAACACTCACAAGTGCTCCTGAAAGGTTGGTATTTCCAGGTAGAACAGGAACACTTGCTCTCATCTCAGCCCTAGCTGTGCAGTGTGAACGCCAACCCCTTGTTTTGTGTGTAGCATGGCACAGTCTTACTCGGAAAGAGGAGGACAGTGGGGCTGATCCCACGCCCTGCGGATCCCTCCCCCCATACGCATGGTTTCCGTGTGGCAGTATGTGCTGGCAGCGGTGGTGTAAGTGCATGCGCACAGCTGCGCATGGGATCTGTGGGGCTTGGGATCAGCCCTAGTGTTACTCCAACTCTTGGAAAAATTCAGATTGGGTTTACATAATCTGGGGGCAACTTTGAACCAAAACAAGAAGAATCAAATTGCTGCAATGTAGCGGGCCTGATTTCTTTATTTTTTCTACTGCAAAGCTCAATCCTTCTGCTTGGACAGCTAAGTGCTCGGAAAGGTTATGATTTATTTAGGGTAATGAGTTTGAAATAAATCTGAAATCTCTCTCAGCCCACATGAAGGAGTGAGTGTCAGTTGCATTAAAAAAAACCATTACGTACTTTCCAACACCGGTGGAGCTATATATTTCAAAATTATCTCCTAAACGGCAACTTCTTCGGTGACTTATTGGCTCGTATTATACTTATTGTGTTATCACAAATAAGTCATTTTCCCTAAACACAGGATGGAGCTGCTAGATGTTTCAATTGTCATCCTGATTGTAATTCTCTCTCAGGCCATTTGTATTGCTATTAGGTTTGGTGGATAGGTGTAACATATTTCGCTTTGCTTGGTTTTCAGCGCTGACAGCCACACCAATGAATTGAAGCAGTTTTTCAGTCTGCCAGCACATACCTCTGCTATCGTTCCTGGCAAGTCAATAAATTAAATACTCTTGACTCTAGGTTTCTGGGGGTATTTTTTTTTTTAATCCAATAATGTTGGCACACTTGTAACTCCTTCTCTGTGGGGATCTCTTAAGAGTTTTGCAAATATTAATTCCCAAAATGCTGTCATGGAGGAGAGAAGTAGTCGCTCCCTTTTGCAAAGTAGTAGCAAAGGGAACAGAAGAGGAATTAGCTCCTTTTCACCGAGAGAGAAAATGAGGCCACGTCTGCAGGGGTGGGGCAAACAGGGTATCGCATACTTCTCTGATGTAACCTTACAAAGTGTTGTGAATGTGATAGCACAATGGGCATTTTCACACACACTTTAATTCCAGATTTTTAAATCTTCTGGGTTTACAAGTCCACAAGTAAGTCCCAGATGTGCATTCTTCACACACACACACACACACACACACACACACACACACACTCTGCCCCGAGGCAATTCCTGGATGCATTCTTCACACAAACACTGCCCTGAGGCAGCCTAAAGTAGCCACAGCTGTAGACGTGAGGGGCTGCCATGGAAACCAAGTGACCTGGAGCAAAGCCGTTTACCAGGAGAACGTTTTGCACACAAACGTTCTGGGAGAAGTTCTACGCAGAAGTTCAAAGAACCAGATGTTTAAGATCTGGGTGAGTGATTTAGACACTCAGAAAGTTCAGGATGGAAAAGCAAAGAAATGTGCATGTAAAAACACCCAATGTTTCATGTGGGGCAGGAAAAAGGAGTTGTGTTTGGTGCAATAGGGCCTTCATTGCTGTGCAATAAACCTCCTCCTAGTTACCTACTTTTTTTTGCAAAAGCAGAAGTTTAAGCACTGCAGAGAGCAGTTGACTTTCCTATGAGTCGTTGGCCTGGCATTTAGGCCTTTGTAATAGGATGCCCCGAGGAGCTGCACAATCAGGCCTGGTGTAAGTCATTTCAGGGTGTGAACCTCTCTGAGGTTACAGCCAGACCGTCTGTGACCGACTGGCTAATTGTTCCCAGCTGGAGCAGAGGCTGCAGCTATTGACCAGCTGCGAAGAAACAGGAAGTGGGAAGCAAATAAATGCCTCAGGAAGAAAGGCCCTCAGAGATGCAAGGCCTGCCTCTAGGGCTGGAGCTAGGGTTGCCACTTTAGATATATTTTTCCAGACCACTTATGAAGAATACATGTTGCAGGGCCTGCAACATGTATTTTTCATAACTGACCTGGATAAATATACTTAGGTGGAAACATGTATTTCTCATAAGTGGCCTGGAAAAATATACCTGGAGCTAATCCTTGAGCCCCTCCAAGGAAGTAGTGGAAAGGCTGGAAGTTCACTGCAGAGCCTTGAATAATCAGAGAGCACTCTGGGGTAGGCTGGTGCCTTGAACCCGTACCCCAGGGGGTTCTGCGGCAGCGGCCAGCTCACCAGCACCAGTTTGGATTTTTTGCTGTGCCTAGGGCTCCCACCTTAGATATATTTTTCCAGGCCACTTATGAAAAATACATGTTGCAGAGCCTGCATTGGCACCTATGACACCAGCGCAGGCCCTGCAACATGTATTCTTCATAAGTGGCCTGGGAAAATTTATCTAAAGTGGGAACCCTAGTAGCTATGCCCCACCCTATACCACCCCCCCCTCCTGCTTGCCCACCTGTGCAGTTGTAAGTCCTTCTTGTAGTAACAAGATGGGTGGGGCAGGAAGCTTCTGGGATTGAGAAGGACCCACGACTAGGGCTGCAAGCTGGGGAGGGGAGTGCGAGTGCCCAGTGCTCCACAGCATGGACGGATGGACGGACGGTGACGGGTTGGCTAACAACATGAAATCGCTTTGGGTGAAAGAGCAGATTACAACAGTGTGCTTTGTGGTTGGCTTATGGTCAGGTAAACCTCCTGTTGAACAGCCCTAAAATGTGGTTTGGAATAAATTAAGAGCCACCACAAGAACATTTCTATTTTTCAAGGAACTTCATAAAAAAATCATAAATGTCAGAAGCGGGGATTTTTGCTATAATCTATTTAGTCAGTTAGTTTAGTTTCTTTTTATCCCACCCTTCCCCAAAGGATCAGTGAAGCTAACCACATGCTAAAAACATACACACAAAATCTAGAAAACAAGACCCATAACCTCCCCATCCCTCCTGCAAATGTTAACCCTGCCCATTGAATGCCTGGAGAAATAAATAGGCCTTATATACCCAGACTAGGGCTTTGGTGAACCTCTGGGAAGGAAGTTCCAGAGATGGGATGTAGCCACTGCCAATGCGTCTCTGTGTGCCCGTGTTATGGGCCTGGTGCAATTATGGAACATTTAAGAGAGTGCTCTTGGTAGATCTTAGTGGCTGCATTTGAAATAGGTATAAGGGTGTGTGTGTGTCTGTGTGTTTCTGACTGAAATTTGAAAAGTTTTATCCAAATTTAGGATGGGTGGGATTTTTTTTTCAGGGTGGTGTGGAGTCAAATGGCAATGCCATTTCCTGAACAGCTGGGTTTGGCTGCTCTGCAAATCAAGCCACTTTGCCCTGGTTTCCATATAAGGATTTAGTTGCTTCACTTTCGGTATGTAGTTTGGAGAATTACCTCCCATCCTCGCAGTAGGCAGAGAACAGAACTGGGGACCAAAGCCCAGCCTCTTTATTTCCCTGCAAGCTCTTCTCTTCTGGCCTTTTCCCCTTGGGCTCTCCAAAGACTCTATTTGATTTTCCTTAAAACAGATGTTAATTCTAGCTGCGCACTCTCAAGCTGAAATCCATCTCCTAGGTGGGTGAGCATGAGTAGGTGGGCTGCTTGAAAGGTTCATCATGAATCCAATGTGTTTAGCTCATTTTCTGCTCACGAATCCTTCCCAAACAGACTTGGAAGAATACTGAGATTTACTCTGTCTTGGTAATTGTTTGATGTGAAATGTTTATACAAGCAAATTTCAGCTTAGGTGCTGTTTTTACATCATTCACTCTGAATATTGGCTATTACTAGAGAACGACTGGTCTCCTGAGTTGAATGGCATTGTTTGTTCTCCACAACTGAATGAACAAAGCTTTTGAAATAAGAGGCTGGAGGGTCTGCTCCGTAAACCTCTTGTCGTTACCGTGTGCCCCTGGTGTCTCTCCTGTAGCCACCTGGTGTATCTCCTATTTTGATGATAAATTCATTGGGGCAAGGGCCACCTGTTCATGGTGTGTCCGTGAGGCCTCGCTAAATAGTGTTGGGACCCTGGCTGCAATCCAAATATTACATATCACAATGGCAGTTAATAAGGGCAAATACTTTTGTGCACCCAATGCCCTTATTCTGCTAAAACTAACATTTGTACAAACGTTTGCAAATAGCAAAATGGGGGCAGGGACGTGGTTGATCCAAGCAGATGTTAGAACTTGTTCTTTTCCTATTTTGGCAGGATTTGACTCCACCTATGCTATAATTTCTAAGAATAGATAGCCACTCTCATGTGCGTGGGATGGTACAATTGCAAGGGACAGCTTGTAAACTCCAGCTAAATATGTTCTGGATGGTAGCAATGGGTGAGATCAGACAAAGCAATGACCATGCTGCAAAGCCATCATGTGTTGAACTGGGGATGTCAACATCCCGATCATGCCTGGCGATAAAAATGTGCATGCAGCTGCATGCTGGATCAGCTACCTAGTAGAATGGAATTGTTCACCACTGTACTCCTCCTTCCCTTGACCTCACTGTCAGTGGCACAGCCAGACTGCGGTGGCCCCAGGACTCGTGCCCCGATTATGGGCACCTCTAAGGGCAAGGGGGTCTCTGGGGGTGGGGCAGGGATTACCCTTGAAGGCAGCACTGACCCAGCTGCTCTGCTTCACCCCCCGCCCGGAGCGGCAACTACTCCGCCAGGAAGAAAGTTTTAAGAGTGGGTGGGGGTGGGAACAGCACTCCACCCTTACCCACTCTGAAAACTTCCTTTTTGAGAGTGGCTGGCCCTGCTCCCTCCACGACAGAGTTTGGTGCTGGCATCATAGACCATAGTTTTCCAGCTGGCTCTGTACCAGGATGTTTCCTTTGGGCCATATTCATACAAACAGGTAAATCTCCTCCCCGCCAGGGTGCTTACTCCAGTGAAGATCTGCTCTGCTCTGAAAAGTGTGAATGCGTTGCAAACAGTGCTTACTTTGTAAAAATAAATGAATTGCCAGGGTCCAACCCAGTCCCGACTCCCAGAAGAGACACACCCAGTTCCAGGAGCCACACCTGCCCTCTGGCCCAGAGCTTGCCAGAGCAAGGAAACAGCTGCCATTTTTAAACGGGCACAGCTGGGGTGGGTCTATGGGTACCACGTGGAGAGCCGGCGTATGTCCGGTGAGTGTGGGGGGGAGGGGATGGATTTAAATGGGCTGGGTGTGTGCCCCTACCTACACACCACCCACTCCTGCCCCGCACGGAGCATCCCAGATTTTCCACCAATGCTCCGTGCGTGGGCGTGAGAGGACGGTGCGGTGCATGGGTCATGGGAGCGTGCACCCACCCACACTGCCTTCACACGGGCGCTCGGTGGGTGGGGGATGGGTGGACCTGCGTGGGCGTGTCCTCTTTAAAAACTGCCAAACTCTATTCTCTAACTAGCATCGCAGCCCCTGGACCACTCTGCCTCTCTACAGCTGAATATAAAACAGGGCTTTTTGTGATTTAATGTAGATGGTGACCAGCACAGGGGGTGGGGCAGGAAAGTTTTTAATGAAAGCCAAAGGCACCACGCAGGTTTTTCCTGGGGTGCACCCTCTGGGAGGGTGCACCACCGAAATGGCCCAAGATCAGCCTTTACCAGGTCTTTCAACATTTTGGGGGTGCACACTCCTGCTGGGAACATTTCCCGGGGCTCATCCCCCTTTAAATTGCCAAGGGTTCCCCCTCCGCCAACAAATGAAGCCCTGCTTGCAAAGTGATTGCCCAGAGAGAGGTAGAGGTCTGCATTCCGAAACGGAGAGGATGCAAGGAGTCTGCTTGGGTTGGGTTCAGGAGCCAGCCCAGCCCCCTCAGGAAGTCAGGTTCCCTGGAGTGAGAGGTCCTCCGCCCCGCAGAGCACTATAATGTCACAATGCTCCATTCCCCTCTTCTTTTTCTGACATGCCTCCCACCCCCAAAGAGTGCTGTGATGGGTGCATGTCAGGAATGGGGTGGGGTTAAGCCTTTCTCCTACGCTTTTCCTGGCAAGGGCCCTCTTCACACGAGATGCCCCCCCTCGCCCACGTGGGCGACTGGGTGGGCAAGAGGGGGACGTCCATGGCGCAGCGGATGGGGATGGGTGGAGGGCGTGTGCATGCTCCCGCACTCCCCCCACCTTCACCCATCGCCCACGCATAGAGACATTGGGGAAAACGGAGGTGCCTCCGTGGGTGGAGGTGGGTGTGCGTCCGTGTGCTGGGCTGCACATGCACTGCACTCCCACCGCCTCCATCCATCCCCATGGACCAAAGCGCCTCCGAGGTCCATTCCAAAAAGGGCCAAAGCCTCATCCCCACAGAGTGGCATGACATCATGGTGCTCTGCTGGAGCAAGGCCATGCTGGATCCTGATTGGGCCTGGGCAGGGAAGGGCCTAGCTGTACTGGGGCTAGTTTGTTTTGGTCCTGGTGCAGTTGGACTTGGACCAAGTTGAGTCTGAATCTTTGGGTGTTTTTAGACAGACTACACTCATGCCTCTGCTCCGCCTCACTCCCAGGTGGCCCGTCTGTTTAAAGGCAACATTCTGTAGCACCTCAAGTGGAGTGGCCTACCCAAACCTGGAGCACCAACCGGGGACAAAGGAGTGGTCCGCCTACTCAGTGGATGGGCTTCTGCGAGGCTGGGGGTTATATCAGCAACACCATAGAGCTGTGGACGGCAGCCTAGAGTGGTAGCCGATCTGCCTGCAGCTATATGGTGTCGGGAGGTGAGCCCTGCGCTGGCGGACTGCGGGCCATGAAAGCTGCCAGGTCCGTTTAAACCTGGTGCTGTCGAGGCCGATGTGCAAGAGATGCAGGACTGGTCACCCCCGGAGCAGCTTTGGGGGTGGTCCATCTAAAAATACCTTTTGAGCTTGTGCAGGCCTTTAGGTAGAGGCTTCCCAGGGAGCGAATGATTGTGTGAACAGTTTGGTGTTAATCAGGAGCGCATACCACCTCCTGCTTTACTTGAAATGCTGTGTTCACGTTCATGTGAACAAAAGTAAAGTTGAGAAGAGTTAAGGGGTAGATGCTTTAGAGTAAATGTTTGTGTGAATTAGTCCCTAGTAGCACATGGGGAAGTAAGATCTTGTAAGAGTAGGATATACTGGAAGGACCCCACTATCCCAGTTTCTGTGTTAAGCATAGTTTAACTTTCCAAATTGAGAATCAGAGGCTAAAAATTATGTTAAGAGAAATCTGAGCACTGATTGGAAACATCCCATATACTACTGTTCTGCACAAAGATGAATCAAATAACGGGGAAAGAAAAGAAGGTGTAATAACTTGCTCCTTGAGCACTGAGAGAACTCCAGGGCTTTCTTCTCTATTTTTTTAAGGATATGCTCTTGTGTGGGACTTATTTGTTTCCTCCCTTTCACTCATCCCCCCAAAATGTCCACACTGGCAATGACATTCCCCTGGGATTCTCCTAAACCCATAAGCAACACTTCTTTCGCTGTCTAGGAAAGCTTGCTGGAGACAGAGCAACATCCTGGCCTTCTTTCCTAGCAACAAGCTGCTTCTCTCTGTTATAAAGTTACCCCAAAATCTGTACTATTTCCAGGTTTTCTTCTAAGCTTCTTATCTCCATGCTCCATTGCCAGAAGCAGTTCTAGACACGTGTAGCTTTTCATTTTGTGTTCGATGGCCGTTTCTCCTTTACAAGAGACTCAGAATTGATTTCTCCATGTTGGGTGGGGAGTGCGGGGAGCTCCTAAATGGTTGGCCAGGTATCAGGAATAATTAAGGAAAATGACAGTGAATAATCCAGACAGAGAGAAGCATTTATAAATTACTCCTCAACAGATATATGGAAATCGCCAACCACAAGAATTTGCCATGAGAAAATGAGCTGTCATTAGTATTGCTGCTCACCTCCTCCTTAATGTTGTGTGAAATCAGAGTTTGTGTGTGTGTGTGTGTTTGTGTCTGTTTATAAAAGTAAGGCTCTTTCAAAGTTTTATCCTTTTCCTTGGAAGAATTGTAGCTCTATTTCCCCCACCTACTATGTGTCAACACTCTAGGTGGCATTTATACTACGATGGAGCTACTTTTCTCATTTTGTAAATTACAAGATTTCTCCATTGTTATTGTGCAAGAATTCATCCCGTGTTGTAAATGCAAATATAATGTGGCTATAATGTGGCTGTTCCAGTCTCGGCAGGAGACGGGAGCGTACCTGGTCTATTGTTCCCTTTAGAAAATTGTGCTTGTCTTTAAAGTGTATATGATTATTATTTTAAACTAGATAGCGTGGGAATATGCACTACATTAAGACTTTTCTGCTGAAGTACTCCAACTCCTTTGGAGAGGGATTTCCCCCCCCGAGCCAAATGCAAGTTAGAGAATAAAAGAGCAACAGTTGGTTGTCACAGGGGCCCTTGTCCATCCGTGTTTCAGGAATTTAGCGTTGGACCCTTGGACAAAAATACAAGGTACCCTGAAGTACCCTGCTTTTGTCCCAGAACTGTGTGCCTAAATTTATTAGCTGGTCTCCTCGCACACCCCTACAGCCAGTCCTGTACCCACCAACGTGAGGGCTTATCCCAACAAAGGTGGGTCCTTCTATTTCGGTTAGTTCCCCAATACATATATAAAGTCCCACAATAGTATGGGTTGATCCCACCTGATTTTTGCAGTCTTTGTAAGAGGATGAGGCCTACTCTCCTTTCAGAAACCTCAGTTTGTAGTAGTTTCCTTTAGGGCTGGCTCCCAGCCTCTATGGGTTCTCCAGACTAGGATTGCCACCTATGCACATTTTTCAGGAACACTTATGAAAAATACATGTTGCAGGGTCTTCATTAGCACCATTGTGCTTCCTTCAGCATCCTCCCTGATACTGCCTTCCTCTGGATATAGGCCAGAGTCTCTTCACTGGCTTAAAGGGCCAGTACCCTTTCCCCAAATATGTCTCTCTTTGGGCACCATTTTGTGACCTGTCTTTAGCCCCGGTCACCACCTTGTGGCTGGACTCTGCCACAGCCCAGAATTTATAATGACCAAAGAGGGACATAAGCCCCACCCCTCACTCGTGCTCTCTCTCACATACAGCCCCCTCCCCATCGTTCAGTGACTCCCCTATCTGGCTGGCAGGCAGGGGATAGGGGCAGGTTCCATTGGTGGTGATGGCCTGTCCACCTGCTGCAGTGTGGGCTCTGGTGTTTTTGTGGCAGCTGTGTGCAGGTGAATGGGGGCTCTGGTGATACGTGCATATGTGCATGAGAGCTCTGACAGTGCCTTGCCTGCCTTAGGTGGGATTGTGGGATTTTTCTGGCAAAAGGGGAGCAGTCCAGTCTAAGAAGAGACTACTGGAGTATGATTTAGGATGGTCTTGCATGTGCACCAAGCACGTAGCAAGGGTGCGGAAATCAACATGCGTCAACCCTTAGCCAGAGTTCGCACATGCAGCAGATGTGCATCCCGGGCTTTGGCCACAGCAGCGCTAGATTCTTTCCAGCAGAGGCTGATGCAAGTAGAGCACTCCCAGTTTGCTGCCAGCAGCCTTGCCAGGGATGGCATTTGGGATCTTTTGGGTGAACCGCAAAGGGCTCCTGCCTTCTGGGGATCAGCTTTAGAGCTGAAATGTTTACACAAAAACAGGTATACCCTTTGGAATTGCAGTACCTGACCTGACCTGGCAACATCAGGTAGTAATTGGTGCCCAATTAGTATCCAATTAGTACCCAATTAGTGCCCAATTAGTATCTGATTAGTGCCCAATTAGTGCCTGACTGGCTACCTGAGTTACCGACTTAATTTCCAAGTTCCCATTCCATTTTGTTCTAATTTCCCCCCCCAAGTTCCTGTACCAATTTACCAATTGGTAAAATGGTAAATTGGCAACTCAGTAACAGCGATACCCTGGTATTATCAAGTAATCGGATGCCCACCTTGGTACTTGGGTAAATATTGGGCACCTGACAGACTTCTTGGGGACTAGCAAACGCTCTGCCTGTTTCAGCTGTAGGCTGGGCGACTGCCCCTCTCTGGTTTGCCCACAGGAGCCCTTGCTGGTCAGGGCTGCTAGAGAGGACCAAATCCCAGGGCCAGATCCAGGCAAGTGAACTGCACAGGGCTCTGTGTGTCAAGGATCCATGAATAAACTTGAAATGACAACACGAATGCAAGCAGCGCTGAGGTAAAATATGGCCCACAGAGGCTCAAATTGAGGGAGTCCCTGGTCTATGAATTATTTATTTATTTTATTTATTTATTTTACAATTTTATACCCTGCCCCTTCTGCAAAGCAACTCGGGGTGGCTTACACTTTAAAACAAAAATATAAAACATATAAAATACCAATATAAAACCACATGGTGAAACCATAAAAATATAAACATAAAACAACCCCCCTCTAGTCCTTAGCACCCCCCATCCCATCCCTCCCTCATTTGTCCCCTCCACCAAATGCCTGGCAGAACAGCCAGGTTTTACAAGCCCCACGAAAAGTAAGCATGGCCGGGGCCAGGTGAGCCTCCTCCGGGAGGGAGTTCCACAGCCGAGGTGCGGCCACCGAGAATGCCCTCTCCGTAGTGNTAAGGCTCTTTCAAAGTTTTATCCTTTTCCTTGGAAGAATTGTAGCTCTATTTCCCCCACCTACTATGTGTCAACACTCTAGGTGGCATTTATACTACGATGGAGCTACTTTTCTCATTTTGTAAATTACAAGATTTCTCCATTGTTATTGTGCAAGAATTCATCCCGTGTTGTAAATGCAAATATAATGTGGCTATAATGTGGCTGTTCCAGTCTCGGCAGGAGACGGGAGCGTACCTGGTCTATTGTTCCCTTTAGAAAATTGTGCTTGTCTTTAAAGTGTATATGATTATTATTTTAAACTAGATAGCGTGGGAATATGCACTACATTAAGACTTTTCTGCTGAAGTACTCCAACTCCTTTGGAGAGGGATTTCCCCCCCGAGCCAAATGCAAGTTAGAGAATAAAAGAGCAACAGTTGGTTGTCACAGGGGCCCTTGTCCATCCGTGTTTCAGGAATTTAGCGTTGGACCCTTGGACAAAAATACAAGGTACCCTGAAGTACCCTGCTTTTGTCCCAGAACTGTGTGCCTAAATTTATTAGCTGGTCTCCTCGCACACCCCTACAGCCAGTCCTGTACCCACCAACGTGAGGGCTTATCCCAACAAAGGTGGGTCCTTCTATTTCGGTTAGTTCCCCAATACATATATAAAGTCCCACAATAGTATGGGTTGATCCCACCTGATTTTTGCAGTCTTTGTAAGAGGATGAGGCCTACTCTCCTTTCAGAAACCTCAGTTTGTAGTAGTTTCCTTTAGGGCTGGCTCCCAGCCTCTATGGGTTCTCCAGACTAGGATTGCCACCTATGCACATTTTTCAGGAACACTTATAAAAAATACATGTTGCAGGGTCTTCATTAGCACCATTGTGCTTCCTTCAGCATCCTCCCTGATACTGCCTTCCTCTGGATATATTGCTGCCTTTATATAGGCCAGAGTCTCTTCACTGGCTTAAAGGGCCAGTACCCTTTCCCCAAATATGCCTCTCTTTGGGCACCATTTTGTGACCTGTCTTTAGCCCCGGTCACCACCTTGTGGCTGGACTCTGCCACAGCCCAGAATTTATAATGACCAAAGAGGGACATAAGCCCCACCCCTCACTCGTGCTCTCTCTCACATACAGCCCCCTCCCCATCGTTCAGTGACTCCTCTATCTGGCTGGCAGGCAGGGGATAGGGGCTGGTTCCATTGGTGGTGATGGCCTGTCCACCTGCTGCAGTGTGGGCTCTGGTGTTTTTGTGGCAGCTGTGTGCAGGTGAATGGGGGCTCTGGTGATACGTGCATATGTGCATGAGAGCTCTGACAGTGCCTTGCCTGCCTTAGGTGGGATTGTGGGATTTTTCTGGCAAAAGGGGAGCAGTCCAGTCTAAGAAGAGACTACTGGAGTATGATTTAGGATGGTCTTGCATGTGCACCAAGCACGTAGCAAGGGTGCGGAAATCAACATGCGTCAACCCTTAGCCAGAGTTCGCACATGCAGCAGATGTGCATCCCGGGCTTTGGCCACAGCAGCGCTAGATTCTTTCCAGCAGAGGCTGATGCAAGTAGAGCACTCCCAGTTTGCTGCCAGCAGCCTTGCCAGGGATGGCATTTGGGATCTTTTGGGTGAACCGCAAAGGGCTCCTGCCTTCTGGGGATCAGCTTTAGAGCTGAAATGTTTACACAAAAACAGGTATACCCTTTGGAATTGCAGTACCTGACCTGACCTGGCAACATCAGGTAGTAATTGGTGCCCAATTAGTATCCAATTAGTACCCAATTAGTGCCCAATTAGTATCTGATTAGTGCCCAATTAGTGCCTGACTGGCTACCTGAGTTACCGACTTAATTTCCAAGTTCCCATTCCATTTTGTTCTAATTTCCCCCCCCAAGTTCCTGTACCAATTTACCAATTGGTAAAATGGTAAATTGGCAACTCAGTAACAGCGATACCCTGGTATTATCAAGTAATCGGATGCCCACCTTGGTACTTGGGTAAATATTGGGCACCTGACAGACTTCTTGGGGACTAGCAAACGCTCTGCCTGTTTCAGCTGTAGGCTGGGCGACTGCCCCTCTCTGGTTTGCCCACAGGAGCCCTTGCTGGTCAGGGCTGCTAGAGAGGACCAAATCCCAGGGCCAGATCCAGGCAAGTGAACTGCACAGGGCTCTGTGTGTCAAGGATCCATGAATAAACTTGAAATGACAACACAAATGCAAGCAGCGCTGAGGTAAAATATGGCCCACAGAGGCTCAAATTGAGGGAGTCCCTGGTCTATGAATTATTTATTTATTTTATTTATTTATTTTACAATTTTATACCCTGCCCCTTCTGCAAAGCAACTCGGGGTGGCTTACACTTTAAAACAAAAATATAAAACATATAAAATACCAATATAAAACCACATGGTGAAACCATAAAAATATAAACATAAAACAACCCCCCTCTAGTCCTTAGCACCCCCCATCCCATCCCTCCCTCATTTGTCCCCTCCACCAAATGCCTGGCAGAACAGCCAGGTTTTACAAGCCCCACGAAAAGTAAGCATGGCCGGGGCCAGGTGAGCCTCCTCCGGGAGGGAGTTCCACAGCCGAGGTGCGGCCACCGAGAATGCCCTCTCCGTAGTGGCCCCCCCCCGATTTACTCAGGCGACCTCCAAGAAGGCGCCCCCAGCGAACTGCAGGGGCCGATCGAGGACCCGGGGAGTGAGGTGGTCCCGCAGATAGGTGAGACCGAGGCCGTGTAGGGCTTTAAAGGTCCAGTCCTGAGGTAACAAAAGCATGAATGACGACCTTTGGAGTGAACCCCCACAATAGGGCCCTTCAATAAACTAGAACTAACAGACATATGTGTAACATACAGGCTGGCCGGGTCTGGGATGCACAGAGCTCTGTATCACGGAGCAAGGCTATGGCATAGAGAGCAGGTGCAGGATGAAGTCCAGGAACACATGACAGGAGAGGTCATGCAGGATCGGGTCCCAGAGCAAGTGCAGGATTGGGTACTTCTCTGAAGCGACTGAGAATGGACACTGGAGACAGGATGCTGAGTTCAATGGACCATTGGTCTGACCCAGTATGGCATGTCTTATTCAGGCCTCGGGCATCTCCATCCTGGCTGCCTCCTAGGAAAAGCCCTTGAGAGGACAATCAGAAGACAATTGGAATGACAAGAAATTACGGGCATTTTTAGACCAGACACTCTCCACCCACTACCCCCCCCAATACATGTTGCAGGGCTGGAATGTTGCCCTATTGGTGCCCTGTAACATGTATAGTAAGTGGGTGGTGGGTGGAGAGTGACTTGTCTGAAAACACCCCAAGTGGAATTAAAAGCAGGAAAGTGTCTGTTCCTCTTTATGCCCTTGGAACATAGAGAGGGGTGTGTGCATGTATGTAAGTGCATGAGTGGGTGGAGCTTATTTGCTGAGGCTTGAAGCTTAGTGTGCTTCTTTGCCCCATTGTAATGTTGGGAGGTATGCATGCGGACTAGAACGTGGGGCAGGTGTTCCAATTCTTTCTGAAGCCATCGCCTTGCGTTTGACATCAGTGGGAGTTCAGGGCATTTAAGAGACTGCGAAGAGACTTCAAAAGGCCGGATGTGTAGACTGAGGAGGAAATTTAGCCACCAAGTGTGCAGTGATGGAGCTGGGAAAGAGATCCCAGCGTATACAAGTTTTCTCCCTCTGTTTGATTAGTTGGCTTGTACCGCTTGCTGCTTGAACAGTTGGCTACCACTTGCCATAATGACGTTTATCTTTATTGAAGAATGCTGTAAGAAGTGGGGAAGGTTTTGGTGGGGGGCATGTGGTTTGGGTCATACTGACTTCATATCAGACTGCATCTCACATGCAATAGATAGCTAAGCTGGGAGGTACTTGTGAAGGTTTATAAGAAGCCAGCAGTTCCTGATTACAAGAGCAAAGCACCTCTTTTAGTGCTAAGGGGTAAGGGTTTAGATTAGAAGATGCCGTGAATATCCAGCTCCTTGATAAAATGGCTGCATATCCTTCACATAATGAGCCTTCTAGATCTGAAGTATTTTTCTGATGGATCATGGATGACTTTTTAAACAAGCACATAACCAGGTTGGAAACAAACTAATTTTCTACGGTCTCTTTTGCTGAAGTTACTTAGAGCTGATGATCAGGAGCCGTATTATGCTAGCCTGCATAGACTCTCACAGCAGGGAGAGAGAAATAAAAAGGATTTATTGTGCTGGAACCTATCAAAGGTCAAGTATATAAAACAAATTCCTTTTTATTTCAAGTAGACAGAGATAATCTGGGTAGCAGCTTGAACTTTTCTTGTAGCAAAGGCACTCCCCCTCCCCCTTAATATAAAAGAAATAAAAATGTCAACTGGAGGCAGGTGAAGACGTTTTCTTGTACTGTAAAAATTTGCATCAGCTCAGTTGTCAAACAAGCTTGATTGTTAACTTGGAGATTTTTATTGTAATATTGGCTTATTACTTCCAGTTTATTATTCTGCAAGCCTGGGAAAGAATCAAAGGGCAATACCCTTTTATTAACACTGTGGTAGTACTAGTTAATTGACATAATAACCGTCGGATTACTTTGCCTTTTCCAGCTTGAACAGGAAAAATGGCCCTTAATGCAATATAGTATCAACCAAAAGTGTGACAGCTGTCTCTAAGTGGCTGCAGAACTAGGGCCTAGGTTAAATCCTGGTGAGGGTGCAGCCCTCCTGAATAGTTGAGTGACTGTCCCTTTAAGGGAGTTGGCTGCCTCCACAGGCCACACCCCTGCTGGGGATATAAAGCATGGAAGGCTCTATTGGAAGGTCAGTTTGTGTCTAGTGAGGGCTAGAGAAGGAGCTCTGTAACTGGAGGCTGGCTTGGGAAGTATTTGGTGAAAGCAAAGGACTCAATACCCAGAGACTGGCTTGGGATTTTGTTATGCTTGGACTTTTTGCAGTGTAAATAAACCTGCATTTGGTAGTGGAAAGTGGCTGGAGTGGTGTGGCTCTTTGGGGGCCCTGACCCTAACAAACTCTATAGCCCAAGGCCACCCTATCATAAGGGCATAATTGGGGTCTATTTCTGGTTTGAGGACATTCTGGGTTTTTTGACCTTGGGCAGGCTTATTTCCTTTTCTATATAAGGATTTTGTCATCTGTGGAATGGGTGGGTAAAGCTTTGCTAATGGTTTAAAGTGTTTTGAAAGACCTGGATTGAAGGCTCTGTAATGTAAATTAGGGTATTGCTATGAACAGTAGCATAAACTACCTAGAAGCTTCGCTAGTGATAAGTTATGCTAGATATAGCTTCTTTTTATTTTCTTAACTGGTTTATACATTTTTATGGACTAATATGATGGATAATTATTAAAGTTAATGCTAATATTTCAGCTCCATGCTTCAGAGTGTAAACTAATTACCTGCAGGGTCAAGTAAGCTCCTGTGATGGATACAGTGGCAGACAGAGGCTTGCACCTGGAGTCACGGAGTTTCCAGCAGGTGCCTTGATGACTTGGCTACTCAAGTCTGGAGAATATGCCTCCACAGAAGCCTTGTTCCAATAAAGAGGCTGGAAGACAAGCCTAAGGCTGACTGAAAACATTAGAGATGGGCAAACGCGGTTCGGGAGTTCGGACCGAACTCAAGCAGTTCGGTCAACCGAGCCAAACTACTGAACTCGATTTTCGAACCGAACCGAATTTCCGAACTTGGCTCATTGTTCGCCCATCCCTAAAAGATAATATTCCATTTAGTTTAATGGGGTTTGAATTTCCGAACTTTGTTCGGAGTTAGAACCGAATTCGATTTGTTTGGTTGACTCAACCTAACTTCTGAACCGAACCGAATTTCTGTACTCGGTTCTATTCGCCCATCCCTAGAAAACATCCCTTCCATCTTCGTGGAATTTGTCTGTATTTTCGGAATGTTGGTCAGAATTCAGCTATAGAGTTAAGACGGGGCAGAATTCTGACCAAAGTTCCAACAGAAAGAGTCCGTCTCCTGCAGAGCATGCCCCAAATAGTGGTGGTCCTATTGTACATGTGCAAAATGGCAGTCACCTATGCTGTGCAGAATCAATCCAACCTTTCTGGCAAAATGTGGATCAGATTGTAATCGACCTGCATTTCACTGAATCAGTCAGAATGGCCAGATCTGTTGAAAATAGAATCTGAGTCAGAATTTTGTTTCAACCTTAGACAAACCATGTGAGGAAAGGGTGAAACTGAGCATGCTTAACCTGGAGAAGAGCAGATTGAGGGGGGAAGATGATGAGAGCAGTCTTTAAATATCTAAAAGGATGCCACAAAAAAGATGGTGAACATTTTGTTCTCTACTGCCACAGAGGGTAGAATGAGAGGGGACAGGCTTCAATTGGAGCGATGTAGATTTTGGTTAGATATTAGGAAAGAAATTCCTACCTGTGGGAACTGTTGGGCAATGGAATAAATTGTCCAGGGAGGTTGTGGAATCCTCCTCCTTGGTTGTTTTAAAAAACCAGTGGGACAAGCATCTGTCTGCGATACTGTAAACTGAGAATATGCTGCTTCGAGCAGGGGGTTGGACTTCCAGCCTTCACATGTATGGTTTCAATGGGTGAGGTCTTTTCCCACCATGTCACACTATCTGAGATGTGGACATCCTGATTTTCTTTTCCATGGGGGGGTTTCCACATCATAGCCGGAGCTGTCAGTCTGGATGGTTCCATTCTGTTCAGGATGCCTGAGCCTGGTGAGCTGCCTCTTCCTGATAAGTTCTGTTGCTGGCAATGTCAGAATGCAGGAGGGAGCTCAGTTCTTTGTTATAAAGATGAGAAATTAACATTTTGTACCAAACCTGTACGCCATGTCTCCCCATGCATGAAAAGAGCCTCCATTGCTGGACACAGGGAAGGGGGCGGGGGTGGGGGGCTACTCTGAACATAAGCATGTTCGATGGACACATCCTGATGTGCTCAGAAGAAGGTAGAATGTTACCCAAACTAATTTTTTGATATTCAGTGAAACTTCACATCCCTTTCAAGATTCATGGCTCCCTGTCAGGACCCAGGCCTTGAACCCTTGCCCTCAGGGTTCTTGGAGCAGTGGATGGAGGCCTGCAGCACCACTCCTTCAGCTTGCATGAGGCTGAATCACTCCTTCACGGGGCCTTCCTGCCTTGCCCTAGTCACACCCCTCTTGTCTGTCTCCAGCCCCTGCCACGCCTCCCAGCTCTCTGGTTGGCTGCCAGCTTGCATATAAGGCTTGCTGGTTGCACCAAGCAGTTGAGTAGAACATCAGCTCTCTTTCATCCTTTGCCTCCTTCCTTGTCTCCAGCCCTTGTCCTGTTGTCCCTTGGCCCCCAGGCTTGCATCCTAACTCCCAATTCTGACCCTGTCCCTGCACCACGAGCCCCGTGTACGTCCACGACCTGGACGTCCCTCGCCCTGTAATGCTTATGCTCCCTGCTCAGGCCCTTTTGTTCTGCATCGGTTATTTTTGGTTTATTCATAGACTCCAGGCATGGGAAGCCTTGGTCAGGATCCCAGTCTTGAGGCAGCAGTGATGACAACAGTGGGGGTATCATGATTACCATCTGGAAATGATGGCGATCTGTGACTGCTAATAGCCCAATAGGGCACTAAGGAGACATACAATGGAACTACATCTCTAAAAGATGGGGGTAGTAGGGAGGGGGTGGAATGCCATCGAACGGGCAGGGTTATCCCCATTGTTCCTCTGTGCCCTATCCTCCCTTCCTTTCCTATATGCAGTTCCATTGTATTTCTTTATCAGGAGGGGGCTGGGAGCCAGTTGAGCTTGCCCCCCGTCCCCACACTACTGCACTTGCCCATTTGTCGGGGGCTGGGAGCTGGCGTCGCAGGGATCCTCCCCCCCCTCCTCCCGGTGACAGAGGAAGAGTGGGTGGGGCCAAAGAACCAAGACCTGCGCTGCGGCTTCTGCTGGGCTACCGGTCCTGACAGGGGCTCATACGTGGTGTGCCTGCTGGCGTGCGCCAAAGGGTCCTTGGGTGTGGCCCTTAGTGGGGACTGGGGGGAATTTTACTGGTGGTTTTATTGGTGGGTTTTATTGTCAGTGATGTTTTGTGGGAGGTATTTGTGGGGAAGTTATATAGTGGGGTGGTTGGGATGATGAGGAATATAGAAAGGAACTGGGTTAGGGAGGGGGTAGGATGGGGGTGGGTGGGTGGGAATCCTCCCCTCGAGTGAGGTGGGTCAGCCAGAGGGGAGCCTGGACTGGGACCGAGTGTGTGTGTGTGGGACTTAGCCATTTGGGTCATGATGGGGCGTGGGAGGTATTGTCCATATGGGGGGTTTGTTTGAGCTGGGTGGCGCCGTGGGATAGGTGCTTAGTATCTGTTCCCTGTGCCACCCCTCTGGCAGTGGGCCAGGTGGTTCTGGATCAGAGGGCCCCTGACCATGTTTTGATGCTGGTGAATGTGAGGTTGGTAGCAAATAAAGCAACAACGGTCCAGGAACTGATCCTGGACCATGCAGCCGACTTCGTATGCATCACGGAAACCTGGCTGGACACTGAGTCGGGGCCTATCTTGGCTGACCTTGTTCCAGCTGGGTATTCTGTGCAGCATCAACCATGGTCAGAGGGATGGGGTGGTGGTGTAGCCATATTTTTTTAGGGAGGGTTGGGCTGTTCGGAGGTATCCGGTGTAATCCATAGTGGGTATTGAGGGTCTCCATCTGGTGTTTGATGTGGCAGGGGACAGTTTGGGAGTGCTGCTTGTATACCGTGCACCCATCTGTATGGCGGCCTCCCTACTTGCTCTAGCGGATCTGTCAGGGGTGGTGTTGCAGTCCCCGAAGACGATAGTCTTGGGGGACTTCAACATCCACGCCGATGCAGATCTTGGGGGTGCGGAGCGTGAGTTCATGGCTGCCATGGCAACCATGTGCCTGTCCCAGAGGGTCAGCGGCCCGACACACCAAGGGGGACATACCTTGGACTTTATGTTCTGCACCAGTCTTGAGGCGGGGGTCCATTTGTGGGGGAGATAACAGCAATGCCTTTGTCATGGACAAACCATTAACTCCTCCAGGCCTCTCTCCTGGCGCATGTCTGCCCCTGGATGAGCGTGGAACCAATTCAAATGATCCTCCTGGTGCCCCTGTAGACTGATTGAACTGGAGCGGTTCCGGGAGGCTTTGGGGGATATACCCTCTGATCTGGATGACTGTCCCATCGATGACCTCGTCGAGCTGTGGAACACAGTGCTAATGGAGGCCATTGATCGGATAGCTCTGAGGCATCCACTTCCCAGGTGGCAGCACCGTAGGCCTCCCTGGTTTTTGGTGGGGCTGCTGGTGCTGAAGCAGAAGGGGAGGCGGTTGGAGCGACGGTGGTGTTGTTCACATACTGAAGCCGACAGGTTGCAGCGCAGAGCGAGTTTGAGCCTATGCCATTGCTGTGTGGACAGCAAAGAAAGAGTTCTTTGCTGCCCTCATAGCATCCGCTAAATCCCGTCCAGCGGAGCTGTTTTGGGTGGTACGAGGACTGGTCAGTCCGGCTTCTCTACACCTTGGAGTGGAGTCATCTAGTGCCCACTGTGACTTGTTTGTGGATTATTTTACGGATAAAATTGCTCTGATTCACCATGGTTTTGATGCCGCATTTTCTGCAGTGGGGCAATTGGAGGTTATGGAAGCCAGGTCTTGTCCTTGTTTGTGGGATCAGTTTTGGTTGGTGACCCCTGCCGATGCGGAAGATGTTCTTGGGGCTGTTAGGGTTACCTATTGTGAATTAGACCCTTGCCCATCCTGGCTGGTTAAGGCCAGCTGGGAGATGTTGGGGCCGTTGCTGGTGAGGGTAGTCAATGCCTCCCTTAGGGAGGGCAGGGTGTTGAGCTGCCTTAAATTGGTGGTGGTGTGACCCCTGTTCAAGAAACCATCACTTGACGTTGACTCCCTTGCCAGCTATCGGCCGGTCTCTAACCTTCCCTTTTTAGGGAAAGTTGTTGAGTGGGTGGTGGCCTGGTAGTTCCAGGAGCATCTGGATCATGTCAGTTTTCTTGATCCCTGGCAGTCAGGATTTCACTCGGGTTATGGCACCGAGACTGTGCTTGTGGTGTTGGTTGATGATCTCCACTGAGAATTGGATCAGGGCCGCTTGGCCCTGCTGATTCTATTAGATCTGTAGGTGGTGTTTGATACTGTTGATCATGAGATGTTGGTGATATGCCTGCAGGACCGTGCAGGGGTGGGCGGCATGGTTCTTGACTGGTTCCGCTCTTTCCTGGCCAGAATAACTCAGCGAGTGGTGCTTGGGGACTATTTTTCATCATACCGAGACCTCTCGTGTGGAGTCCCGCAGGGTTCTGTCTCATCCCCTCTCCTGTTCAACATGTATATGCAACCACTCGGTGAGGTGGTCAGGAGGTTTGGCGTGCAGTGTCATAAATATGCTGATGACACCCAACTCCGGGTGCCTGGCAGCTGTGGGGGATTGAATGAGGGTGAACTGACTGAAGCTGAATCCAGACAAGATGGAAGTGATGTTGGTGGGTAAGGTGGCGGGAGTGATGGTCCCTATCATTGATGGGGTCTACCCCCTGCTGGTTCCCCAGGTATGGAGTCTAGGGGTGCTCCTTGATTCATAGCTCCGCTTGGATGCTCAGGTGGAGTCACTGGCAAGGAGTGCCTTCCACCAATTACATCTGGTGCATCGGCTTCAGCCGTATGTCTTGGACTCTGACCTGGACACCATCATCCATGCTTTCATCACCTCTAGGCTTGACTACTGCAACGCGCTCTACGTGGGGCTAGCCCTGGTGACGGTTCGGAGACTTCAGCTAGTGCAGAATGCGGCGGCCCATTTCCTGGTGGGACTGTCGCATTACCATATTACACTGGTTCTTCGGTCTCTGCACTGGCTGCCTGTAGCCTTCCAGGCCCGATTCAAGGTGTTGGTGCTTGCCTATAAAGCCCTAAACGGCCACGGCCTGACCTATCTGCAGGACTGCCTCACCCCCCGGGTCCTGGATCGGCCCCTGCAGTCATCGGGGGTGCTCTCCTTGAGGTCCCTCGAGTCTGCCAGGGGGCCATGATGGGGAGGGTCTTCTCAGTGGCTGCGCCGTGGCTGTGGAACTCCTTGCCAGTGGAGGCCCCTTGTTTTGACAGTGTTGTAAGATGTGGCTGTTCTGCCTGACTTTTGGGGGGGAGGATGGGTAGGGTGGGGGGAATGGGTTAGGGTAGTGGGTGGTTGGGGATATTTTTTACTCCTCCCTTTTGTGATATTTTTTTTAAATTGTTTTTAATGTGATGATTTGCAATGTTGTGCACCACCCAGAGCTGCCTGTGGCAGAATGGGTGGGTTAAAAATGTTTAAAATAATAAATAATAATAATAATCACCTGGAAAAGGCTATTGGCATCTACGGGTCACTTTTGTTTCCAGCTGGTAATCAAGTAGCCTCCGATGCATCAAATGGACAGTCTTTATCATTTTAATATATTCCCACTGTGGGGTTTTCCAGGCCCTGCTTCCTGCGCCATGCCCTGGTTCCATTGCCCCTGCCCAGGGAGGACCCAGATTAGGCCTCGTTCCTCTAAAACAGTGGCACTGGTCTTGCAGATATTATGCAGGATGCACATGACTGTGGTCAGCAGGGGGGCAGTCTCCACCTTGAAGACTATCCGGCCCACAATTGGTTGCCATCAATGTTTTAACAGCCTTAATACTGTCTTCACCATGCGCTGGGTGGCACTCAGCTGTCGGTTGAACTGGAATTGTTCCGGTGTGCAGGCCATGGCATAGGGCTTCAAGAGCCATGGTGTCAGGGCTTAGACTGGGTCCCCCATAATGACGGGCTTCATGAGCACCCCCGATGGTGATGGTCTGAAGTTGGTGTTGGTCTGAAGTCAATATTGGTGATGGTCCAAAGTCCCCCGTCTACATGCCCTCTTTGCTCTTCCTGTCTGTGGAGAGGGAATCCATCCCCCCTCCCCAGACAGGAAATTCAGAGCAGGTAGGCATCAGTGGGAGGCACCCTGTTTATGCTGGACATGGGCACTGGGTGTGTGGCACAAATGAGCATGGGGTGGGTGGGTGCCAGGTGGTGGGCATGCTGGGTCCTGGGAATGAGGCTGTAGCATGGGCACTGGTAGGCACCTGGTGGCAGCCGTATGGAGACAGTCTGAATGGGGAGATGAGAATCTCTAGCTTCTCTCTGGCTGGTCACTGCCTGGACAAGCAGCTGCTGCAGGAGCAGCATAATACCCCTTGGGCCCCTGGTTGGTCCCTGCGGACATCTGGGGGCACCCTCCTGGATGTCCCGCATTACCGGCAGGTTTGGACAGACAGCAGGGTGTTCTCGGTGGCTGCACCATTGCTTTGAAATTCCCTCCTGGTGGAGGTTCACCTCAGCCCTAACCATCTTGCCTTCTAGCAGAATTGTAAGACCTGGCTCTTCCACCAGGCCTTTGGCGCGGGAGGGTGGAATGGGTTTGAGGGGTGGGCTGGAAATGTTCTCTGTTCTTTTTCTTTGTTTTTATGTATTAGTGGGGTTTTGTACCTCTTTTACAAATGTGATTTATTTATGTTGTTTATATTGTGATTGTTTTTATGCTTTTGTACAATTTTGTAAGCCGCTCCGAGTTGCTTAGGCGAGAGGGTTATAAATAAGCAAATAAATAAATAAACAAACATTAAGCCTGGCAGCAGGCACCACCAGGCAATGCAACAGTAAGCAAGCAGCACTGAACAGCAGCTGCTGCTGGCTTGCCTCGTGGCTGAGGCCAGGGACGTGCACGGTAGCACCATGGAATCATGACATCTCTTACTCGAGGCGTGGGGGAATGGACCCCGATGTAATGAACTGGCCAGGTGTGCACCTTTCCAGGATGGTCAAAGTCTCTGTATGGGGCTTGGTCTGTTGGAACTGTGCTCCTCGTTGGTTGGCACTAACTCAGGTATTTCCTTATCTTGTATAAATAACACTTTTTCTAGTTTGCAAGCCGCATGTGCTGCTCCTTGCCTCCATTCTGCCATTGGTGCACTTCTCTGTTCCTTTCCTGGGACCACAATGCCATGATCACTGCTCCAGTCTGTGCCTGCTGTGGCCACGTGGTGTGGAGACGTTGGAGAGCGTCTGATACCTTGGACCTGGCTGACGTGTGGATGAGGGGGGATGTACAGGGGATGCTGGCAGACCCACCATCCTGCAAGGCTGCCTATTCGGTTATGAGCTGGCAGATGCAGCTTCTGGGACACCATGTGTGTGTGGGGATGGAGTGCAACCACCGTGCAGCCCAGCTGAGGTTCCGGGTACGGCATCCTGCTAGTGTGGGATTGAGTTATGGGGCGATGGACCTGTGGGGTGAAAATGAGAGCACAGCTTTGCTGGAGATTTCTGCGCTGTCAGAGTTTGGCTTGTCCACAATGGCAGCAGCTGGACCCTCTCTCCTGCTTTATTTTGCTGCTGCTCTGCTGATGGGGACGGGGGGGGGGGGAAATATGCATGGGGCCACCTTGAGTGCCTTGACTGGATGCTAGAGGTGGACCTCCTTGGTTGGGGGCAAGAAGAGTTGCCTACTGGGAAGGTAACCCGAGTCTGACTGCAGCTGAGTGTGGGTGGCGACTGGTTCCTGTGGCTGGCAGGTACCTTCATGTGACAGCATGGGCTGCATCCCCACCCTCCTGGAGTACTGTGCAAGGTGGGCAGAAACAGCTGCTGTGGCTTCTTTGGCCTGTGGTTCGCCATGGCTGTACCACGGCAGAGGGTGGAATACTGGGAGGGGTGGTGGGTGGAGCAGGACAGGGCCAGGGCCAAAAGCCCGCCCGCCTGCCTGCCTGTGTGTTCGGTTCCTCGGCCCAACCCATGGTATGGGGAAAGTGGGACGGCTGTCCGCCCACCTGGATTCACCACGGGGGGCCTGTATGTATGTTCTGCTCTACGCACCAGTCCAATGAGTAGCAACTGCGGTGCCATTCCACGAGGAAGTCAGGGGTTCCGGTTGGCTGCTGTCTCATTTGTTTTCACCCTTTGATATATCCTGGCTGTGCTTTTAAATGTTATTTTGCAGCTAAGATTTCCCTCCTTTACTGAGGTTCATTCCCCTCTCATCTGGTGGTCTCCTGTGCTGTAACAGGAAAATCTTCAAAAGGCAAAGAGACGAGTACGAAACCTGCAGGGAGCTAAAACGCAACCAAGAAAAATGCCCTCTTCTCAGAGGCAGTGCTCTTGCTCAGACTGAACATGGTTGTGTCACAAGGTCAAAAAGTGCGTGTACTCTGGAAGATTTACCTGACTTTCTATTCTGGTGAGTGCTTTCCTAAAGACTGTTCGTGTGTCGAAACTGCCTAATAAACTGTTGAGGGTGCTTTGGGTCAGATCTCTTGGATTGCTGGGGATGAGGGATCCTTTTGGAAAGGTGAACTGCAGGAGAACAGCGTGAGTAAAGCATAAGATGTCCCAGTTTGCGAAGAACTCTGCCTAAGAGAGCAGGTGAAATTCTCTAGATTGTAATCCCCTTGAGGCAGGGACCTGCCCTCTAATCATGACTGCATAGTGCCAATCCTATTACTTGTGCTATATACATAATATTAAATAATGAACCGCTGTCCATAATATATGCCATAATGAACTTTCTCAACCTTAGGGAAGAATGGAGGAAGAATTATATTGGGAAGCACTGTGGACAGTGATGAGCACTAAGGTGACGCCGGGTGTGTTTACACACACCAGAGAGGGCTGGTGGGTTTTGAGGCTGGAGGGGCAGTAAAGCCGGCTCACCGGCGAGCCTAAGGACGGAGCCAGGGCAACGGTAGGTGGCATAACCCAGCAGCAAGGAGTTCCCAGGGTTAACATACAAAACACAGTTTGCATGCACATCAAGCTTAAAATAAATAATTTATAAACCCAAAACTCAGGCACTCATCCTTGTAAAGCACCCAAGTCAGCCTGAGTCCTGTTCATGATACTGAGGAGGACTGACAATGCCATGCATTCTACATAACTATGCAAGATTGTCATTGGTCCCATTTAAAACCACAAACTCACCAGTCACCGTTTTTACACCAGATCAAAGATTGCAACAAAACACAGTTTGCATGTGGTTTTTGTGTGTTTTTTTAAAAAAATTGTGATTCATGGGGCTTTAAAATTCCTCCCC